>OW240912.1:118099250-118177916 GCA_933207985.1 Pelobates cultripes
TGAACATTCATAAAAAAATAATATATATCACACATATTATATAATTAAAAGGACACTATAGTCACCAAAGCAATTTTAGCTTAAATGGGACATTATAGTCACCAAAACATCTTTAGCTTAATGAAACAGTTTTGATGTATAGATCATGCCTCTGCAGTCTTACTACTCAATTCTCTGCCATTTAGGGGTTAAATCCATTTGTTTATGCAGCCCTAGTCACACCTTCCTGCATGTGACTTATACAGCCTTTCTAAACACTTCCTGTAAAGACTCAGCTAATGTTTACACTTAATTTATTGCAAATTCTGTTTAATTAAGAATTCCTTATCTCCTGCTCTGCTAATAGCTTGCTAGACCCTGCAAAAGTATGTAATTAAAGTTCAATTTACAGAGCAGGAGATATAAACTTTTAAAATAAGTTACATCTGATTTAAAATGAAACCATATTGTTTTCTTGAAGGCTATGTCAGTCACATCACGGCTAGGGCTGCATAAACAGAAACAGAAGTGATTTAACTCTTAAATGGCAGGGAATTGAGCAGCGACACTTCAAAATCATGATTTATATACCACAACTGCTTCATTAAGCTAAATTTGTTTTAGACAAAACTGTATAGAACAACAGTAGAAAAATATGCTGATTATTTTTCCTGAGATTCTACGCAATCTCAATGCTTCAGTGGAAGTGTTAAATAGCCAACAGTGGATTGTAAGACTGTTTTATATTTCTTTAATTATTTTTTTAGAGCTGTTGCAGCTACGAACGTGCTGAAAGTTACATTTGTTTTCTATCAATCCTCCACGTTGCTGTTTCATCCCCCAGATCAGCCCCAGCCTTAAGCTTCCCTAAAGTCGGGTCAATGCCAAAAGCCCCAGGAACCATACTTACATGCCGACACTAAGTTGCATCATTGCCTAAGAAAGATCACACATTGAAAAATCACGAAATACTGGAATAACAACAATGTCCCTTGGAATAGCATCCATTATGAGAGCACTTCACTTATAACAACACAGTATCACTAGCAAAGACTCTTTGTACCATTAGCACTACAAAGAACATTAGTAGTTACATTTCTTAAAGGAATCTTATAGCATTAGGAAAACAAACATGTATCCCTAGTGCTATAGTGTTTTCCTAACTACTTAGATGGTCAGGCAGTTGTTGCAAGGGTTAAAAAAAAAGCATTTTACTTACTTTATATCACGCAGCGCGATGGTCTTGATGGGGCTGCCCTGTCTCCACAACTGACATCAACATCCTTGATGATATTAGCCAATCCATCTCAATAAGCAGCATTTGATTGAATACTAAATTAGACTCATTTATTCAGCAGAAGTGCCTC
The DNA here is from genome assembly GCA_933207985.1 of Pelobates cultripes. Classification (NCBI taxonomy): domain Eukaryota; kingdom Metazoa; phylum Chordata; class Amphibia; order Anura; family Pelobatidae; genus Pelobates; species Pelobates cultripes. The sequence continues at coordinate 118,100,597 of OW240912.1, forward strand.
TTGTGGCTCTCAGGTAGACAGCCACTAGACGTGTGTACAAAAGAGCAATGTTTTACAGTGTAGGGTTAAAAGGACAGGACCAGCGCACCCAGTACACTTCATTAGGATGAAGTTGTCTGCGTGCCTGTAGTGGTCCTATAATGTGCCCCTTTAAGCTCTAGAAGTCCTTTACATGTAGTATTTACAACCAGGTTACACACATGTTTACGGACAATCTATATCAACTTTGCAGCACGGTTTCCTTCAAACTGGTGCAGTTCATGCCCGAGACCCAGCAGCTCTCCACTAGTGTTAACAGATCAACTGCAGCATATTCATACATCATGTTACATTATGTATGCAGAGGTTTGACAAAGTTTCACATAAGACAGAATGTTTTGCAAAACTAGTACAAATACATCACAAGCTTGTTACAATTTCCTCGACAGCTGGCATTGTCTCAGCTAATAATGGATCTAACATGCTATCTGGGCAATGAGAACAAACACTATGCAAATAATGACTCTAATGTAGAAGTGGAAATAAGAACAAATGCTTTTCTGAACAAGAAAATAATTTGCTGATCAAGGAAATGTTGACAGCTTTTTACCTAGGGGGGCAATTAAAATTGAATGGGCTGTTTTCAGTGCACCACAACTAAATGTCTTGTTTTGTTTTCCAGATTTTAATCAAACACATGCTCACTGACAGACACACACTTAATGACAGACACACTGACACACACTATCAATCACAGCCACACAATCTCACTGATTAGAAACACACTCACTGGCAGACACACAGTGACATACCCACTCACTGACAGACACACTATCTTACCGGTTTGAAACACACTCACTGACAGACACACACTGACAGACACACTGACACACACTCTCAATGACAAACACACAATCTCACTGATTTGAAACACACTGACAGACACAAACACTGACACACAGACTTTCTAACTGACAGACACACGATCAATGAAAGACACACTCTCTCACTTATTTGAAACACTTATTGACAAACACACTCTCCCTGATTTGAAACACACTGACAAACACAAACACTGACACACAGACTTTCTAACTGACAGACACATGATCAATGAAAGACACACTCTCTCACTTATTTGAAACACTTATTGACAAACACACTCTCCCTGATTTGAAACACTCACTGACAGACACACTGACACACACTCTAAATGACAGACACAATCTCACAGATTTTAAACACTCACTTACAGACACACGCACTGACAGACACACAATATCACTTATTTGAAAAACACTCACTGATAGCCACACACTGTCATTGACAGATGCACACAATCACTGATTTGACAAACAATGACAGGCACACTGGAACATACTCTCAATGACAGACACACAATCTCACTGAATAGAAATACACTCACTGGAAGATACACACTGACTGACACACTGGCATACACTATCAATGACAATCATACAATCTCACTGATTTGAAACTCACTAACTGACAGATGCAGACTGACAGACACACACACTTACGCACTCGCTGAAAGACAGAGACTCTAAATGACAGACACTCACTGACAGACACACAATCTCATTGATTTAAAACACTTGCTTTCAGACACACTCACTGACAGACACACAATCTCAGTGATTTGAAACACACTCACTGATAGACACACACACTAACATACATACACGCTCATACATTTTTGCACAAACTCACAAATTAATTTTATTTCTTGTGGTTTTATTTTTTAGGCCCATCTCCCTACCTTTGGGAGAACTGGTGTGGGTTCTTTTTCAGAAGACCAGTGGGGATCTTCTCCCTAGGATCCAGTGACTCCTGTAATTTTCCATTTTATCACTGCTCCCTGACATGCCCTTTAACCCCTTAACGCCGTTACGGCGTTCTATGCCGTCCCGCATTAAATGGGCTTTAAAGCCGTTGCGGCGGCATAGAACGCCGTAACGGCTTTCAGCCCCAGGAGCTCGGAGATCCTCTTTGGGAGGGCTCCCCTGGCAAATGAGGCCCCCAGGGGCCAAGTGATCGCTCTCAAAGAGCGATCACATCGCCCCCTATAGCTGGCTGTGGATCTGCCAGCAGGGGGACTGTCTGAAATGTCAGACAGTCCCCCTGCTGGTAGGAAAGTAAAAAAATAAACATGTTTTAAAATAAATTAAATGTGTATATATGTATATATAATATATATCTAATATATATACACATCTTATATATATGTAACGTTATAGGTAATGTATTTTAATGTTAATATAAGTACATATTAATCTTAAAATACACTTAGAATGACGTTACATATATATAAGATATATATTATATATATATATATAATACATATATATATATTTTATGTTTATATATATATGTATAATTACAATAGTAAATCAATAAAATAATACAATAAATAAATAAAATATTTTTTTTCAATTTAAATAAATTATATATACATATGTAATCTCATTCCAACTGTATTTTTTTATTAATACATATACATTGGTAACAAAGTACACTTAGAATGACATTCTATATATATACAAATAACTGAAAATACAAATAACTGAAAATATTTATATATAGATAAATATATATAATTACATAAATAACTACATAAGTATACACGTAGAATTTAAATACATATATATGTATATATATAAAAATTCTACGTGTATGCTTAAGTAATATTTTAACATAATTATGTGATTTAATTAATTAAAATTTGATTGACGTGCCTGACAACCCAGGCAGCAAGTGCAGAGAATTAAATTTGCACGCGCCATATTTAACCCTGTAACTTTGCAAGACACCATAAAACCTGTACATGAGGGGTACTGTTTTACTCGGGAGACTTCGCTGAACACAAATATTAGTGTTTCAAAATGATAAATTGTATTACAATGATGATATATAGTGATGTCCCGAACTGTTCGCCGAACGGTTCGCCACGGACTCATCATTGAGTAAACTTTGACCATGTACCTCACAGTCAGCAGACACATTCCAGCCAATCAGCAGCAGACCCTCCCTCCCAGACCCTCCCACCTCCTGGACAGCTCACTAAGAATGCAGCTTCACAATGGATGGATGCTGTCCAGGAGGTGGGAGGGTCTGGGAGGAGGGTCTGCTGCTGATTGGCTGGAATGTGTCTGCTGACTGTGAGGTACAGGGTCAAAGTTTACTCAATGATGAGTCCGCGGCGAACCGTTCAGCGAACAGTTCAGGACATCACTATATATCATGACATTTACAGCTAAAATGTCTACAATTTTTTTAAAAAAATCTTAATCTTAATTTCTCACAGTTTTTTACATTTTATTCATAACAAATTATGTTTCAAATATGAATAGTTCATGAGAAATTAAAGCCCAGTTCCTCCTGAACAAAATGATATATAATAAGTGTGGGTGCACTTAATATGAAAGAGGTGAATTACGGTTGAACAGACATATAGCGCAAATACCAGTTTTTGTTTACATTTTGTTTTTATCAGAATGTGTACTATTGACTCTGTCCTGAAGGGGTTAATGATGCTGTGGCCAGAGTAACACCATTTCTTGGTTCCTGGAATCACGGCAGAGAAGTATTGAGGAACTGGAAACACATCAGCACTCCTCTGTCGCCACAGTTTATTTCGGCAGAGTAGGCACCTACCGTCCAGTTAAGCAGGTGCCTGCCTACTATGCATGAGGGCCAAATGAGTTGATATTTGGCAGGTCCACACACAAAGAGAAGGAGCTACCACAAACACTGCCACAAGGAGACACAAATGTACTTTCCTTTTTCTTTGTGTCTGTTGCACCCCATCAGTATAGACATCTATAGCATGTGTGTTAAATACCAAAATAAAATTGCAAAAAAACTAATTAAATTTGAAAAGTATGCAAATCATGTACACAAAAAAACCTGTGTATACACAATATTGGCAGTGCAGGATCTAACAAAACACATTTCTGAAAATAGATTATGTCACAATGCAGTCAGAGGAGGATGTGAAGGGGAGAATGGAGGTGCAGTGCAGACTAAGATTAAGTGGACCTTAGGCGGCGTCCAGTGGATAGGGACAATATTCACCATTTCTATGTAAAAAAAAAAAAAACTGTATCCTGCTAAGGGTCTTATTCATCCATCACTAGCACATTAACAGGGTCATGCATGGAATTAGCAGGTTTTCTAGATTTACCGAAGGTATAAATGGAAGGGGTGAGTAAATATGCTAAAAATAAAAAGTGGAAAACTGAGAAGGTGAAATGTGGACTTAAAAAGATTACATTTTGGAGTAAGAGAGCAAGAGCAAATGAATTTGCATTTAAAAGTTCACATGATACGGTAATATATGTTTATTATTGTACTTTTTCTATGTTTGTATTTTCTGAGGATTTTTCACTCAACTTGCTAAACAGACGGTCGTTTGTCATGATCTCGAGCAATCAGACCACCATTCCTCTGGGACATGGCGTAGCTGGCAGGAATGCCCTGGTTTTAGACAGAAGAGCGTATTGTTCTATGTACACAAAAAAAGACCATTAAAATCCTGCTTGTTGTGCATGTGCTGTAAACTTTGCTATAATTCTCAGGCAGCACCACAACAAGCTAAACCCAGCTGAGAAAGGGAAGCTTGCTTAAAAAGAAACTTAAATGGAAATCTCCAGCACACGGCGTAAATCAGCTAAAATAAAAACTCATTTGTGCATTTGATAAATCTGTGATTAAAGAAAAACAGGATTGCTGGCAAATACCCACTAAATCTGTCACGGTTTCTGTAAGCAGTACCATGTATGGAGGTATGCCTTAGTTGATACTGTTGAATAAATACCTTTATACGCTGCTGTAGTATAAAAGATTAATGCTGATATAACAAGCGCAAAAGAAGACATTTTCAAGGTCATCTATTTTGGCCAAAAATTGGATTCTTCTCAAGTAAAATTCTAACAGTTTCCAGTTTAATGAATAACCTTTAACATTTTGAATTTAGGAAATACATTTTTGCCAAACCACCTCTCATAGATATATATAGAGCTGGATTACATTCATGTTCTTACATACAAATTACATTGTGTGATTATTATTTTAAACCTTTATTGAGTTCTGAACTGCACTCAGAAAGTACATGTGAAAAACTCCAGGAAACAGAATTGGGACACTATCTTACACACACTTCTGTAGTTATTTATCATGATACTTAGGGTCACCCTTCCTCCACAGGTGGAGATCACACAGTTATATATAGGGATAATTTTAGCTGCGGATTCTATTCTACAGACGCCCCCTGATGGAAAGAGGTAAGAGGAAAATCTGTTTTTCCCCCTATTTAGTGCTAAGGACACTATAGTGTTAGGAATACATGTGCGTATTCCTAACGCTATAGTGTTCCTTTAACTAAACATTGCATGACTAAAAATATCTATAAACATGTGTTCATATCATATCCTGGGGTCTTTGAATAATTTGCAAAGGCTCTGACAATAACATCACCACTGGGGACTAGATAGCCCAGGGGGGCAGGGGAAAGGTGGTTATACTTACCTGAACCAACCTCCTTCCACCTTGGTCCAATCCTCTTGAACTCTGAGAACTTCAGCTGCCAGTAGCCTATGTCAGCGCTGTAAGTAGTCCCCACTTTGTCTCAGTATATCTTTTGACTGTGTTGGAATTTTAGTGGAATTTCAGTGAAATTCCAACACAGGTAAAATGTGTTATGGAAAGGAAACTTAAAATAATACTAATAAAACAATCACACAGAAACAATTTTTAAAGAAAGAGCGTGGTCTTTATTGAAAGGAATTTAAAAAATCTTCAACTTTAAATACTTTATTTACAACACTACTTGTAACACATTTCTGACATTTAACACCCAGTAGAAAACACTACATTGCTGCCTTATAACAGTCCGTATAACGCCATATAAGATTTTTACCACCCATTTTTCTAGGCAGGACCAAGCATCATTCCAAATTCTGCACTCGTATCACAACCTTGGTGAGGCTCCATTCATAACAGCCATGGATATAATAATAACAATAATTGATTGGAGATTACTGGTGAAGATGTCTAAACCTCTATCAGAGAGAGGAATCCGATCTCTACAATAAATGCCCTCATGTCTATCTTCTAACTCCAAATGGCAGAGGTAAAATCCACCCAGGGAAAGTAAAAATTTGAGCTTAGCTTTTCTCAGTTTTCTTCTCACCCACTATAAAGCTTTCAGCTTGGAAGATTAAAGCCAAATAAAAATGCTGAATTATTTCCACCCAAACTAATAAGACATTTGGAAATGTAACTGATTTAAGAGCAAATAAACTGTGAATAGATTTAACGGATCCAACGTCGTTTCCACCTGAATGAATAAATATGGCATTAGGCTATGGCAATCCATGTGCACAATCCATAACTGACCAATATACATATTTTACTTGCATACCCCTTAAACCAACCAAGAATAAAGACATCTTGTCTTTCTTAAACCCTCCACTGAACCCAAAACACAAACAAGCAGCCAATGAGTCAAACAACTCGTGGATGTTTTCATGTAAAACAAAGAAGTGAGTTAGGATATTAAAGGACCACTCTAGGCACCCAGACCACTTCAGCTTAATGAAGTGGTCTGGGTGCCTGGTCCAGCTAGGGTTAACCCATTTTTTAATAAACATAGCAGTTTCAGAGAAACTGCTATGTTTATCAATGGGTTAAGCCTTCCCCCATTCCCTCTAGCGGCTGTAATTGTAAATGCATTGTAAATGCTTTCCTATGCGACGGGCTGAATGCGCGCGCAGCTCTTGCCGCGCGTGCGCATTCAGCCCAGGAGGAGGATCGGAGGAGGAGAGCTCCCTGCCCAGCGCTGGAAAAAGGTAAGTTTAAACCCCTTTCCCCTTTCCAGAGCCGGGCGGGAGGGGGTCCCTGAGGGTGGGGGCACCCTCAGGGCACTATAGTGCCAGGAAAACGAGTATGTTTTCCTGGCACTATAGTGGTCCTTTAACTATAACAGATCTAAAATAAAGTAGCACTTAAAGCAATCTGACTCCCATCTGTCTAATCATATAATTACTGAGGAATCTAAACCCAATTTAGCAGCCTCAGTAGCCGCTCCATTTCTGAAGGAATAAGAGAAAAAACATTTAATCTCTCATACACAGGGGCAGGAGCGTCGAGACGGACGCTCGCTTGATGGGCTCCATATAACAACGACACATTACAGTGTTATCAAGCTGCTCTAAAGTCTAAAGCAGGGCATCAGGGGCTACCACTTACCATGGGTTGCAAGACCAAGAAACAGAAACCAAACAAGCCTATTATTGAAGAACTCCGTCAGCAAGCGCATGGTGCATGTGTGCCCATCCTATCCAGCAGCTCATCTAGATGAGGCATGGGGCAGTCATCGGATACCATCTTGTCATTGAGCCTCTGGTGGTCTACACAGAACCTTGTGGCCCTGTCCTGTTTCGGGACCAGTACTACCAGGGAAGCCCAAGGACTTTTGGACTGCTCGATGATCCCCAGCCGGAGCATCTCCTGGATCTCCCGACTCATACCTTCCCCCACTGCCTCTGGTACCCTGTATGGGGTTTGTCATAGAGGGGTTTGGTCAGGGGTCTCCACTCCCTCTTTGCAGACAGCATCTGCTGTGCCTTCCTCAGTTAGGAGGTCCCCTAGGTGGCCTCGTCTATGGACCCGGCCTGAGCTCCATCCTCCAGGATGTCAGGCAGGAGCGTATATAGCTGCTACATCCTCTGTCCGCTCATGGTAGGGCTTCAGCATGTTGACATGCTACAGGCGTTGAACTCCGGAACCCAAACACATAGGTAGTGTCACACTTTCATTACACTACCTGGTATGGGCCCTGCCAGGCAGCCTGTAGTCTATCAAGTTAGATGGGTTTCAAAACCAAAACCTTCTGCCCAACTTGATAGCTACGGCTCCTGGCTCCCCGATCATACCAGGTGCGCTGGCGCAGTTAAGCAGCCTGGAGGTTCCCGTGCACAAGGTGAGTGAGTTCCTCCAGCCAGTCCGTAAACTCCAGCACATATGGGACAATGGGGGTCCCTTCCTGTTCCCCTGCACCCTCCCAGTGTTCCCAGGTAAAGTCTAGGGGCCCTCTAACCCTCCGTCTGGACATTAGTTTGAACGGGGATAAACATGTGGATTCCTGTGGTATCTCCCGATATGCGAACAGAAGATGTGGCAGGACCCTCTCCCAGTAACTGCAAAGATCCGGAGCATTTGCTTCAACGTGCCACATCTCGTTCTCGCACAGACCGTTAGTTTGGGGATGATATTGGGAGATTAAGATTGGTTTAATGCCGCATAACTTCCACAGCTGGTTGGTCATCTCAGCAGTAAACTGGGTCCCCCGGGCTGAGATAATCTCCCAGGGAAGACCCATCCAGAAGAACACTCGCACTTCGGTCACAGACTCCACCTGAATTTTGCTCATGGTGACTGCCTCGTGGTAACAAGTCGCATAGTCCACAATAGTCAGAATGAACTTCTTCCCAGAGGGGCTAGGCTTAGCCAGGGGACCAATGTTTTTGACAGCTACTCTGCCAAAGGGGTCCTCGATGATGGTGTGATAAAGTGAAGGCAGATAGGCCTATAACATTTAACCCCAGGGGAAGTATGTGTAGTATGTGTTGTAGGCAACACAAACCACCGTTTAGTTATGGGCCTCTGGGGTGGAGCATTTGGAGAGCAGGGTGGGCCAATGCTCCACTCCTCAGTTTATACACAACTGGGGGAAATAAGGTCCAGGCCAGAGTTTTTTGGAGCTGTCTCCAACCCACGGCTCAGCTGCATATAATCAGCTGTAGCAGTGTGAATAAACCCCTCCCTGCTAGGCAGGTAAAGGGGAATTGCTGGCTTCCTCCTTGGAAGCAGGTAGGAGTGAAGCTGTTCTCTCCAGTAAGATAGTCAAGGAGACTGAGCACTGGGAGTGCAAAAGGAAAGCATTCAAGGCTGGCTTGGGGCACTGGGAGTGCAAAAGGAAAGCAGTTAAGGCTGGCTTGGAGCACTGGAAGTGTAGAAAGGGAAGCAGCAGGCTGACTAAACACTGGAGTGCTGAGAGCTGACAAAGGCACTAGGTTGGTGAAACCCCTTCTTGTTCTGTTATAGTTTAAACCCTTGAGAGAGAGGGAACTTGATGTTAGTAAGTGCTCAGACCGAGCTAGGTTTTTGTTTATAGGGATTTGTGTTACTGTTTTTTTAAAATTTGCTGCTGTATCTGTGGTGGAGCTTAACAATAAAGTGCGTGGAAATAAGTTGCCTTAAAAGACTGTGCATGTTTGTGCCCAAGAGGACCGTGCTACCTGCAGACAAGGATCACAATAGGGAGATGCTGAATCTTAGCCTTGTGCCGATCGCCCTGCTTCCCCACTTGCTGGCAGGTCTGGCTATAAAAGCTTTGGTTGAGCCGATGCTCAGTATGGCCCCTTCCCAAATGCTCTGCCAGGGGGATATCATGAGCTATCTTCTCCCAATCAACTTCAGGCTGTGTGGGGTTTTCCCTTTCCTTTCGAGTCAGAACACAAGCTTGGACCTCGGTGAAAATATTGGTAAGGGTTTCTTCTAAGGGGGTTTCCTTGTAGTATGCCAGGCGCCTGGCCTGTGTCCTTACTGCCCAGTAAATTTAAAAATAATGACATTCCTGGTAAATGTAACTGAATCAAGGCCTTCTTAGTTCTTCTAGCCATCAGGTCTAAAATTAATTGTAAGACAGCCTGTAAGGAGTTACCATAATAGTCATATTTGTGGGCTGACAGATTCTGCCCACACCATCCAAGCAGTTGAATAAGCTACCAAGGTAGTAGAGGAGTGAGAATTCAAACACATGGGAGAAACTAGATGCCATATTCCTTCTGGAAGTTGTTCCCCTTCAGGTTCTGCGTGGGACTTTTCAAGACAATGGACATCCTCATGCAAAGTTTTAGAACGTCTAACTCCAGCATTGTTTCATGGAGTTAAGCTGGTAGAGGCAAACTTTCTTGCTCTAAAACTGCAATGTTTTACATTGTATGGTTAAGGGGACAGAGACACTGCATCCAGGCATATTCAATGGGATGAAGTTGTCTTTGTGATATAGTGTCCCTTTTAAAGAAAAAATATAATTAAAAAAAGTTTATGATAACTTTCTCTTCAAGCAGGAAATATAAAAATATGTTTTAACCAATGTGAAGTGACCAGTGTATTGATGTAAAGGCAAAGATAATTTGGTTGCTATATAGTTTTCAAGTGGCATAATTTTGATGGGCTAGTCCTTACAGTGGAGCTATATTCCATCCTGAGTTTACATCACCACTTTAACAATACATGAACAAATATGTGGAATTAAATGGACACTCTAGGTACCATATTCACTTCAAATTGTTGAACTAGTTATGGTTCCTGGAGTACCCTGGTACCATCCCGCTGTTCAATATTAAACACTGTGACTGGTTTGACACTGAATGAGGGTCCATGGGTGCCCGTAGCACCGGAGTGTAACTCTGCACTCACTATACCAAGTCATACCAGTGATGGGCAGCAGTGACAAGGTGAATGCATCAACTGTGTGCTCTTTTGTTCTGTTTGTAGAGAAGGGATGAGGAGAAAATTAAAAGTCACTAGCAATTTCATTAAAGAATTCCCTGCATTCCTTAGGATAAAGAGGATATTTTTGGAGTTATTAAGAGGGTCCCTTTTATGGTAAGTAGAGGAGGAAGACACTACTGCTTGTGGACAATAAATAAATACTGGGTATGGCGCAAAAATACAACATTGGTGCAGCTAAGTCACCAATGAATCAATAACTGAAAAAAAATCACAAAATCATAGAATTCCCCAAAAAGTACACAAAAAAAGTGAAAACACACACAAAAGTCTAATTGTTACGCTCCTTAGTTTGTTTTTATAATAAACAACTTTAAATCTAGGAACAAAGAATAAAGAGAACTTCTCATAGTGTTATATTATTTAACTTTTGTATATTCCACACATAATGGTCAAATTCACTCTTTAAAGTATCAGCTCTGTTTGATAGTAGTATGTAACAATTGCAGATTCCATCATCAGTGTGTTGGAGTGATAAATGTCATCATCAATGTTTGTCTTCTGGATTTACCAAATACTCACTTACAGTCATGCAATGGAACGCAAAGTAAAGTAAAATCTTTTATGTATGCTTTAAACCTTACACATACGCACAACGATTCTTCATCAATGTGCATTCCCCTTTTTATACCTCCCTCCCAGGTAAATCTGCACACATTGTCCCTTCTGATTTTGGATGTCTTCCAATAGTTGATGTCTTAGCATACATATAAGATTTTACTTTACTTTGTATAATTTACATTAGCTGAGTCAGGGAAAACAAAATAACAAATCAGGTTCAAAGGCAAAGCTGATCCGTGAAACCGGAGAGACAAACATTTAAAGTCATGAACAAAGTCAGGTCAAAAACCAGTAACATCAATAAAGACACACTTTATGGCAAAAAAAACATTGAATTGCTCAATTTTAGGATGGTATGGATTTAAAAGGGATCAGACCCTAATGTAATAATCCTGTGTCAGTTGAACACGCACACTCGCATCGAAAATGTACTTCACAACAAGAACTCAAAAATAAATAAAAAGAGGCAAACAGTTTCAGAATGACACAGGCAAAGATATGAGAAGACAAAAGTGCTTCTCAAATGGGATGAATGTAACAAAAAAGACACAATAGTGTAATTTCTGGAGCGTAGTCTGAGTGGCACAATTGCATTGGTCTTCCAATAACATCTTCAATGAGATGAGCATAATTACACACTCAGACTTGATATAACCACAACACCACACAATATGTCCAAAACCTGATTGTGATATGTCTGCCAAAGTGTCACAAGTGTTAGTAAGAATGGCGTAATTGGATAATATTGCTGTGTGGCGAAAGTGACCTCGCCACTGGTTTTTGGTGAGGCCTGCTTGCCAGCCTCTTGCCCTGTGACTATGGCCCCTCGGATGTATTGCCCTTTAAAAACACTAATGGTGCATATTGGGACTTGGCACAATGCCCCTTTAAACTTTCGAAGTGGTCGAAGTGGAACTTCGAACAGCCGGACCACACACAAGTGGAGTGTGCAGCCCATTTACCTCCCAGGCTGGGAGTTAACCGCAACCAAATTGACGAACGGCTGGGTGTTCGCTGTTCGTATAGTTGAACACGTGGCAGCGGCCATCTTGTTTAGTCGAAAGTGTTCAGCTATGTTTTGTTGTCGAGTTCATGGAACTCAAATCGGACACGCGACGGCACAAACACCACTGAACTTTACCTTCTCCAGAACTTCGACTCTTCGGGAGTCGAACGCTGTTCGACAATTCGAACGGCACTTCAACATGGACTTGCGCGAACGGTCCCTTTCGACTATTCGAAGTGCACTTTTAACATTGGAAATAGACTGGCCGCACAGCCCAATACTTTGGAACTGTTTTGGGCTTGAAGCCATGCTTGCGGTCGGTCAAATATGACTTTCAGGAATTTAGAAACATAGAAACATAGAAACATAGAAACATAGAAACATAGAATGTGACGGCAGATAAGAACCATTCGGCCCATCTAGTCTGCCCAATTTTCTAAATACTTTCATTAGTCCCTAGTCTTATCTTATAGTTAGGATAGCCTTATGCCTATCCCACGCATGCTTAAACTCCTTTACTGTGTTAACCTCTACCACTTCAGCTGGAAGGCTATTCCATGCATCCACTACCCTCTCAGTAAAGTAATACTTCCTGATATTATTTTTAAACCTTTGTCCCTCTAATTTAAGACTATGTCCTCTTGTTGTGGTAGTTTTTCTTCTTTTAAATATAGTCTCCTCCTTTACTGTGTTGATTCCCTTTATATATTTAAATGTTTCTATCATATCCCCCCTGTCTCGTCTTTCCTCCAAGCTATACATGTTAAGATCCTTTAACCTTTCCTGGTAAGTTTTATCCCGCAATCCATGAACCAGTTTAGTAGCCCTTCTCTGAACCCTCTCTAAGGTATCCATATCCTTCTGAAGATACGGTCTCCAGTACTGTGTACAATACTTTCCTGAACCCCTGCTCTGATCTGGGTGATTTTTGGATATGTTGTTCACCCAGATCAGGGATATGACTTTTATGGGGATAGGTTATGTTTTGGGGTGTTTTTGGTACTTTGTGAAAAATTTGTTTTTTCTGCTTGGGGATAATAGAGTTAATTACTGTATCTTACTCAAGCAGGGGGGAGGGTTTGTGTACATTATCTGGGAGTGTCTAACTGTACAATACTGTTTTGATTGGCTTTGTGACTTTGTGTCCTGTGCCCCACAAGGCCCACCTGGGCGGTAACCTTGTGGGAAAAAACTGTATAAAAGAGCAGCTGTACCATTAAACTTTCAGTTCTACTTCACCCTCAATCTAGAGTCCTGTCTCTTATTGGGGGAAACAGCTACAAGGGATTGCTATGCTCTTCACACTCCCTTGAATAATCACTAAGGTCTTGTATGAGCTTGTTCCTGTTCCTGCTTCACTCTCTGGGGAAAGAGAAGGTCACCCTATGGAACATGGAGCCTTGTTGTAGGTCCAGGGTGGGTAGGAGACGGCGAGACCCCAACCAAGCTGCGGTGGTTCATGGGGTCTGCAGTGCTTATGGTGTCAAGTGGAGTGCTTGGAGCCCTCGGGAAGCACAAGGAGCATTTGTCGGCGGAGGTACCCAACTGGGTACATGCTGGTTAATTTTTACAAGTCTGATGTTGCCCATTGATTTGAGACAAAGTCATATGTAACTATATAAATATTTGCAGGTTACTTTCAAAGGGATAACATTGACCCTTTCTCTACTATAGTAAACTCTAGAAGGACTTTGCTGTCTCACCTGGTATTTATTATTTTACATTTTCTTTGCATTGCATTATCTCAGCACTTTTGACTCTCTGCCAACTCTTATTACGTTTTGCAATGATCTTTAACTTTGCCCTAGGAAAAAATTGAAAAGGCATGCACAATATTGATTGTGTCTGGTCTGGTGACATCTTTAGAGTGAAAATCAGGACATTCTTTGCCCTATTTCTGTATGACGTGATTTTAAATCATTAACATTAAATTCAACCATTACATGTAGTCATTAGCTCATCAAGCTGTTTTCTGTCCTGTACTTGCTAACACACATAGTTTGAAGGGCTTTTACACAATTATTATTTTTAATCCTCGACTTTCCACTATTATATATATGCGTTCACACAACTTTTAACCACATGTAGTAGAATATATTTGGTTTTTGAAATCAACAAATAATTATTTTCTTTGGATTAAATGTAGGTCTGGAATACTGCAATCCTGCAGCAGCTGTTTGACTGCTAATCCCAGTATCCTCAGCATGGCTGATGGTGATGGGAGGGTAGAGCCAAACAGCAGCTGATAACTTCACTTTGCAAGCCATTTACTAATGTTTAGAATCAAAGGCCCATATCTGACTTCCAAAGGTACAGCCTTAACACCGTAAGCGGGAGTTCCTTGGCATTTCTCCACAGTAAAGAACACTGGCATATATTGAAACAAGAAATCAACTGAAAAAAAGCCAAACTTTTCTTTAAAGCGGCACGGTCATCCCACCCCACAAAATAATATTTCATAACGATTGAATCTTTATGAAATACTCATACTCACTGTGATAGAATTTCACTGAAATTCCAACTTCGTCAAAAGATATACTGAGACAAATTAGGGACTACTTTCTCTCAGTATTTTTTATACACCTGACACTTCTTAACACTGGATGGAGCCAGGGCTGTATTTACCGCGAGGCTAACAAGGCATGTGCCGTGGGCGGTACTTTCCATGGGGCAGCAAAAAATGCTTACCCCAAATGCCCAGGCAAATGCCTTGTTAGCCTTGTTTTATGGGGACCTAAGAGCTGGCCGGTTGGCCACCTTTGGGGCCCCCCAGGGCAGACAGCCAGTTGTGTTCCGGGCGGCTGTCATGGCACACCGGGAGAGGCTGATGCGCTGCAGTCACTCACCAGGCACCACATGGATTTTGGCATCCTGGTGGGGGACGCGCCAAGCCCTCTTCCTGGCCGCCAGTTTATACCACAGCACTTCAGCAACATGCTACGAGTGCAAGGGCACCGCACTCTCTTCACCTGCAAGCCATTCAATGTGAGTTGCAACATACAGGGGAAGGCAGACATACCCTGTCTACCCTTATGCCAACTCTCCTCTTGTGGGCATGTTGGGTGATATGTGTTGTGTGTTACCCATGGATCCCGTTAGAGTAACAAAGCTCTTGGGAATCCAGCTCAGCAAGCATGAAAGCAGTATGGAGGTTTGCAGGTTAAATGAGCAAACTGACATAACGTCCCAACCACATAGGCAGATGTAAACACCTACTTAACCAAAGGAGCCTTCCAAATATATAGGGCCAGACACACATACACACACACACTAAGACACACATACACTTACAGACACACACACACTCAGACACACATACACTTACTGACACATACACACACTTACAGACACACACACACACATACACACACATACACTTACAGACCCCCACAAATTATTAATATTAAATGTCCACCCAGCCTCCCTACCTGGAGAGCTGGTGTGGATCTGTCCCTAGGGTTGTCACGTATTCATCTGCTTATAGAAATGTGGTTAATTACATTTACTGTCCACACAGGAAAAGTTGTGCCGAGCAGCAACCTAATCCACAGAAGGGTTAATGCTGAGCAGCAATTATGCAAATGAAACCTGGTGTCACATATTCATCCGCTTATAGAAATGTGGTTAATGACATTTACTGTCCACACAGGAAAATTTGTGCCGAGCAGCAACCTAATCCACAGAAGGGTTAATACTGAGCAGCAATTATGCAACTGAAACCTGGTAACTGACTTTGGGGTCAAAGGCCGGTTACAGCCTATCAGAACTAAAGGAGGGGTATTTAGGCCCAGTTCTCATCCTGCTCAGTGCCCTGTCGTGGTTTCCCTTGTGGTTGTCCGAGAGCGCGTTCCTGTTATTAGTTTTCTACCTGGTTTTTTACTTTGGCTTTGTTTATTGACTTCTCTATATTCTGGTATCCTGACTCCTGGCTTTCCTCATCGCTGTGTCCCTTTCTGTGTTCCCTGACCTCAGCTAGTATTTTTGACCATTCTATGTACGTTAAATCCGGCCATTCTAAGAACCGGTAATACGTTACTTATTTGTCATCCGTGCTATACAGTTCTACGTGCTGGATCAAACAGTAATCCTGACAGGGGTCCAGTGGGGCTTCAGTAAGGTGAGCGGCAGAGTTCCTGTCAAACGCAGCGAGGGAGCTGTGTTCTCTCTGCTCTGCTCCCCCGCAGGCTGTCTATTGATGCCGGGATCCGGAATATGACGCCATATTCCCGGCATCAGCAAACGGCACTTGAGGGAGCGGAGCAGAGCAGAGATAGCACAGTTCCCTCGCCGCATCTGACAGGAACTCTGCCGCCCGCCAGGGGGGTCCATTAAATTGCCAGTGGTTCACCTCTTGAGCCACCCTATGACAGGGGGAACACGGAGGGAGCGAAATCTAGGCAGCCCATGGTCGCAAGGGTCTTGGCTATGGCCGGGCCCCCTGCAGTGATAGGTACGCCACTGGCTTTGATAATACACTTTGCTTCCAGAACTAACATTTAACAGTCTGGACCCCTGCTATCCTGTTCCAGTGTGGGTTAACACCAGCAACCCTGTTCCAGTGTGGGTTAACTCCAGCAACCCTGTTCCAGTGTGGGTTAACTCCAGCAACCCTGTTCCAGTGTGGGTTAACTCTAGCAACCCTGTTGCCGTGTGGGTTAATTCTAGCAACCCTGTTGCTGTGTGGGTTAACCCCAGCAATCCTGTTCCAGTGTGGGTTAACGCCTGCAACCGTATTTCAGCCATCCGGTGATGTTCGATCTGTCGGAGATCCAGACTAAATTCAAGCCCTTTCATGTCATGATTTGAGCAGGGGTGTAACTAGAAACAGAATAAATGAAGAACCCCCTTGGTTCTCCTACCACTGCCACTCATCACCACCTCCTTGCCCCCTCTCCTCTTCAAATGGCTGAATGTGATTGTGTCAGTGTTGGCTGAGTATGTTAGTGTGTGGTTGGTTGATTGTATGTGGCTAGATGAGTGTTTGTGGGAGGGAGTGTTGTTTTCATATTAAACTCCCCTCCTGTTTACCCTAAAGGCACATTTCACTGCCGAAATGGTGGGGGGGGGGAAATTCCATTGTGTACAAGTCCAATATATATTGGATTTTTTGTTTACCAACAGAGTGCCACGATTATTGAGTAGATGAACAGCTGTTTTGATTCTTGGAAAGTTAGCCTTATAGCTGCAGTTAGTCGAGCTTGCTAAATATTCAACGGTGAGGTTACATAATGTTTAAAGCACACTATTACTGTTTTATATTGCTGCAAAGTGCCAATGACACTGCTACAATACAAAACGCATGTGACAAAAAAAATAATCACATGTCTGAACCCACTTCCAAAAATCCAGCGCAAGTATGATGGCCTAAGCGTCTTGTCCTATTTTCCACTCCAGCAAACCGATGGAGCATTCCCATGTTGCACGTAGCATAGAGCTTTGATGTGCCAGTGAAGCCTTGCATGCCAGAGTAAGCAGGAACAAACTCTCTCTGTGTCATCTAAAAACAGTTTTCTCAGGTGATGCCTTCACTGTGGAAAAAAAAAGACATGGGTTCCTGGCAGCCGGCACTGCATCCATCTTAATAACATCAGCTGGCATTCCTCTGGTGTCAGTCGCTGTGTGTTTTACGCTTGTTAATTGGGACTCTGATTAGTAGTCAGCGCACTATAATAGGAATTTATAGCTAAAATAAGATTGTGTAAAGACATCTGTAATGGGTCGTTGAGTACAAGTTTTAGATCTTGATCCAAAATAGCTAAGATTGGTTTTACTTCAACACGGCTATTTTGCCCTAAATAGATCACGTCCGTGGGCAACTCACTGTAACTCAGTGTTTAGTGAACAAACACGGTGCATTTTAAAAGCATTTTACTTTTTCTTTCTTTCTTTCTTTAATATATCATCATTGAAGCAAAGGACAATGTTTAAATGACTACAATGTTAAAGTACAATGTTCCTGTTTTAGGTCTGAGTACCTTTATAAACAAATGTTTCATGATAAGTCCAAATATATCAACATATTTTTCAGCAAGTGTTTCAACGATTTTGTTCTACAAATAGGGTTGCCACCTGGCTGGAATTTCACAGCCGGTATTTAAAGGGACACTATAGTCACCACAACAACTACAGCTTATTGAATTTGTTCCGGTGGGTATAATCATTACCTTCAGGCTTTTTGCTGTAAACACTGTCTTTTCAGAGAAAATGCAGGGTTTACATACAGCCTAGTGATAACTTCACTGGCCACTTTTCAGATGGCTGTTAAAAATCCTTTCTGAGTCATGGCTGCCTAAAATGCATCCAAACATTCAGTGCCCAAACATTCAGTGTCAGTTTGTGTTCCTGACCCTATAGTGTTCCTTTAAAGGACCACTCTAGGCACCCAGACCACTTCAGCTTAATGAAGTGGTCTGGGTGCCAGGTCCAGCTAGGGTTAACCCATTTTTTTCATAAACATAGCAGTTTCAGAGAAACTGCTATGTTTATGAATGGGTTAAGCCTTCCCCTATTTCCTCTAGTGGCTGTCTCATTGACAGCCACTAGAGGCGCTTGCGTGCTTCTCACTGTGATTTTCACAGTGAGAGCACGCCAGCGTCCATAGGAAAGCATTATGAATGCTTTCCTATGTGACCGGCTGAATGCGCACGCAGCTCTTGCCGCGCGTGCGCATTCAGCTGACGGGGAGAAGAAGAGCAGGATCGGAGGAGGAGAGCTCTCCGCCCAGCGCTGGAAAAAGGTACGTTTAAACCCCTTTCCCCTTTCCAGAGCCAGGCAGAAGGGGGACCCTGAGGGTGGGGGCACCCTCAGGGCACTATAGTGCCAGGAAAACGAGTATGTTTTCCTGGCACTATAGTGGTCCTTTAAGGTTGTCTGTCTGATGCCTCTTTGCAAAAATATCAGTAAAGGTCCGGGAGAGTAGTGAAAGAAATGGACCCAGAATATCCACCACTATTACATAAAGCAGGTACACTTATTGCTATATATTCACAACACACACACACACACTGTACACAGAATGACACACACTGCTACACACACAACCACAGTATAAAAACACTGGCACTCACACTCAGAGACAGTATGCACACACTCATTCAGACAGACACACACTGCTATACACAGTATACACATGACACAATACTACACACACAAAATCAGACACAGTATGACACACATACTCAAAAACAGAATACACACACCGCTACACATGCACAGCGATACATGTACAGCCAGACATAAAAGACACATTGTAGGTAGTGTTTTAGTGATTTAGGAAGTTTTATCATTTCAAATGTTTTTTTTTTCTCTCTTATGCCAATTTCTGTGATATTACATAACATCCAGTGATGGGATTTACGGCTCTTTTCCAATGTCGGTGTAGCGGAGCTCCCTGTACCCTGGCTGGGCACCTCCGCCAAAGGACTGCTTCCTAGCTGGAACAGGGGATAAACCACAGCACTTCTGCCCACAGTCGCCGTGGCTGGGCTGGGGCCCTGGAAACGCTCCTCCCTGGAGCCAAATGGGGAATGAGCTCTAGTCCTTACAAGGACTTTCCCCGTTGAATCTCCTGCAAACTGGAACAGCAGACACAGGAGCAAATCTTCTTTCCCTCCAATAACAGGACGACACACAGTTTTGGAGTGTAAGCAGGAACAGACTGAGCTGGGGCTTTATTGCTTCTTTTATACACATTTCTCCACAAGGTTACCACCCACGTACATACAACATACAATCAGCAACGTACATTACAGTCAGACACTCCCAGCTAATACACACAAACCCTCCCCTCTGCCTGTGATACAATTACCTCAACACAATTGGCTAACTTAATTATCACAGGCAGGAAAATATACAGTTTTACACAATATTCATAACTTCCAAACCATACATGCAATTTCCATAAAAGTTACATATTCTGAACCAGCATAATCAGTATACAAACATATTCAAAAATCATACAATTTGGTCCAGTGGTTCAAAAGATAGATGGAAGTCCTATTTGACCGACCGTAAGCATGGCTTTCTTGCCCAAAAGAGTTCCATAGATTTGGGCTGTGCGTTTGGTCTATTTCACATAGAAAAAAAGCGGTGTTCGTGCCGTCATGAAGCCGATTTCAGTTCCATGAGTTCGATGGCAAAACACAGCTGACCGCGTTCGACTAAACAAGATGGCCACCTCCACGTGTTCGACTATACGAACGGTGGTCACCCAGCGTTTGACAATTAACTTGTAGTTAACCACCAGCCTGGGAGGTAAATGGGCTGCACACTCCACTTGTGTGTGGTCCGTCTGTTCGGTAATTTGTTCGATAAGCCCCAATTACCGAACCATATAGGAAAAGGACACGAACAAAGTATTTTCACACCCCTAATAAAAACATGAATGCGTTTACTTGTGCCTTTTCCATTGGAGGTATATCTACAAACAACTTGCATAATCAGCATATCTCATGTCTGCAGCCTTTATAAGCCCTCCCCTTCTAACCCAGCCCAGCCTTTCTGTGGCTATCTAACTGAGAAGTTTTCACAAGGCAAGTGCTTTGAGCAACTGCTGCCTCTTGAGCTTTGTTCTGTCGTGAATGCACACTAGTCGAAATGTGCTCAGACTAGCAGTGTTAGCTGATAAACTCTGAACTCTGGTCAAATTCTGACCGCAATGGCAAGTTGCAGATTTACTAAATCCAAAGCTGTCAGGATCCGGTCGGTATCATTTAATGTTAAGCATTTGTAAAATAAGTAATATCTCCATGCGAACCACTATAAAGCACAGAAATCAGATGTTTATTAACAACCGAATATAAGAATGCATCCAGCAGGGTTATTCACTAAACCCAAGATTTTGTCTGAGTGGTCAAAATCAGGTGAAAATGACTGAATTCCGACCACATTGCCAATTTGCGGAGTTTCTAAAGCCAAATGTGGTCAGGAGACGGTTGGTCCGACAAATTCTGTATCATTGGTTTGGAAAGTCAGTAATATATCTGTATGCAATACAATATAAAGCACAAGAATCTGACATATCAACAACGTCATGTTGACGGAATACAAGTCGAATGCATCCGGTAGGATTCACATTCGGAAATTAAATATTCACTTGCTTTTTGCAAGTGAAGTGATAATTTGAAGAACTATTCGCCCAATTAAAAAACAAAAACGGGACTTAGTGGGTGGAAGGACTAATATTAATAGTAATGGATGGAAGACTAATGCTCCACCCTCACCCGTGAGCAGTGAGTGGGGGCCCTAATATTAATAGTAAAGGGGGCGGACATAATGAGCCTATCTATTCCATCACCCTAATAATAGAGAGGGGGGAGGGGAGCAATTAAACAAAAACTAGTTGATAAAAAAATAAATAAATATTATACATACCATTAGAATCCTCCTTTCTGGCCAAATAAAATCCATAATTCCAGACAGTTTAAAATAGGAAATAAAAAACGCAAACAACAAAAAAAGAAACCCAGCTGGAAAAAATTAACAATGTGCCACACTAAAATGTAATTCATCTTTGCTGGAGATTGAGCGCTGATAGAGGAGAAAGCCTTATCGCAAAGTTTGAGATATTTTCCCACGCTTTGGGACCTACAGATCTCTGATTGCTTGACTAGTAAGCGCTCTGACAGCCAAGTCTCATTTCTTAGCATATCAGTGGGAGCCACTTTTTATTTATTTAATTTTTGTATATACTATATCAGTTTATCTGTCACATATTAACAGTTTATACCATTATGTTGATGTACATCACATTTTTCCCCTTTTCACCTATAGGGTGTGTATAGTGATATTGGATCTGAGGATCCTCAGGTGGTTAATAATACACATTCTCCTAGGTGCTGGGTCATCTTTCATTTGTCATGCTATATGAGGAAGGGAGATTTTCATTGATTTTGGTGAACTTGATAAAGTGTTATAAAACACGAAACGCGTAGATAACCAAGGTATGTCCTGCAAAGGTATGTCCAATGTAATTTCCATTGGAAATTTATCACTTAATAAATATTGTTGAAAGAACAGATAGTGAACAGAAACTTTATGCACAATGCTTGCTATTGTTTCTTGGAAGATTTGTTTGGGTTGACTATCTGATGGTGAATTGGGAAGTCAGTAAAATAGGTATTATTTCAAACTACACTGTGAAAAGGAAGAAGATTATATGTAAATCTGCATTATTCACCATTTTTTTTTTTTACATTTAAGAGCCAGGGTTTCAAAGAATTCATTGTAATGTCTGACATCTATCACAGTCTTACACAATCACATTAACCCTGCTCGTGCTGGATTCAACCATACCACCTCTACTTGGTGACAAATTCATGTAGACACGACACACGTCACATTTAATAGTATTGTTTTCTATAATGCAACAATTAATTATGCTTGCTAGGAGTGACAATCTCCTAAACAATCAGGATGTAACAGAACAGGTTGTCTGATTGACAGCCAGGGGTTGTAACAAGGTTAATTTATAAAAGTGCCAAATTCTATTAAAATCTGCACATATTGTAAAATGAATAAAAATAGGATACACAAAGTAAACTAAAGTCCTTTAGGGGTCTGGAGTGTCTCTTTAATTAAGTAGTGGCTAACAGTTCTGATTATTTTCTAAATGAGCCAATAGCCACCACTTGGCAACTGGTTTGCAACCTGGTTATTACTCATTACCAAATGCTGCTAACTCAGTAGACCTAACACAATCCTCTCCCCTCATCGGTGTAAAAAGATAAATGGCAGCTAAATCTCTGTATGTCTTATTGAAACAAAAAGTCGCCCACCGGATGGATCCATTTTACCATCCAACTGCTACTTGCCTGTCACTGTTTGCTACACAGGATGAAGTGTACATGCCCAGGTGTGTGTTTCTGTGCTGTACCAACAAACTGTTAATATGAGTGGTTACTATCTGTAGCAGCAGCAGCAATTATTTGTAAGGTTGGAAGCAAGTTTGGAAGTCAAAATTGTAGCTACTACAAGTTACAGGCTGTTGTTAATAGTGGTAGCTTACGGCATCTCTTAGCCAACCACATTGTATATGAGCCCATAGCTGGGCTGCACATGTCTGAGTATAATGTTACATTATTTATGATCTTCAAGACATTTTTAAGAATAGACTAGCAACATCTCAGTGTATTCATCTTGGTAGACTATGTTATGAATACACAAAGTAAATAAACAAGCAGCGCCTTACCCCTTAATCTGTCGGTAATGCATCACAAGGCACAAGAGCCACAGGTTTATTAATTGTGCTTTAATGCCCTGTGGAGTCCTAAATATATATCAAACCCTGTAATCTGTGGGTTTCCTGGCATCCTGCCTATACTAATTACATGACATTCACAGTCCAAAGCAGATTTTTCTCAACTATATGACTGCCTTTTCAGTCTTAAATAGTATACCTGAAAAGTATTAAACAACAACAGTATTATATACATATCATTGAATATGCAAAAAAAAACCATGAAACTAAATAACCCCAATTTAAAACAACAAGTGGGAGAATCTGTGCGAACCTGAGCATTTGTCCATCACCCTGGGAGATTAGAGTAAAACTGTAGCACCTGACTTAGAAGGTTATTTGCAAAAGGTCAAATTTGCTGCCAAAACTTTCCATTCATGGCAGTGCAATACAGTACCTTCAATCTGAATGAAAATCATTATAATTAACAGTCATTTGAAACAGTCATCAAAATTAAAGGAACAGTCCATTGATTTATTTTTAAAATAATCTAATAGGTACCCTGCCCCCCACCCAATATAAGTGTGTATTTTTTTATGCATGTTTTCTGTAGGAGTACAGTTGAAGCTCGGAACTGGAACATTGCCTTACCCAAACAATTTAGTTGTCAAACATAAAAATTGTGAAAAAAGTGTCTGGGCACAAGACTAGACTAGATACCCGAACAAATCACACTGCATTACCATCGTTG
This sequence comes from Pelobates cultripes, assembly GCA_933207985.1. Taxonomy (NCBI): domain Eukaryota; kingdom Metazoa; phylum Chordata; class Amphibia; order Anura; family Pelobatidae; genus Pelobates; species Pelobates cultripes. Next base: position 118,124,669 of record OW240912.1, read on the forward strand.
GCACCTTGTTGGAACATTGTTGGTATGGCGCATCAGCCTCCTAGCACTAGACAAAGCTAACAGAGCTCCATTCTTTCCGCAAATAGCTCCATTCTGTCCGCAAACAGAGCTGACAGGTAAAGTGAAGTCAAATTTGAGAAAAATGTATCTAATTTGAATTAATTCTTATTAATTCTTATGGGAAAGTTTGATTCTTTTTTTTTTTTTTAACAAATCGGATCTTAAACAGCCTTCTCAAACAGAGTAAGTTCGAGTTCGAGTACTGTATATAAAAAAAAACAACAAAAAAAGCTTCAGCATTTGAAAGTCTGTGTCAGGGAATGCACCAATCAGATGCATTGCACTTGTAAAGCTCATTGAGATGGGGGTGAGAGACTAACCCAGTGTGTCTGCCACTTCTGTTAGTTTTGAGGGACTAATCTAAGAAGAAGAATTCTTCCCTGGCTGTCTTATTCAACCTCTTTGGTACTGTAGTAGCTATAACAAATATCCATTTCATCTCACTTTTAACTAAATTGGATTCTTCATTCCCCCCACCTCAATAAATAGATATAAAAAGTGTGATAAAAATGTTGCTAACTGTAAAAATGATGCTACAAATATCAAGTATTAAGTCACTCAATATAAACTTACATTTTTTATCACATGCAATGTGAACAGTCCAATATATTTATTTACTTAGTAAAGACATCAAGGCCATTGAAAGTAAGGGGGAATATGTTAGGAATATTAAAAGAAAGCTTACTAACCATAATGTAACCTGCCATTTTGCAGAGGTTCATGGAGGGGATATCATTAGTTTGAGATTTGGTATACAGCCTCTCCCCTGCACCACCTTCTCCCTCAAAGTAACCTCACAGAGCACTATACTACTATTCATTATTTTTAAAATTGATAGCTCCTTTGATTTGCAGCTGTCTGATGTAAAGTGTAAAGATAAACAAAAAACAATAATATTGTTATCATATTATTCTGCCCTTCCTTCAACTGTAAATAACTAATTCTATAAAGTTCCAGGGCTTCAGCTTCAAAGGCATCTCCTACTAATTCCTACGGAACCACATATGGAGCATTCACAAATCATGCTCTGGTCTTCAAAATGCCTAACCAGAGAACATGCACAGTAATCCTCATTCAGGCATCTCCAACTCTACCACCCATGTCCGATATGTTGCTGAACTACATCTCTCTATTCTTTGGCCATCTATTGCATGTAGAGTAAGAGTGTCAGTATCTGCAAAAATTGGCATATGCACAAAGACGAGTTGTCCGGCCAATCCTGCAGAAGGCGTCAAACAACGCAGAAGTCCCAAGAAGCAGGGGGACATGACAGCACTACACCACAAAGTAGTCCACAGATGAGGGGGTCCTATAGTGAGAGTCTAGGAAGGAACCGTCCAAATCTCGTGTGGAGGAATCTTGGACATCTTTGGGGGGGAAGAGCAGCATCCGCATATGACTCCTTCATGCACTTGGAGTCCAGATGCGGAAGATCTTGCCAGTCATCGTCCACAGACGTGAAACCTTCTGCGCACCATTCATCCAAGATGTCCAAGGAGGGCGGAGGATAGAAGTCTTCCTCCTCGGAAGAAATAATTCGAGGTGGTGGTTTTGGGACTGCTGATTGCTTGAAACATTTAGCTGTTGCTTTTCACTTGGGAAAGTATAGTGCCCTTGTTATGCCTTTCCTGTAGGAGGGAGGTTCTTGGTGGAAACCTCCGAGCCCAGTGCTACTTCATCACTAGGAAACAGGCTCACAGCCTGGTGAGAGACCTCAGGAGGAGGTTGCTTAAGGATTTTAGAAAGTGCCTTCTCCACAGAGGCTGCAACTGCAGCATTTATCATGGACTGAAAGTCCTGGGTTTGCGGTGCTGTGTCACTCATGATGGAGTGTAGAATGTCCTCTTGGGAAAGACATATGTTAGTAGTCAGTCAAGTAAGGCCTGATGGGATGCTCCCATGGCCAGTACATCGCTTTAGATGTAAGGTAGGTTGAGCTAACCACTGGGACACTTGTAGGTACAGAGGTGTCACTGATATTATTGTGAGGTGTTCACAATTCATGTCCGGTCATAATGAGTGGCTAATAGGACTGGGGCTGAAACCCTTCAGGAGGGGGAGATGATGAGAACCTCCAATATGTAAGGAACTGCAACCCTTGGACTCCTTATGAATAATATGTACCCAAAGTAATATCAGTCTGAGGTGAACAAAGAACACTTGATAGTGTTGGTGTATGTTAAATGGGCTCATTCTAGTAATTAGTAGCACATATCCAGTAATAAGCCCTCACGTAAAATTCAAAACCAAAATGGCCCCCTGAATCTCACAAACTGCAGGATCAAAGATTGCCGCTGCATGCGAGGAACCGGCGGGAAAAACTCATGTTGGCTGCGCAAGCAGCGATAAGAAGCACAAAATTGTGCAATGAACCCTGTCACCCACAGCCCAGCAAGTAGAACGGGTAGACAGAAACACAGAAGCATGCCACAATCACAGCAACGCCTATCACAGCCCGCAAGAAATATAGTGAGGGGAGTATGAAAGTGGAGGGAGCAGGCCCCCCGATAGCAATGATATAACACAAAGTTAAAAAAATAAGGGGTAGTAAGGATACAAGGCATACAAGGCAGGGTGTACAATACAGCAAGTAAGAAACTCTAAGCTATATGTGAATAAATAGACAAATAAAGGAGTAAAAAAATCAGTACATGTAAAATTATAGTACAGAGTAGAATACTCTGATCTGTGCATGCAGGAGCAACAGCAAAGAAAGAGGAGGAGCCTAGAGTGTCTTGGCCTTATGCATATTTAATTGGTCTAATTCTCTTGATTGATCCATTTATTCAAAATACAAAGTCTCCTGTCATGTGGTAAAATTCTGATAGTTAGATCCCTGTTCTAAATAAACATATTGTATAAGACTAGAAGACATGCAGTGTTCTACTTGCTCTTTCCCTCATCTCAACCTATGTGAGCAGATATAATATTTAATTAATGATATGATCTCTTGAACCCAATTAACTAAGTGGCAGGATAGAGCTTAGTAAAAAAAACTAGAAACTACAAGATACACAAGTAAAATTCCAACTAAAAATAGCAATAGGTAGTTTTGTTAACTAATCATAAACATGTAGATATTACCCATGAATAAATTAGAGGAACATAATAAAGAATTGTACAGGTTCTAAAACAGCCCATACATGAATAACATATATCATACAAAAAAAAACTTAAATGGCATACACAGTATCAGTAAAGAAAAATGCCTAAGGAAAGCATTAAAAATTAACAGGCAATCCTATCAGATATATCACATGAAAAACGACAAACAACAATATATACCCCCCCCCAAAAAAATTATTTAACAAGAATAACATGTAGTTGTGAGAAAAGGCGAATATCAAAAGCAAATAAAAGCAATGTTTCAGCTGAAAGCCTTTATCAAGGGAGCATAATGATGGACATATGCCAACAGTTTGTCTATGAGCCTTGATGAGTTCATATTCATTTTAACGATGGTGTTAATAGATAAGATGTTAGTAAAATGGTAGACAAATGGCTGTACAGACAGACAGACATACAGACAAACTGACCAACAGACATGCAGACGGGTGATATGATAGACTTTATTTCACATCTAGATGAAACCAATCTATGTATTCTCGTCCTATATGTATACTGTGTAATTGTTTTTCTGGCTTCACTAAAATAGAAATGAGACCATCAACATGCCAACAGAATTATGCCAGCTTGTTTCTTGTGTGTTTGTGTGGTTAGCACCTATTAATGTGAATGAATCTACTAGACTTTTACAAGCTATTATTATATAGGATGATCTATCATTGAGATGCCAATAAAGGTCACTTAGTTCCAAGAACATCACTGCATCACTATTAGCCTTCTCGGCACTTTGTCCTTTGTTTTTTATTCTTGGATATCGTTGTTTGGCTCGGGGAATTCCAGTGTATTCTAATAGTAAAGTGAATAATTTTTGGATTTCCTTTAACAGTAAAATAAATATTAGGCTTCAGAAACAAAATTGAACTTGTTATGCTGCCTGTAATGTAAGATGTTAGTAATGGCGATATTTATATTGTGATTACCAATGCTTACTGACACTTTAATGGTATTACTTTTTCTGTTTTCCATTATACGTATCACATTTACTAAAGCATCTGGCTATTTAACTGAAGTAGTTCTATTTGTATCTCATCTATTAAACTATCTCAGGGGAATACTTGTATATCTTGGCTCCACATCCATTAAAAGGGCTGGTATTGCAAGGATTATTGACAAAACCTCTTGACTAAATATTTATAAAAAGACAAACGGATAAAATAGTATGCTAAGACAGGATGGGCAAAAATGTTATCTGAAGAAGAAAAAAGAGACAGAAAACAGGCTGTGTTCAACTCTGCAAGCAGTGCTTGCCATACGTGTAGATTTGCAGGTAAAAACAAAAATGCTCAGTGCAATGAAAGGTCCCATCATAAAGAATAGAAATGCTTTATGTCATCCTAGCATATGCACTCTCATGTTTTGATGTATCTGAATTTAACTGAATTTTGGCCACTGGGCACTGATTTTCCTTCCTTTCTTGATTGTAGTGATCCATAAATGGATACTGTGTTATAGTGATTTCCTGGTGTTGATATTTTTGGCTCATCTTTACTATTCTCATTACCTGTTTCCCTGACTGGCTTTGGTGTTCAAACGTGAGACATCCAACAATACCTCAACTGTTTGCATAGCCTGCCCCGGCAATGGATCGCTGAAATAGGCTATTATGGTATTCCAATGCCTGGCAGCCCTTTGAGGCTGGGCTGCACAGGGGCTCTGTACCTGGCACACAATGTGATCAGAGATTACTGGGCTATTGCACAACTACTTCACCAATAGAAAATTGTTTAAAAAAATTGCAGTCTCACCCAAGCACTCACACAAATCACAACTAACCAAGAACCTCTATATTGCATTTTCAAATTATAATTATGAAATCAGTCCAACATAGGATTAAGTATAAAAAAAAAGAGAGAGAACAAGTGAATTTGCACATATTTAAAAAGTAAATTTTCAAAAATAATGAGAATCAAATTCATACAATGTCCGCATCAACAATAACAATTGAGCAAGCTTAAGCAATTTAGGATAACCTCCAGAAATGAAAAGAAATACAAGCAACAGAAAAGCTAAAGGTAAACTTTAGATAAATTATTCAAAAAAGTCTTCTACACTGAAAGGTCTCTCTAAAACCATTCTTATTTTTCTTCTGTTGCTGTCAACTTATGGTTTTAATTCTTGTAGTGCAAGAAAGTTATTGGCAGGACAATAATGTAATGATTTATATTGTAACATGAGTGGTAGGCAGCCAATAACTGTGAAACAAGTAACAACCAACAGAGGTACAGGGCAAAACAAATACACACTGTACTACAGAGGTTTACAGATCACATGCATGTTTTCATTGGGATTATATCTACTAAACAGTGATTTCTATGTTTTTTTTTAATTGGGCAGTGGAGTGTCTCTTTAAGTGGCTAAATAGAGCATCAGGGTGTTAATGTACCATTTTGATTATGCACTCCTATACCAGTTATGCCAGTTAGTCGTGCTTATAGATCACATCTATACAAGTTTTGGTCTCTTTTTACTCTGGTTATCCCCTTACTTTGGCCCATAAAGCTCATTAGTGCAATTAATAAGCCTTTTCTGTAATTTTCATAAAATAATGTCAGTATTCGATGCAAAGTGTTTAACATCGCAAAGCCTCAATATTTGAGACAAGCAGGCCTGGGATCGTGTGAGCCATGCCTTGCTACACGTACATTCAGAAAGGGGCTCCTCGTTAGGGGAATAAATCCACTCACCCCTGTCATATCCAATGAAGCAGAGCAGTTGTGTGAAATAATTTGGCAGGTATCCATTAAACCTCTCACAATTACTCAGCATTTCTCAACCTAGTCATGGTGATACAAGTTTTAATGAACGGGATTGACCAAATCTGATGTACAACACTGATCCCTACTGGTCATTTTAGAAAAATACTTATAACTGCTCATAGAAATAAACTCTATCAAGGTAATTTACTAAACTAAGACTAAAGTGAATTTCAAATTTAAGGCCAAAATAGCCAACTTTGGAATAATTTTCTAAGTCAGTTATGCTTCAAATTTGACTAGTTTGAGCTAAATCTGAAATTCACTTTTAATTTTTGAACTCTCACACTAGTGAATAACCCTATATATTGTTGCTGACGGAATGCCAATATTTTTTCATAAAGACACTGCTTTAAGAAGGAAGGCCTAAACCCATCAGTATCCATTATAGATGAGAAATGCGTTTTCATTTATAGTAAATGAGGCTCCTGGCAAACAATTTTACCACATGACAGGAGGCTTCATATTTGCATAACTCTCTGAAAATTTCCAGCAGCACAGAAACATAAACAACCAATCAGAAAAAAGAAGGATGTTACACAAAAGGCCCTGTAAGACTACACTCTCCCTCTTTCTTTAGGTTGGGCTTCTTTAGAATTGGGGTTACAGTTGCATGTTTGAAGGTCGATGGAAATATGCCAGAGGAGAGAGATTGAGTTTTTTTAGTGAGAGGTAGAGAAAGAGAAGACGACAGAGTATGGATGAGATGCGAGGGAATTGGATCTAGGAAGCAGGTTGTGGGGCAGGAGAACTGGAGCAGAGCAGAAACCTCTTCCGCTGTAACGAGTGTAAATGAATATAGAACAGCAGAGGGAGTGAAGTTAGGGGAAGAAGTTAGAGGAAGAAGAAAGATGAGAGACCTCTTCCCTTATTGTAGAAATCTTGTCAGTGAAGTGAGTTGCAAAGTCTGAGGCGGTCAAGTTAGTAGGTGGAGGAGGAACAATAGGGTGAAGAAGAGAGTTAAATGTGTCAAATAGTCGTTTGGGTTCGCAGGAGAGTGTGGTTATGAGGGTATTAAATTAATTTACGTTTGCAGAGAAAAGAGCCAAGCTGTATGAGCTCAGCATTAATTTATAGTGGAGAAAGTCAGATGCACAGTGAGACTTTCTCCAACAGCGTCCAGCAGTTCTGGAGCATTTTTGGAGGTATCGAGTCAGCTTAGTGTGCCAAGGTTGTTGTTGGGGGGCGCTTGCTGCGTTTAAATGTAGGAGTCTAGTGTCTAGTTGAGAGGAGAGGGTGGAATTGTAGAAGGAGGTTGCAGAGCTAGGACAGGTGAGGTTTGAGATAGGTAAAAGGAGAGTTTGGAGATTAGTGGAGAAATGCACTAGGTCAAGACATTGGAGGCTTCTGTGAGATTTATGTTTAGACAGTGGTGTCAATTGGGTCTTGGGTTTGCCGATGTCAAAAGTCAGCAGATGGTGGTCAGATAGAGGAAAAGGAATATTGGAGTGATTAGAGTTGGTACAGAGATTGGTGAAGGCGAGATCAAGATTGCTAAATTGGACCATTGCGTGAGGCCAAAGGAGGAGGTTACAGAGAGCAGACGAGTGGCATCAGTGCAGTTGGGGTTGTTGAATGGGATATTGAAATCCCCAAGTATAAGGGAAAGAGTGCTAGATGAAAGGAGGTGGGGAAGCCAGGAATAAAAGTGCTCAATGAATAGCCTAGGATGACTGGCTAGATGATAGATGATAGCAATTCTTAAAGGAGTGGGTTTAAATAGGCGGACAGTGTGAACTTCAAAAGAAGAAAATGATAGGGCAGGGGCAGTTATGATTGGTTGAAAGATACATTGAGGGGAGAGAAGGATGCCTACACCACCTCCTTTACAGTTGAGTCTGAGAGTGTGAGAGAATTGTAGCCCACCAAAACATAAAAAGGCAGGAGTAGCGCTATCAGAGGGGGACAGCCAGGTCTCTGTGCAAGTAGTGTGAGTGCGTTTGAGATGAAAAAGTCCTGTATGGTTGTTGATTTTAAATTACTGCAGACAGAATGTTGGTAAGTGAGGGTGAAGGGCAGGGTATTGCGATGAGGTTTGTGGGGGTTTCTGGTTTTCTTAGTGTGTGTAGAGAAGGTGAAGGGCCCTGGATTGGGAGAGACATCACCAGCTGCTAGAAGCAGAAGGAGAGAAAGTGACAGGAGGTGTGAATGGGTTTTGTATGTATGGGGTCTAGAATGGGATGGATTGTGGGTAGGAGTGAGAGAGTAGAAAAATTAGTGCAAGGCATGAGATGAGAGAAGGGGTAGTGTAGCAGAGAGGGGCATATGTAAAAGTGGTTGGGGGGGATGAGTGAAGTGGGTGTAAGGAGAGATTTTTATACTGAGGGAGTAGGAGGAAATAAAGAGGAGGAGAAGACAGATTATTGCTAAACTGGGAAAAAGTAAATTGGAAATAATTGGAATAGCAAGAACAGGTGAGCTCATACAGCTTGGCTCTTTTCTCTGCAAACGTAAATTAATTCAATACCCTCATAACCACACTCTCCTGCGAACCCAAACGACTCATCCCCCCCAACCACTTTTACATATGCCCCTCTCTTCTACACTCCCCCTTCTCTCATCTCATGCCTTGCACTAATTTTTCTACTCTCTCACTCCTACCCACAATCCATCCCATCCTAGACCCCATGCATACAAAAGTTTTATGGGTTAAGAAAGTGCAGAAGTGTACTAATAAGAGGCAGTTTGTACACCTGTTATTTTTACTTATCTAAAATTTGGGTGTGATAGACAGTCTATAAATGTACTCAGATATATGTTGTTGCAAGGTCAATAATGGTTAGAATAATGCAATTGTTCAATATATGCGGACAATCTGCCATTTAAGATGCCTTTCACTTTCTTTTTCTTTCAGTGTAATTGGTTCTCTTCTGAAGTCAAGGATACCGTTTCAAGCTTCTTCGACTATTTCCCCTTCTGGATCTATGGAATTCAGCATTGATTAATTGGAACTTTGCCATACATTTGTTGTTTATGGTTTATGTATTTGTTACCTGTTTATTGTCGCTACAAAGAAAGAGGCGAGAGGTGTGGTAGTACAGGGCCTTTTGTGTAACATCCTCCTTTTTTTCTGATTGGTTGTTTATGTTTCTGTGCTGCTGGAGATTTTCAGTAAAGAGAGTTATGCAAATATTTGCCTCCTGTCATTACTAAAATTAAGATTATAGGTACACTACGTTAGCATAATCTACAATTATACACCAACACTTAAAGGAACTCTTCAAACACATAAAGCACTTTAGTTTGGTTCTATGTTTGTAGAGTGCGTCTTCATTGTTTCATTTTATAAAAACGCACGTGCAACTGGTATGCAAGCCTTTCCTATGAGAAGCCTCTGAGTTTTCTTGTTGTGCTGGGGAAGAAGTAGAGGGTTTGCAGTGGTGGATCTGCAGCTATTGCAGCCCAATATTTCATGTACCCTCAAAAAACATGCAAAAACAATTAGATGCATTTTTTCTTTGATGATAAGAATAAATTAACATAGCCTTAGTTTGGAACATTAAAGGAACTCATGTATTCCTGATTCAATAGTGTTAAAACCGCCATCTAGCGGCCATGGACCTCCCCTTGCCCTCCTAAATATAGTAACATCTTACTTTTATTCCAGTCTGCTGCTGCTGGCTCTGCCCCTGATCTGCCTGATCACACAGGAAAGCATTGGATTGGCTGATACTGTCAAGGAGGCAGATGAGGGGCAGAGCCAGCACAAGCCAAACACATCTTGCCAAACACAAACCTGGCTAATCAGCATTTCTTCGTAGAGATGCATTAAATCAAAGCATCTCTATGAGGAAAGTTCAGTGTCTCCATGCAGAGGGTGGATATATTGAATATTAGTGTTATATATTATGCAGCACTGACCCAGGAAGCACCTCTAGTAGCCATCTGAGGAGAGGCCTGTAAGCTGTAATGTAAACACTGCTTTAAAGACAGTTCTTACTACAAAAAGCCTGAAGGTAATGATTATACTCACCAGAACAAATACAATAAGCTGTAGTTGTTATGTTGACTATAGTGTCCCTTTAAATGAGTAATTAGAATATAAACAGCATATGTGAAGCAGCAAATGCATGTTGGCATTAGGTTAAAGAAGGACTCTAAGCTCTGTAAGTATCTGCCGACACTTTGCCAATGAATTATGTCAAACGGACAAAATTGATATTGCTGGAACTTCCACTTTATCAATATCATAGAAGTCCAGTGGACATAGGTAAGTGTCAAGCCAGCCACAAATTATTTGACTTATTACAGTTAGAAGGCAACAGTGCAAGCAATAGAGATTATGGTGCATATAATGCCCTTTAATTTATACTGAAATAGTGTAAGTACAGAACATTTTAAGGTTATACAGGGTCCCTTGCCTTAAAATATTTAGCATTCAATGTTGTGAATCTTATTGGTACAGTATAGTAAGAGGGGGAGGGGGATTGTAGAGAACTCTAGCAAAATAGTTTGTGTCTGCACCAGGTGAAGACCACAGCTATTTAGTGACTAGCACCGGGAAAAAAATGTACATGCTAAACCAGAAACTGCAAATTGCAAAAGTAATTAAACATTGCTAAAGTGGAAAATGTCTCCAACATGATTATTTTATAAGTTTGTTAGTAGTCTCTGCAGTTCTCGTTTTACTGAATAACACCACTAATCACTTTTTTTTCTGGAAGTCTTACCAGGAAACATTTTGCGCTATTAGGGGTGCCCAAAAGGTAGATCCTCAGATGTTGTTGAACTACAATTTCCATGATGCTTTGCATGCTTTTAGACTGCTTTAGAATTAGCATCATGGAAGCTGTAGTTCTACAACTACTGGGGATCTACCTTTTAGGCACACCTGGCCTAAATTATGCTATTTTGTTATTATTCAGATTTTAGCAAATAAATTCCAGTGTGAAGTGACTTGTGAAACTATTTGCAGAAAGTAGAATAAAAAAAATAATAATAAACTGTAAGAGCCAGAGGAAAAAAAAAATCAATAACGCACCAGAGTTGGATATGTTCTCAATTATGTTATATTGAATAAACCCCAGCATTTTAAGTTTTAAATTTGTAATTTAGTTTAATAATTATTTTATTGTTATAGCATTGCGGCTACCTGCAGAGACTCCCTGGCACCAGACAGCTTAACAATTCCTTAGGTTAAGGCTGCTATTTGAAGCTCAATATAAATTGGTAAGTAATTTTTTTTTACAATTTAATTTTTTTAATCCAAAGCATTAGACATCTTACTCATTAGTCTCATGTTAGGAAAGATTAAGAATATAATCCTTTTTGCTGCCACATTGAGCACTCAGGTTATAACTAGACATATTGAAAGAGAGTTTCAGAGAAGGAATTTACAGGTACTGCGCCAGAAAGCTAAACTAGAATTCCTAGTTGTACTGCAGCAGAAAAAGAGAGCAAAATTAAAAACGTCTGCTTAGAAATCAGTATTTTTTGTTTGGTTTATTTTAACAACTATATTTTATGGGATTTTATAAGGTCAGAAGATAGTCCAATTCCTTAATGACGTTAACATTAGCAAGTAGACAGAGTTTCTGGGAGTTGCAGTTCAAATGTCAGCTTTCTGCTGTAGAAAAAAGGTCGGCGTGTCGTATAGGCGACTTAAGCAGGGGAGGTGCAAGATTTGAGTGACCCGGCAGGAGGGAAGTGCACAGCGCTACCTCCTACCTGTCACTCAGTGTAGAGAGAGCACTTCCTGTCAGTCCGGCCAGGTACAGGAAACAGATGCCCCTGCCACGCTACAAAGATAGGTAGGAGGCATGAGGACGAGCGGGGAGAGAACCACTGAGGGGGGAGGGAGATGACCACCAAGAAGGGGGTAGCACCTAAGGGGGAGGGAGAGGTAGGACCACTAAAGGTGGGGTGAGAGGTGGTGAGAGAGACACAGGACCACTAAAGTGGAGGTGAGAGACAGGACTAAAAGGGAGACAGGACCACTAGAGGAGAGTAGAGACAGGACCACTAAAGGGGAGGGGGTGAGAGAGACAGGACCAGTAAGGGGGAGTGAGAGACAGGACCACTAAAGGGAGGGGGTGAGAAAGATAGGACCACTAAAAGAGAGGGGGGTGAGAGAGACAGGACCACTGAAGGGCAGGGGGGAGACAGGACTACTAGAAGGGGGGAGGGGAGGGAGCACCACTAAGGTGGTGAGGGAGAGAGAGGACCACTAATGGGGAGGGAGAGAGAGAGTACTACCAAGGGGGAGGACACTAAGGGACAGGGAGGGGAGAGGAACACTAAGGGAGGGGAGAAGAGAGCACTAAGGGATAGGGGAGATCAATAATGGACAGGAGAGGAGAGCATTAAGGGACAGGAGAGGAGAGAAGACCACTAAGGGACGGGGGGAGTGAAAGAGATCATTAAGGAACGGGGGGGGGAGTGTAAGACAAACAGAGAGGCTGAGGAAGGGTTGAAAGTGAAGCACAGAGGGGTTGGTAGGGGAGACAGACACGAAGAGGGGCTCAGGCGAGAGACGCACAGAGTCACTTGTGAGGGAGACACACAGAGGAGCCTTTGGGGGGGAGGGGGTAAGAGACACACGAGGGGCTTGTAAGAGATAAACTACAGGGGCATGTAAAATATGAAATAATATACAAAAAAAGTATGTTAACAAAATAAAATAAAAATAAAGAGCTGCTCCCCTCTCCTACCACATAAACCCTCTCTTTTACACTACACACATACACAATGCATCCTTACACATACGCAGAAACACACAATGCATCCCCCCACACACACACACACACATATGCACAGAAACATACAATGCATCCCTACTCACACACAGACACAATGAAACATACAATACATCCTATACTCACAAAGAAACACACAATACATCCATTACACACACACAATCCATCCTTTACATACAAAAACACACAATACATCCCTTATGCACGCACAAACTGCTTCTCTTACACACACACAGAAACAAAATGCATCTCTTACACACACTCAATGCACCCCTTACAGACACATAAACAGAAACACACCTTGCATTCCTTACACATACAAACAGATTCACACAATGCATTCCTTACACACAAACAAACACTGCATCCCCTATACACACACACTACATCCTAGGCCGGTGCAGAGATATCTACCGCTCTAGGCAAAGATCCATTTTGCCACCCCCTCATGTCACTCACTTACTGACAGACACACACTGGCAGACACACACTCACTGACAGACACACAGACACACACTCACATTTACTAATAGACACACAAACACACACTCCCTGACAGACACACACACAGACACTCACTGACAGACACTCACTGACATACATACACTCACACACTGACAGACACACACTCACTCACTCACTGACAGACAACCGATTAACTACATTTCCCAGAATCCATGATATCATGTGCAGTGCAGAAGTATTTTTTTTAGCAAAAAAGGGAAACACTGTGGGTTGAGAGGGCTCATAAAAAAAAAAAAAAAAGAATTAATAAAAACAATTAAAAATAAAAAACTCAAGCAGCATGAATAACTGTAACCTAATCTACACATAATTCTCTCATTTGTGGGTGCCTCTTTTACATATATGTGTGTCTATTAGTACATTGGGAAAATATATAAATAATTGTGCTATCTCTAAAGCTATGATCCCGTAAGCTCATTTTTGCTGCTGTAGTTGATAGCATGAATAAAAATGTCTGAAAAATGGACTCACAGTAATACCTGTAAAGTATACAGCAAGGACAATGTCATAATAGTGTGACGGACAATTCCACAATAAACTGTAAAGCGATCCTAAAAGTAGTACAGTTTCAAATAATACATTTCACTCTGTATTTGGCCCACATTGTGCAGTAGTGTTTTGTTTTTTGAGGAAATAATTGTAATAAAAATGTTGTCTTAATCCCACTGTGGCTCTCATCTAGTTTCAGGATGCATTGAATTCATTTGGTATTATGTCGGCTGTTAGCTAAAAATTTCCACTCACTGCTGGCCCTTGGCAAGCAAAAAGTTAACTCTGGTGAGTACAAATTCACCCCTGGTCAGTGTGCCATGCACTATCCAGGCTTACAGTGGGGAGTAACTTTCAAGGTGGGGCTACAAGAATATGGCTTAAAATTTTAAGCCATGTTGTCAGTACTATCAGCACAATCATAATGCAAAAATGGTGGACTCTCCTTTTCTGTCAGTTACAGTTCCCAAATCAGAAAAAAAGATGAATTTAAAGCTGGGATTAATGCTTGTCATTTTTCTCCATCTCTGTTATTACATCACAGGTTGAAAGTTAGTAACAGTCAATCAAGTAATCTGGCATTGCAGGTACATTTGCCAACAACTGGGAAATAGGTCCGACATCTGAAACCCAATACAAGTGAGCATGTGACTGAGAATTGACCCAACATCAGTGGAAAGTATGAGAAAAAGAAAATGGAGCTCTAGTGGAGAGAGTGTGTGACAGGGAGTGTATACAGAGCCAGGGTGCATGTCGGGACATAAATGAGGAGAGGTATTAGGTGGTAGTGTGGAGAGTTAGAGGAGGAGTGTATGCAGTGTGTGACAAATTGCCTTTTGTCACTGGGTTTTTATATACCAAACTGCCCTTTGCCCCTGGTTTTTGGAGGGGACTGATTGCAAGCCTCATGCCTTGGGGCTATGGCCCCTGGGAGATTGGGCACTTTAAAAACAGCATTTGGGGCTTCGTCCTTCCACCCCAGCAGCAGTGTGTCCTACAGGGAGCAGAGACAGTCGGTCTCTATCCCCAGCAGCAGGACAATGTTATGGGAGTGGAGACAGTCGGTCTCCCTCTTCACTGGCAGCCTGTGTTTCAGGGAGAGGAGCTCAGCATCCTCTCTTCCCAGCGGCAGCTTACCCTACCAAGGGGAGACACCAATCTCCCAGAGGGCGCAGATGGGACCGTGGTCTCTGTGCCTGACCCTCAGGGATGCTGGACAGCTGTCCAGATCCCCAGCTACCATCGCAGGAGTATCAGGAGGAGGGGTAAGTAATATCTCCCCTCCCCAGCCAAGCCCCCAGGCTACCCCAGCAGAAGCGCTGGCATCAGGGCAGAGCGCAGCTGGCCTCTGCCCCCCAAACCCCCAAAGCATGTTGCCTAATTACACCAGAGGAATACCCAGGTGCAGTAACTGTTTGTTGTGGGCGAGCTTATCTTTTACCTGTTTGTTGTGGGTGGGCTACTCTGGTACCTGTTTATTGTGGGTGGGTGGATCGACTAACTTAGGCACTGACCAACAGAAGGTCAGATACCTGGTTAGTCTCCCCCCCAAATGGGAGATGTGTGACAAATTGCCTTTTGTCACTGGGTTTTTATATAAAAAACTGCCCTTTGCCCCTGGTTTTTGGAGGGGACTGATTGCCAGCCTCATGCCTTGGGACTATGGCCCCTGGGAGATTGGTCACTTTAAAAACAGCATTTGGGGCTTATGGACGGTGAGACTCCAGTTAAGCTGGAGTCTGCGGTGGTTGTGGTGTCCGGTGCGGTGCTTGTGGTTCTCGGCGCAGGCTAGGAAGCGTCCATCAAGGTACTCGGTCGGAGTACAGGGAGTTCCGCTACACAGTGTAAGGAGGATTATAAAGGGACTAGCAACTGCTAGCATGAGTGCACCTGACATCCAATTCTATAGTGAGTGGGACTGCGACTATTGGGATAAATTGCAATGACAGTTGATTGGGTGGTGTATGCCAGTGAGAGCATGGAGAGTGTCAGTAATAAAGACAGCGACATAAACTCTGGATATGAAGAAAACTGTAGAGAAGGTTGGAGAGAGAGACACAGTTAAAAAGACAAAGCAGATGACCATTCAGGCACTATGAAACGAATATTGTCAACTAAATGTATTTCAGCTTTGTTCAAATAATTGTTATTGATACATTTTTATAAAATATAACAATATAATTTAAAAAAACAAGTAATTAAAATATTACATTAAAGACTTTTTTTTAATTAAAAGTCTGTAGTGTGTACAATATATAATATTCTAAGTTGACAAGCTGGACTACTGAACAGTCAGAGACACTTTTTCCTCATTTACAATCCACTTTATCTACGTGTGTGCAGGACTAGGTTTACCAGTGAAAATGTAATTTAAAGAACAATGTATCTTGTTTACACAGATTGAATTCTAAGCACATTTATTGCCGTTTAAAGACACATAACGGAGTATTATTGCTGTGGAGCTCCGTTATACACTCAGACACACCAACAATATGGATCTCCTAGAAAAGAGGGACATTAGGATAGCAAAGAGGGACAGAGGGATTTAAGACAAAAAAGCCACTGCCGCGGCAGCAGAGTACGGTACTATTCCGCATGTAATTTAGTTAAGATCTCAGTATTAGTCTTAACCAGAAGTACCAGAGAAAGTTTTGTAGCCACAAATTTCCTAAAAGCTTATGATCCCAAAGAGTACATCTATATTTTATAACTAGTTCACAATCAGCCTATGAGCATACAGTCAGTCTATCACCTGTAGAATTGATTCTTTGTTCGGTATCCAAGCATGTCTTGTACAAATATTAGCACCATAAATAAAAAAAATTCAAAAGAAGAATTCAAGACCTTGGGCAAAGCTTTCCGAACTCCTTAGCCAGTGTAGCACAATAGTGACATCTGGTGGCAATTACTGGAATTTCTATATAGCTTAGAATTCAGCTCTTAATAAACTTTCTAATTGTATCTATGCCCTTAAAGGAATAGTGGAATAAAGGAATGCAAAAGTAAAATGTTTTCCTAGCACTATAGTGTCCCTCAGGCATGTCCTAGCAATATAGTGTCCCTCAGCCATGAGGTTATTGTCTTTTGTTTTGATTTTGGTTTTTTAATGTATAAATGTTTTTTCTTGTCCTACATCCTATTGCTAAATTTGGGGATTCACAGCAAAAATGTCAAATTAACTATCAGAGAATTTACAATATAGACCAGAGTGGTCAGCTGTGGAATGCAGTCTATAGAACTTGATTATGGATTTAATTAGAATTTTTGATGTTACATCAATTATTATGGGTATAATTTGTTTTTATAACTGCACTGCTGTGCATGTTAAAGGCACATGCCACTGTTCAATCCCCTCTCCCCCCCAAAAAAAAAAATAATTGCTATGTAGTAGATATACCTTTAATGAAAATGGAAAATATGAATGCATTTATTAATGCATTATTTCATTAGGGTTTATCTGAAATTATTATGTTCACAACCAAAAATTTTGATTTTATTAAAGACACAGAGATGAGTATTATACCACCCACCATGTATTTTCCCTGCTCATCTAATATTTTTCGTTTATTCTTTCTTTATGAGCAGTACAGTTCTGTATAGAGCATTCTAATTACACAATTTAAATATTCTGTGATAATACACAAGTTCACAAACTAGAAAAAAAACACTGGACAGTTGCATTTATAGCCCAAATGTAATATTTGTTGCTGAGCAATTTAAGTCCTCTGTGAGGTCTGCAAACAAGTGATTTGTGATGCTGAAAATTGACTTGCTGGTGTTCATTGGCATAATCTTGTGTTCTGCCCAGCGAATAAAGAAATACTAATACATTCTAACCATTCACCTGAAGAAAAGCTACATCAAGTAAGCAGATTTGATTTCTTTACAACCAGCAGAACTGTTTCATAATGTGGCTTGAATGCTTTGCAAAATGATTTGATCTCTCCTGCCGACTTAATAGAGTTAACAAAATTTGAACTTGGCATTCAGATCAAAAACCATGCAACCTGTATCCTGGTTCTCTAAAAAAATTCTAACAAATAAAATATAAAAGAGACTTTATTTTTTTTTTGTACTAGAAGCAGGGCAACTTTTAACCACAAGAGAGCTATAGAAAATCTTTAAAGAGGGACTTTCACTTCTTTAGAAATTACACTTTTGAATAAAATATTGAAAATCACATGTAGCCAATATGTATATCTTTTTATTAATAACATGTGCCATATTTATTTAAATTTATATTTAAAGAAACACTCTAGGGTCAGGAACACAAACATGTATTCCTGACCCTATAGTGTTAAAACCACTATCTAGCCCCCTTGGCACCCTTAATATAGTAAAATCGTACCTGTATTCAGATCTGCAGCTGCTGGCTCTGCCCCTATCTGCCTCTGACTTACCTGCTGTCTGCTGACATCATCAGAAGTGGTGTCTGAGCCAATCACAATGCTTCCCCATACGGTTGGCTGAGGTTGTCAAGGAGGCAGATAAGGGGCAGAGCCAGCACAAGTCAAACACAGCCCTGGCCAATCAGCCTTTCCTCATGGAGATTAATTGAATCAATGCATCTCTATAAGGAAAGTTCAGTGTCTGCATGCAGAGGGTGGAGACACTGAATGGCAGTGCTGCTCATTGTGCAGCACCACCCCAGGAAGCACCTCTAGCAGCTATCCGATGAGTGGCCAGTGGATTTATCACTGGGCTGAAATGTAAACACTGCATTTTCTCTGAAAAGACAGTGTTTACAACAAAAAGCCTGAAGGGAATGATTATAGTCTCCAGAACAAATGCAATAAGCTGTAGTTGTTCTGGTGACTATAGTGTCCCTTTAAGATTTAGCCACTACTATCAGACATATATATATATATATATATATATATATATATATATATATATATATATATATATAGAATAAAGACAAAAAAAGTTACCTGTGCACTACACCTAATGCATATGCATATTAAAGGACCACTATAGGCACCCAGACCACTTCAGCTAAATTATTTTGTCCAGGTAGCCAGGTCCATCTAGGGTTAATCTTGCAGCTGTTAAAATAGCAGTTTCAGAGAAACTGCTACGTTTACATTAGGGTTAATCCAGCCTCTAGTGGCTGTCTCACTGACAGCCGCTAGAGGCATTTCCGCGCTTCTCACTGTGAAAATCACATTGAGAAGACGCTGATGTCCATAGGAAAGCATTGAGAAATGCTTTCCTATAGACTGATTGAATGCAGCGCAGCTCTTGACGCGCATTCGGTGGATGACGTCGGAAGAAGGAGGAGAGTCCCCAGCGTTTAACCCCTTCCTCCCCCTTCAGCCCGGCGTGAGGTGGGAAGGGGACCTTGAGGGTAGAGGGGGCCCAAAGACCCTATAGTGCCAGGACAACGGGTCCTAAATTAATAATAAAAATGGTCAAAACCAGCATGAATTATAATCCAAGAATGAATTAACCACAAGTTCTCAAATGTAAGAAAATTCCAAATGCTTATTTATCCCTTAGGGTTTTAAAGAGCATCCATAACAAAAACATTTGGTGCAATACTCCAAAGAGATAAGGACAGGAGATGCAGTCAGTAGGAAACCGCAACGTCTACATGTTTTTTTCTAAAAAAATGTACACAACCTAGATGGCTGCCTAGGGCCTGAATTCAGACAGAGGCCCAATAGGCTTCAGTAGGCACCTTGTCAGGTCCACTGCCTCCACTCCACTCGCGGCGACCTTGTTTACCTCATCACAGTGAGCGGCATCATCTGGTCCCTGTCTCCAGACTGGCAGTGTATCTGACGCTGCACACTCTAGAGCAGCTTCCTTATATGTGTGCTGCACCCAGTCATGTGACCCGGCACACAGTGATCACCTCAGAGACCACAAGGGAGAGTAGAAACTCCTCCCACGTGTTGTGGTTAACAATAATTGGAGTTTAGCCAATCAGACAAACCCTGTGTGTATATAAGCTAACCTCTCCCTTGCCTCAGTGCCCTATTGTGGTCTTTGGTTTACCATTAAGCGTTGCACTTGTTATTTGGAGATCCTGGTTACTGATATTTGGCTTTGTCTCTCGTTATTCCATCTCTCTGTTTCCCTTGACCTCGGCTCCTGTTTTGACTATCCCTTTTTGCATAACCCAACCATTCTAAGGATCGGTATTGCAATTCTCTCTACTCTGTCCTGTCTGCGTGTTAGGGTTCCCTAGTGAACTTTACACACCTTGAGCACCAGCACTGGCTCTAAGGGCAAGCCTTGTATACGCTGGCAGTTAGATCAAAATATATCCTTGCCTGGCCTTGTGTCAATTAATTACATTGAGGGAAAGTGTGGTCTGCACCTCTGTCAAATGCAGACCACAGTCAGAGCTCCACCTCTCTCCTGACGAGTCTCAACGTCTCTGCAATGAAAAAAAGGGGCCAAGCACTGGGCACCCAGATAAACTTAAAGCTATTTAAAAACTATTGACTCTTAACAGTAAAACAACTTTAGGGAACTCATGGTACCATAATCAATACAGAGCACGGTAGTGATGTTATGAGTGTCCCATCTTACATTTTTATACTTTCTTGTATTCTGAGCTATTTTAACCCTTCCCTAACAATTAGTTAGAAAATCCCTTAATATCATGACAATTCTGGCAAGTAATCTGTTATGATGAGTTAATGTTATCATGAGTTGTTTTATTAAATACCCTGGATGACATTCTGCTTTAGTATAAATATTTTAATAATCTTTTTATCACCACAAATTACTCAGCCTAACTCCCTTTTGCAAATATATTCATTTTATATTACCAGTGTAGCATACCATTGACAAGAGAGAAACCCCTGTTCAATATATTAATGTTACTACCACACTCTGGAAGATTCATTAACACTAATCTAATATCAGGGCTCGTTACATTCATATTGCTATGTTTGCCGCTAATCGTATAACTCCTACCTTGATTTATAGTCAAACTTTACTTGATCCTATTTCTTTAGACAATTAAGATTCCATTCCATTTCACAGTCTACTTTGTGTTTAGAAAAGAAAAAAAAAGTTAAGCCTCTCATTTAACCATTCTTTTATAGAGCTCTTATCCATAATTTTTATTCAATATTTGGCAATTGCCAAGAAATCCTAACTTTTATTTTTGATGCCCCAATGTGAAAAAGAAAACATTTCAGATTTGATTGTGACTGCTATGCAGTTGCCAGTGAAAAATAGATTGAAGACACGTTTCAAGGTCTCACACAGGCGATGCAACAAGTAGTTTGCATGGTTATTTACTAAAGGGAGAAATCAAAGTGAATTGAAATTAAATTTCAAATTCAAGGTCAAAATAGCCAAACTTGTAAAATTTTCTAAATCAGCTATGCTTTCTGCTTGTCTTCTTTGACCATAAAGGGATACTATAGCCATCAAGACAACTTCAGCTTAACAAAGCAGTTTTGGTATAAAGATGATGCCCCTACAGTCTCACTGCTCATTTCTCTGACATTCAGGGGCTAAATAACTTTTGTTTCTGTCAATGCAGACCTCACCTGGCTGTGACTGACAGAGCCTGCAGGAAAACAATGTCGATTAAATGTTAACTTGCAACTTGTAAAGTCTAGAATGCGATTAACAAAGCAGGAAGTAAGAAATTCTAAATTAAACAGAATGTGCAATAAAGGAAGTTTAAACAATAGATCTCTCTGTACATTAAGTGTTTATTATTGATGCCATTTATATGGTGCCAACTTATTCCGAGCTTTACAATATTATAAAGGGGCACATTTAACAATAAATGAAACAATTACAAATGTTACAGGAACAATAGGTTGATGAGGACCAGGCTCAAACAGGCTTACAATCTAGAAATGGTGGAATATAAAAACACAAAAAGAAGGGACATCGAGGGGGACAGCAACTAAGCAACAAGGTGGGAAAGTAGCAGAACTGGAAGGTGATAGTGGTGTTTGGCCCTTTAAGAGAGAGCAAGAGACAGGTTTGTGAAATAAAAGTTACTATGGAGCTTTCCTGAAGAGGTGGCTTTTATGGGACATCTTAAACAATTGAAGACTATTGTAGTGTCTGATGGGGGAAGTCAGGCTGTTCCAAAGGAAAGGAGCCGACCGCAAGAAGTCTTGCAAGCATGGTTTAGCAGTAAGGGTGTGAGCAGTGGACAGGAGAAGATCACCGGCAGTGCAGAGAGACCGAGAAGAACTAGTGAAGAAATGTGACAGAGGCTAGAGCTGTTTAGGGCATTATAGGTAATAGTAAGTATTTTGAATTTACTCTAATAGGGTACAGGAAGCCACTGTAAAGATTGACAGAGGATCAAGGTGTGAGAAAAGCGACAGGTGAGAAAAATATCAACTTAGCGGCAACACTTATTACACAGTAGCAAAGGAGTGCGGTTTCAGTGGAGACCAGTTAGGAGAGAATTATAATAATCATGAACAAGCTACTGAGCGAGCTTGTAAAGGCTGATGTGGGTACCATCAACATGCAGGGAGAGTGAAAGAGGAGGATGGATATTATGTGGGAGGCTGTGTAAGTGATTTAACTCCTGTGTGGCAGAGAATTGAGCAGTGAGACTGCAGAGGTTTAAACTATAAACCAAAACCACTTCATATAAGCTAAGGTTGTTTAACATGCCTATAGTTTTCCTTTAAGATTTAAATTCACTTTAGATCCACCTTCAAATTCTCACTTTGGTAAATAATCCTGTTAGTTTACATTTCTCTATACTGGGTGTTTTTGTTTGTTTTCTTTCTTTAATTTTCTCGTTTTGTTATGTTACGTATTTCCTTAAAGTGCTGACACTAATTAGTGTTGGTTTTGGATATTCTCCTTTTATTTGCCATAACTATATGTGTGTTTGTGTGTATATATATTTATATATATATATTCCTTTTATTTGTATATATATATATATATATATATTTGTAGTCGGGACAATAAGCCGAGTTATAGTAGGGGTGGTACAAGTCGGTTATGGTGTACCGAAACCGACGTACGGGTAGGCCTGTAAAAGAGGGCCCACTAAGTGAATGCTTAATAAAGGGAGCGGTGGGTGGGCTTAACCAGGAACTCTCGGCCCAGAGGAAGGGGAGGCCTGTAAATTAATAGGCCGGACAAACCCGTCCCACAACTACAAGCTCTGCGTTTCCATTTTTAGTCTGGGTCAATAAGTCGAGTTATAGCAGTGGTGGTACAAGTCGGTTGTGGTGTGCTGAAACCGACGTTCGGGTTGTCCTCTAAAAGAGGGCAAAAAGTTTAACAGTTTAATCCTTAATACGTGTTAACATTACATAACCAGTACTTTAAATGCCTGCCTCAGTTCCCTCTCCGTTTGAGGGATTTCTGGAGTATGCAGACGATTCCAATGTCCCAGTTTATGATGTGCGCTGGGATGTCTACTAAAGGCTGCAGAAGCAGTGCTTTTTCATAAAAAGAATGACCTGAATATCAGAGTCTTTGTCCCCTCTCCCCTGTCCTATAGTGTTCTTTCTCCCCCCTCCCCTGTCCCATAGTGTTCTTTCCTTCCCCATCCCATAGTGTTCTTTCCTCCTCCCGTCCCCTAGTATTCTTTCCTCCCCACCTCCTCTGTTCCATAGTGTTTTCTCCTCCCCCCCTTCCCTGTCTCACAGTATTATTTCAGAACCCCTCCCCTGTCCCATAGTATCCCTTCCTCCCCACCCTCCCCTGTCCCCGTTGTGTCTCCTACCTTTCTGGTAGCATGGTCGGATGGAGCAGAGTTTCCTGTACCTGGCCGGACTGACAGGAAATGCTATCTCATACACTCACTTACAGAAACACAATCATTGTCACACGCACTGTTTAACCAACACACTTTTTCACTGACACATACACATTCACAGGCATACTCACTCATTCACACTTGCACTCATTCACACTTGCACTCACTCACAGTTACACACACACTTATATTCACAGACACACACATATACACTAACTGACAAACACGCATTCACAAACAAACACATACACACTCACTGACAAGACACACATGCACACTCACTGACAGGCGCACACTTACTCAGTGTCAGACACACACACACTGGGACACACATATACTCACTGACAGATAAACACTGACAAACACACATACACAACACTCACTGACAGAGATATATACACTCAGTGTCAGACACTCACATTGACTGACAGACACACACTCTCAGTGACAGATACCGAGAGACATGCATACACACACTGACAGACATGCATACACACACTGACACGCTGAAACACACATAAATGCACTGACAGACATGCATACACACACTGACACATGCATACATAAACTGACAAACATGTATACACTCTTGCTGACAAACACACATACACACTCACTGACAAACACATATAAACTCTCAGTGACACACACTCACTAACACACACACTCTCGCGAACACACCCTCAGACACACACCGACACACACTAACACACTCACAATTTAAAAAAAATAAAAATTAACAAAACATCAAGTTCAAACCACTCAGCCTCCCTACCTTTGGGAGTATTGGAGTGGATTCTTCACTGTGGTCCAGTGGGGCTGGCTGCAGCTCGGCGGGCAGGCGTGTGGGCAGGCAGGCGCAGAGAGGAGGCAGGCGACGAGGGAGCTCTGTTCCTCCTGCTCAGCTCCCTCGCGCACCTCTCAGTGATGCCGGGGATGGAGTAACGTCATATCCCGGCTCCGGCATCACTGCAGGGTGCGCAAGGGAGTTGAGCAGGGAGAGTGCTCCCTCGCTGCTTGCCTCCTACATCAGCAGGTCAAGCCGGCCAGCTCTTGGGCCCCCCAGGACAAGACACTGGCAAGGCATCTGCCAGGATAATTGGGGCAGCTTTTTTTGCCACCCCCCTGAAAGTGCCACCCAAGGCAAATGCCTTGTCAGCCTCGTGCTAGATGAAGCGCTGGATTGAGCATTAGTGTTATGTGCTGGAACAACGAATACAATCCTCGCAACTTTTGGGACTTAAAGGACCTGCTGCTAATGTATTGGTGCCAGATACCACAGGGCACATTCAAAAGTCTTGTAGAGTCCATGTCTCAATGCATCAGAGCTGTTTTTGCTGCACAAGGGGGACGTACACGATATTAGATATTAAGCAGGTAGTTTTAATGTTGTGGCTGATCTGTGTAATATGGCTATTTAAGCCTAAATTTTCCAATTAACTTTTCAATTCACTGTTTAATGACTGAACACTTTTGTTAAGGATTGTGAAATAACACAAAAACTCAAAAAAGGGGCAATAATATATTGATGAAGTAAAACTGGAACATTTGAGCCCAATGGATCAGTGGCATGCCTGGAGGAAGAAGAATAAAGAATACACTGAAAAGAACACTCTGCCTACAGTTCAAGCATGGTGTTGGCTCAGTGATGCTCTGTGGCTGCTTTGCATCCTCTGGCACTGGAAATCTGCAGTGTGTGGAAGGCAAGATGAATTCATTGAAGTATCAGGGAATTAAGAAAACATAATTCTATGAGGAAACTGGAGCTTGGGCATCATCGGACCTTCCAACAAGACCACGATCCCAAACATACCTCAAATTCCACCAAGGCTTGGTTGTAGAACAAGTCCTGGAAAATTCTACAGTGGCCATCACAGTCACCTGACTTGAACCCAATAGAAAATCTCTGGTGGGATTTGAAGAAGATGATTGCAGCATGCAAACCCAATAATATTACTGAAATGAAGGCCATTACTCATGAGCAATGAGCTAAGATTCCTCAGGAAAGCTGCAAGAAACTGTTGTGTCTGGCTATGTCTCAAACAGAGGGGGTTTTCAAATAGCTCTGTGAGTATGTACTTAACCCTTTGCAAAAAAGGTTGTGTGATCAGGCAGTCCCACCAGAAGTGTTTATTTGAACCCTCACCACCTCCACCACTCCGTGGCTGGGAACCGTGGCGAGAAGCAGGTACAGGAAGGTGGAGAGAGTAAGGAATGGGACACAAGGAGGTGAGGGGGGAAGAGAGGGAGGGTATGGGACACATGAAAAGGAGGGGAGGAGAGAGAAAGAGTATGGGACACATGGAAGAGAGGGGGGATAGAGGCAGGGTATGGAACACATGAAAGGGAGGGGGAAAGAGGGAAGAATGGGACACATGGAGGGGAGTGGAGATAGAGGAAGGAATGTGACACAGGGAGGGGAGGGTTGGAGAGGAAAGAATTGGACACATGGAGGGGAGGTGAAGAGGGAGGATATGGGACACATGAAGGGGACGGGGGAGAGAGGGAGGGTATGGGACACATGGAGTGGAAGAGTGAGAGAGGGAGGGTATGGGAAACATGGAGGGAGAGAGAGGGCGGGTATGGGACAAACTAGTGTATATTTACCGTGTATTTGTACTATTTTCTTTATTAGTGTCTTTTGCCTGTATCTTCCCTTTCATATCTCTATTAGTTATTTTATCGCTTGGTTTTGGAAGCAGTATTTCCATTTTGTTTTTTTCTTATCTAATGAGGTAATCCTTTTTCTGAGTTATGACTTATGAGTGCATCTGCTCAGTATATTTAAGTATCAAAGCCCCATTTTAACATTTGTTCTCTTGTGGATCAGTGAAGGGGTATGTTTTACCCTCATGGAGTATTGTTAACTTGACCGGAAATCTCCAATTACATATGATTTTCTTTTACCTTAATAATATTGTCACTTCTTGAAAGTGTTTTCTTGCTGTCAGTGTAGCCTTTAATATGTCTGCAAAAAAACAACTGTCCCTGAATTTTTCGTCTTTAGGGGGATTATTCCGCATTTCTTTCATGAGTATATCTTTAGGGTAGTAATAATCAAATCGAACAATGACATCTTTAGGAGCTGAGATGTCTTTAGGTTTTCTTAGTCTATGGAACCTTTCAAGTGGATGAGGTCCATATGATGATATTTCTGTTATTGATGGAAATAGATTTATTAGGTAAGTTTCTAGTTGTTGGGTTGGTAACGCTTTCTGAAATATCTCTTAATCTTAGGTTCTTTCACCTTGAATGGTTTTCAAATCTGATACATTGGTTTCTAAATATTGGATTTTGGTTTTTGGCTGAATATTTTCGGATTGCATCTTTGCAAAGTCATTCTGAAATTTGACTAATGCTTTGGCTTGTTGGGACAGTTTGTCCCTCAAATTTTACATTTCTTTTTTTAATTCCTCTGTATTTCAGTCTAGATCTTTTTTGATTCTTTTATATAGGTTATCCATCATTGTGTTAAGCGAGTCTTGTGTAAAGGATAGATTACCCATATCTTCTTCTGTTATAAGATTTCCTGCAGATAGCTCTAAATGATCAGTCTTAGATCCAATCGAGCTTCTCTGTAAAGTTTTAGATATTTCTTGGGTTTTAGATGAACAGAATATATTGATAGATCTGTTTTTTTACCTAAGAAGGAAGAGCCCGTGGTCTTTTCCTTCTTATGTGCCATAATATATATACCGTGTTTCCCCGAAAATACACCCTACCCCGAAAATAAGACCTAGCTGAATTTTCGGGGTGGGCTGCAATATAAGCCCTACCCCGAAAATAAGACCTAGGCATTGTACCTTTCGGTCCGGCGGGACTTCCTTCTTCTATGAGGAGGAGGAGGAGCGTTGCAGGCCGCGGCATCGCGCAACGTGATGACGACGTGCGCAGCGTCGTCAGTCTGCCTTCACGGATCTTCAGCGGAAGGATCCATTTCCGGGCGGTGAGGCACCCAGTGGTCGGACTCGGCGGGCAAGGAAGGCATCTGTGAGTAGATATTTTATGTCTGGGACTGAATTAATTAAAGGGGGCGGTGAATTAATTAAAGGGGGGGCTGGATTAATTAGAGGGGGGTGGATTTATTAAAGGGGGGTTGGATTAATTAAACGGGGGGTGGATTTATTAGAGGGGGTGGATTTATTAGGAGGGGTGGATTTATTAGAGGGGGTGGATTAATTAGAGGGGGGTGGATTAATTAGAGGGGGTGATTATTAGGGAGGGGTGGATGCTAATTGATTTAGGTGGATTATTAAAGGGGGGTTATTAATTAAACGGGGTGGATTTATTAGAGGGGGTGGATTTATTAGGGGGTGGATTAATTAAAGGAGGGGTGGATTAATTGTTGAGGGGTGCGGATTAATTAGGGAGGGGGGGGAAGTGGATGCATATAGAGGGGTGGATTTAATTAGAGGGGGGTGGATTAATTAGAGGGGGTGGATTTATTAAAGGGGGTTGGATTAATTAAACGGGGTGGATTTATTAGAGGGTGGATTAATTAAAGGAGGGTGGATTAATTAAAGGAGGGTGGATTAATTAGAGGGGGGTGGATTAATTAGAGGGGGGGTGGATTAATTAGAGGAGGGGTGGATTAATTAAAGGAGGGGTGGATTAATTAAAGGAGGGTGGATTAATTAAAGGAGGGTGGATTAATTAAAGGAGGGTGGATTAATTAGAGGGGGCTGGATTTATTGGGGGGGTGGATTTATTGGGGGGGTGGATTAATTAAAGGAGGGTGGATTAATTAAAGGGGGGTGGATTAATTAGAGGGGTGGATTAATTAGAGGGGGTGGATTAATTAGAGGGGGTGGATTTATTAAAGGGGGGTGGATTAATTAAAGGGGGGGTTCAATGTACATACCGGTACCATAAATAAATAAGCCCTACCCTGAAAATAAGCCCTAGTGTGTTTTTTGGGACTAAAATTAATATAAGACCCGGTCTTATTTTCGGAGAAACACGGTATATATATATATATATATATATATATATAACAGCCGCCAGTCACTGCGACATCAGCGTGAGCATGCGCACATCTTATCATCCCGCTTTTCATGAATAACCTTTTTATTGCAGGATACCAGCCCATGCACAAATCTATGCATTTCTTGCCAGTCTCCAATCCACACACTTAATAAATAGAAGTATTCACATTTCACCACCACATACGTTGAGAGGATGCCTATTTGTGACATCTTGCTTCCTGTTAGGTATGATTTCTCTGCCCTAACACTTACAAACTAAATTTCAGGCAACACTGAAGTCATATCAATATCCACTGGAACAGATTGGTAATTGCATTAGTCCTGAAATCAACAGTAATACATGAAGAATGGTTTAGAGACCAGTGGTCAAAACAGAAGATTTATGGCAGCCATGTTTTAAATAAACACAGGATGTCAATGTAATGCAAGAGTATCAGCTTTCCTGGCTTATAACTCATGCCACAAAGTTGATGGGAAAAAAAAGTTTTCTGTCTTAGTTTTAATATTTAATTGTTATATAGTTACATAGCTGAAAAGAGACTTGCATCCATCAAGTTCAGCCTTCCTCACATTTGTTTTTTGCTGTTTATCCAAAAGAAGGCAAAAAACCCAGTTTGAAGCACTTCCAATTTTGCAACAAGCTAGGAAAAAAATTCCTTCTTGACCCCAGAATGGCAGTCAGATTTATCCTTGGATCAAGCAGTTATTACCCTACATTGAAAGATTGTATCCGTGAATATTATGTTTTTGCAAGTGTGCATCTAGTAGCCGTTTGAACATCTGTATGGACTCTGATAAAACCACTTCTTCGGGCAGAGAATCCTTATTGTTCTTACAGTAAAAAAACCTTTCCTTTGCCTTAGATGAAATCTTCTTTCTTCCCGTCTAAACGCATGACCTCGTGTCCTAAGTAAAGTCCGGTTTGTGAATAGATTTCCACACAATGGTTTGTATTGGCCCCGAATATATTTGTATAATGTTATCATATCCCCTCTCAGGTGATGTTTTTCTAAACTAGATAGGTTTAAATTTGTTAACCTTTCTTCATAGCTGATATGTTCCATTCCTTTTATTAATTTTGTAGCCCGCCTCTGCACTTTTTCTAGTGCCATAATATCTTTCTTTAGAACAGGTGCCCAAAATTGCACAGCATATTCAATGTGTGGTCTTACCAGTGATTTATAAAGAGGCAAAATGATATTCTCGTCCCGAGAATGAATGCCCTTTTTCATGCATGACAATACCTTACTGGCCTTGGCCACTGCGGATTGACATTGCACATTGTTGCATAGTTTGTTGTCTATAACAATTCCCAAGTCCTTTTCGTGTGTTGTTATCCCTAATTCACTTCCATTAAGGGTATACGTTGCTTGTGTATTCTTTGCGCCGAAGTGCATAACTTTGCATTTCTCAACATTAAATTTAATCTGCCATTTGAGTGCACAGTCCATCTAAATCCATCTGCAGCAAAGTAATATCTTGCTCACATTGTATTATTTTACAGAGTTTTGTGTCCTCTGCAAACACTGAAACATGACTTTCAATGCTGTCTTCAAGATCATTTATTAACATGTTAAATAGAAGGGGTCCCAGGACAGACCCCCGAGGGACACCACTTGCCACCTCTGTCCAGCTTGAAAATTTACCATTAATGACAAATCTTTGTACTCTGTTTTTAAGCCAATGTTGTACCCAAGAACAAGCATTTTCATCTAGACCGATTTCCTTGAGTTTGAACACTAATCTATTGTGTGGAACTGTATCAAATGCCTTGGCAAAGTCCAAATAGATCACATCTACTGCAACACCGTGATCTATACTTCTACTTACTTCTTCGTAGAACACAATCAAGTTAGTTTGACATGACCTGTGCTTCATAAAACCGTGCTGATTTTTGCTGATAACCACGTTCTTCTCAAGGAATTCTTGAATATGATTCCCAGCCACAGAAGTTAAGCTCACAGGTCTATAATTTTCAGGCAAGGATTTTGAACCCTTTTTGAATATAGGAACCACATCTGCCTTCCTCCAATCCTCCGGAACACTTCCTGAAAGAAAAGAATCTTGAAAGATTAAAAACAGAGGTTCACTTATTTCTACACTTAGTTCCTTAATTACTCGTGGATGTGAGACATTGGGTTTTTCGAATAATGTTTTTCATGGTTAAAGCAAGAGGCTAATGGATGTGTTATTAAATCCAGCTGTTGTGGACTACAACTCCCCTGATGCTTTGCCAGTGCTGATCCTTTTGCTGTTTGTATTTCTGTATGTCAGGTTATGTAAATCCGCAAGAGTGTAAGGGAGTCCTTCACTGATGCTTGCACCGGGGCCCTGTGATTCCTTGTTACACAATGTTTTGGTGCCCACTGTTCTTTAAAGGAGCTTTCTAGATAAAAAAGAAAAACCATACGTTTCAAATGGAGTTACAGTAAAAACCAAAGAAAAGGTTACCTGCGCTCTCTCCTAAATCCCTATGTATATTTAAACAAATGGAGGTTATTTAGTTACTCCAATGGCCATTGGAGGGAATGCCCGTCTGCCACGTCAAGGCAAACCTCTCAGGTAGGTCCTACACTGTCCTTTCACCTTGTTTCCTTGAGCTTCTGGCAAAGATATATCTATCTGAGACAGAGAGGGGTATTTTTTATATACACCCTTACATACTTATTAACCCTTAATAGGGAACACATGGTATGGGTGGCAGCATTGTAACATAGTTGTGCGATACAAAAAGTGAATACAAATACCAAAAAAAACAAGTCCTGCACTCACTCCCATTACTCTTGGGCGGCAGCAACGACCATAGTACACATCAGCCCCGATGCATACAGTAAAAACATTTTCTTTGTACTGTGTACTGTGGTCGTTGCTGCCGCCCAGAAGTGATGGGAGTGAGCGCAGGACTTTTTGCAATTGGAGTTACATACCACACTGAAGAAAGATAAAGTCAAGACTCAAGGAAACATCATTGATCTCCAGAGCAGCATTAAGAGCAGTTAAAGGAACACTCCAATCACTGTGACCACTACAGCTCAGTGTTGCGGTTATTGTATCAGGAGTGCCCTGGCACCTTCCCAAAGCAGTCATGAATTTAAGACGTTTTTGATAACTTAGCCGTGTCCCTTGGGTACCCACCCTGCATTGTCCCCTAGCTCATCAGTTGAGAAAAAACAAAACACGAACTGAGGTACTGCAGAGGCTAGTGATTTCTCAGCGATGTAGACCTTTTTACCTCAGGGATGAACAAATTGCATCACCCGACGCCTGGAACATACAGTTCCGGGTGCTGGGCAGGTTATTGTTGCACAGCTGCACATACTCCAAAGTTTCCACGGCAATAGCTTTAGTGTGGAGCTCGAGAGGAACTCTTCTCTCTACACCAAGAGAAGGTGCAGAACTGAAGCGCTGACAGAGACCACTGGACCACCAGGGGATTAGCACCCCCCTTCCCCCTGGACAAAGATATGCAAGAGGAAGGAGGAATTAACTTAATAAATGATTAAAGGGACACTCCAGGCACCCAGACCACTTCTGCCCATTGGAGTGGTCTGGGTGCCAACTCCCACTACTCTTAACCCTGAAAGTGTAATTATTGCAGTTTTTTATAAACTGCAATAATTACCTTGCAGGGTTAACTCCATCTCTAGTGGCTGTCTACTAGACAGCCACTAGAGGGCACTTCCTGGTTCCGAGCACAGGAAACCTGTGCTAGAGCGTTGCTGGACGTCCTCACGCTGTGTGAGGACCTCCAGCGCCGCTCATTTCCCCATAGGAAAGCATTTTCAATGCATTTTCAATGCTTTTCTATGGGAAGCGCATGCGCATTAGGTCTCCCGGGCCGGTGGGCGGGATCAGTCTCACCCACCGGCCGATGCAGTCAGAAGGAGAAGCGGCGCTGAGGGAAAAGCAGTGACATTGGACATCGTCACTGCCTCAAGTAAGTTACTCCCCTTCAGCAACCGGGGGTTGGGGGGTGAGAGGGAGAGGGAACCTGCAGTGCCAGGAAAATGGATTGTTTTCCTGGCACTGGAGTGTCCCTTTAATAAAAAAATTTAAATAAAAAACATGAAATTGCCCTCCTACCCACACTGCATACCTATCCCCAGTTTAATGTAGTGGTTCTGCAGCAAAGAGATTGACCCTGTAGGCTCAGCAGTGTAAGCACTGCCTTTACTGTAACCAAGCGTGTCAATGAATATAAATGGTCTTATGAGGTTGCCTCAGTTAATTATAGTTATATATTTTTTTATAAAGTAAGCTACAATTCTCATTTAAAACTATTCTGTTTAAGTTAACTATCTACTTGCATTTGTTGATTGCATTTAAGCATTGTTAGGTCTATCTCCTAAGTTACTATCAATAAATACCTTTATTTAAATATGGTTTTGATTAAAATTATTTTTTGTATCAGGACAAGTAGATTGGGCAACTGTTTTAGTACATGGACAAGTAGTTTTTTAAACAAATTTCCACATCCCTGTACATTTCCCCCTAACTCTTTTCTAGAGCGTTCTATAATTTTCTATACCCTCAAGTTTCTCCCTCAATCTGAGTACTGGAGATCTTAGGATAATGAACATGGAGCAATTCTGATATACATGGAGAGTCTAATCCAGATGGTGGCCGTGTAAAATACTACCACCTCTGAATGCAGTGTAATTGCTGGGGAGGAGCGATGACGTAGCACGCTGTTACGCTTACGGGTTAGGAGCCAGGACGATGCAGGGAGAGTGCCACAGGTTCTGAAGCAATTTGCCGATGGAGGGGCTATGATAAGGGTATCAAGCTAAAACGTATCTAGCAGGATCCCTGTATACCAAACTATGGTATATGCCATATGGGCTCGAAGGCTGTGAGACCGGAAAGTATTGAGCGGAGTAACAGGTGATTTGCAGATGCTGTCGGGCTACTGTGGAGGTCTGTTTGTTTGCATTGGCATAAGAACATAGAATTGTGGAGGACGTTGCAGATTCGAACTTGAGAAGGGGGTCTCCCTGCCTTATCCCAAGGACATGTGAGTGAGCTAAAAGTTCTTCAATGACAAAAAAACAAGCACAATTCAATTGCCAATTATTCCCTATTCTGTTTGCTGCACAGAACTGTACTGTGACTATTTCTAACTTTCGCTTAAACTTTGGTCCTCTTTACTCCCTCGGTTGGTAGTCCGTTATATGAATCTACAACTATTTCTGTAAGGAAAGGAACGGAGAAAGATTGAAAGGGCAGAATATAAGGGAAGTAAAGGAAAAAAGAAAGGAGAAAAGGGATAGAAGGAAAAGGAGAAAAAGGAAAAAAAGAAAAGGAAAAAAGAAGAAAACATAAGAAATTCAAAGGAGAGGAAATTAACCGGTTAACCAAAGAGCTTAAGGGGTGGAAGAAGGAGTACGTCTTTAGACTGCTACAGGTTTGGCAACTTGTAGGACACAAAGCAAATAGACTGTACATACTCTGGTTGTTGTTTTTCTTCTTTTTGTTTATTTGTTTTTCCCCCTCATGTAATATCTAACGATACAAAATGGCGACTAGAAAAACTCAAGAAAATAAAAAAATTAAAAAATGGAGAACAAAAATGAACCATCGGAGAAATGTTTATCTTTCTTTTCACCCCAACCCCAGAAAACAGGGGATCAAAGTAACTCATTGGTAGAAACAACGAAGAGTAGGGAAAACGAGAAACCAGAAAAAGCTGAGACAGCAACTGAGCTTCAAAAGGTGACGGTAAATCTGCTTACTAATGCTCTGGAAATACAATTTATAAAGATTAGAAATGAAATACAGCGCTTTTCAGAAGAGTTTAAAAAAGATTTACTTAATATCAACAGCAAAGTAATAGAAAACTCTGAAAAAATAAAACAAATGGAACAAGGCTTGATTCAGAACCAGAACGATATCGATCAACTAAAAAGCAAAATTGTTCAAATGGAACAAAAACATGCAGACCTAGAAGACAGGTCACACCGCAATAACTTAAAAATAAGAAATATTCCAGAAGAAGTTTCCACAGATAAACTCGAAGAATTTTTAAATAACTTTTTTGCTAGTTTAAATATCAAAAAATTAGACATACTGCCATTTAATGGAACAATGGCATAGGATACCCAAACCTAAACATCTGTATACAAATATTCCCAGAGACATCATGGTTTGTTGCTCATCCTTCCGAATCAAATCAACCGTAACAAACTCAATCAGGAAAGGAGCAATTCATGCTCTTTATGAAAAAATAATAGTCTACTCAGATTTATCGATATACACAAGAGCTAAAAGATCTTATTCAAAACATAAAGAAATACTAAGAGCCTACAACATTCAATACAGATGGGGACCTTTGGCAAGACTATGGATTTATAAAGATTCAAAAACATATGAAATTGATGCCCCAGAAAAGCTGAAAGTTTGGCTACAAGCGAGACATCTGATCCTAGAAACC
Organism: Pelobates cultripes; assembly: GCA_933207985.1. Lineage (NCBI taxonomy): Eukaryota > Metazoa > Chordata > Amphibia > Anura > Pelobatidae > Pelobates > Pelobates cultripes. The sequence goes on from OW240912.1 coordinate 118,159,450, forward strand.
GATGGCAAACAACCAAGAGATGGAAGTGAAAGGATTGAAATGTGAATGGATATTATGTGACATGGAATATAAACCTATACATATAAACTAAATAAGAAAAAGATGAAGATAGAGGAAGGGGAGAAGAAAAAAAAGAGGAAGATATAGAGATAAAGAAGAAAGAGAGGATGAAGTATATTCCTGTTTGATACAGGAAGAAGCAGATAGGGAGTAGGTGGGGGGAATGATGTAGGGGTAAAAGTATATGTATATAATGTGAAGCAGAAGGTTGACTGAAATTGTTTTTGGGGTTTTCTGTGAACACGATACAAATATAGATACACAAGAAACACTAAAGGAAGATGAAGGTGTAAAGAAAAAGGAAAACAGAGGAGTAAAGTAAGAGAAGTAAGAAAAACCAAAATAGAAAGGGAAGGGAAGAGAAGGGAAAAAGGGAGAAAAAAATAATATATATTATGATTAAGAAATGGATTTAGAAAATTATTATTTTTTTTATAAAGAAGCAATAATAATGCCAACCTAACCATATGCACTTGTAATAAGGAATACTTAAGGGTATGGGATCTCAATTTCCTATATATGTAAAATATGTTGTTGTGTGTGTTTTTTTTTTTTTTTATGGCAGTAATATTATATAATCTTCTCATATGTCTTTCCCTTTCCTGTTTATTCCCTTCGTCTCCCTTCCAGAGAAGATCTCTAGAAAATTAACTCCTTCCATTGGTTTTCCTCACCTTCGGCTCCATAGTCCGATTATCAGAATTACCACAAGTCGACTCTTTTGTGAGTCTTTCCATCAATGTGTATTGGTACACACGATAGGGATGATGGTACTTTTTAAGTACCAGTTGCCAGAGTATATCTCTGAGATAGGTCTTTGAATCTATGAATGTATATTTTTAATGTTTTTTATGTTTTTTTTCTATTGGTTTTTATGCTCTTGATGTCGGGAATGTGAGAGGAGCGAGGAGGTATGTGCAGTTTGGAGTTCAATGGTTAAGTTTGCTTTTTTGAATGTGAGGGGATTAAATTCCCTCCACAAAAGATCTATTCTCATCCAATCATTAAAGAAAACATAAAATAGATATCTGTGCTATACAAGAGACAGATTGGAGGAGTCTAGATAAATTTTTCCAAAACTCAAGAGACTTCCCTAGGATTTTACATCCTCATTACAAGATAAAGGGAAATCTGGGGTGGCAATTTTTTTTCACGGCATATAGAGTTGTGTATAAAACATTCCGAACAAGATAAGGAAGGGAGATATATAATTACGATATGCAGGGGACAGAGCCTAACCAGAGAGCTGACATGACGTGCTCTGCAGGAGCTCCTGCCACATGGGCACAAAATCTGCCAATTACTTGGGCTGCAGAGCCACAATCCTCCTACAAATAAGCCCACAGAACAGGGGAAACCTGCCGGAACCCAGCAATACCAAACCCGACACCCGGGATGACCAGGCACTGCAACGGCAGAGTGGGGCCTACTTCAGGAGGCGGCGAGGAAAGGTGACCATTTCCCCGCCAGTCGCAAACAGCCACAAGCGAGTCTGCTACACTTCCCCCCCCCATGGACCGGTGGGTAAAATTCCGGTCCCCGATGTGATGTATGGGCGGTTGGGCTGTGTATGAGTGTGTGAGTGTATGAGTGTATTGTGACAGATCCACCTGTATAGACTAAGATTGCTGGATTCGTCTGTTTGCCGTTTTCACAAAAGTACCCGTTCGTATGGCCCTATTCCGTGAATTGACTTTTCCGCCGAACAAAACTGCCGAACGGACGGCCACCCAGAAGAGAAGTGTGCTGCTGGTTAACCTATTGATCCCAATTAGAACGTTGCGGTTAACCACAGACACTTCTCAATTAAAACCAAATACAGGGTGGTCATCGTTCGTATGTTGACCACGAGGCGGCGGCCATTTTAAACCATGCGAAAGACCAGCGGTGTTCGGCATTGATTTCATGGAACTGAAAACTGACTCTTTTTCAGCTGAACACCGCTGAAGCCGCCGACCTCCCTTCTCAATCGACAGAAGTGGGCGAACACCGGCCGTTCGGGAGGTTTAAATGCATGAATGGACTTACCCCAGATAGCCTTCCCATGGAGTCAATCGCATACCGAAGAACTGTAATAGACTTTGACTCCATGGCGATTGAACTATGCGTATGGGATCTGAGCGCTATTCGCCAATAATATGCACTCAGATCCAGGCTATCTGGGGATATGTGATACGAATGGGTAGCATTCGACAAATGTAAAGTTATATATTTTTATGTGTTTTTCTGTGCTGGATTTAAAATGGCGATTTGCCTCTGTCCTGGAGGTAACTGAATTACTTCTCAATTATCTCCAGGACAGAGGGGAGGAATTACTAATGCATGCTGGGAATATTTTGTGTCTGTGGGTCCTGAACTGCCATATGTCTGTCTGTTGTCACAGTCTCCCATTTGGTCCCCTAGGGTAGTGACCACCAAGTGGGAGACCTGCAAAAAATACAAAAATACAGTAAAGCCAGTTCTTGTTTTACCCTCAATGCAGAGCTTGGTCTCGTTATTGGGGTTTTTATTACCGATGACTAGAGACTGCTGGATGGGATTATTAGCCGCTTGGGAGATACCTGCGTTCGGCTAATATTGGCGATTCGTGAGTTTGGAGCTCGTGGAGTAAAGTGCCCGTACGGATCCCGTTCGTGAGTTTACAGCGTTCCCTTGCTTGCGGTTCGTATGATTACACTGGATACGCATGCCGCCTATGTTATTGCGAAAGGGGAGCATTCACTAAACGGCGGTTTGTACATTTCATGCTGAGGGTACCGTAACATGTATGTATTGTGATGTATGGGCGTTGGGCAGTTGGGCTGTTGTTGGCTGTGAATGATGCACTTCCTTTCTTTTGGTTCTTTACTTCCTGTTCCTGTTGGCAGTTGATGGAATGTTCGAGGAATTTGAAATAGCGGCTGCAGAAACCCTGTGTAACAAGGCAGCAATATGAAGATCCTGTTATATATGTATTAATAAAGTGAGTACTTCGTTATACAGGAATTATTGACTGATTTGTACAAAACATCACACCCGCCAGGCGGAGAACCTCATACCCTACGCCCCTCAATTAAGCCTGCGGTCCTCTCAGGCAAGGTGGGATTTGGGGCTTCCAAGATGGCGGACCCATTTGCCTCAACTACCTACCATACAGGGCATCGACACCCACGTGAGAGACTCAATCAACATAATCTTTGACCATTTCTGGGCCAAACTACAGGCGCGCTTACAGCCATCTGGCCATATTGCATGAAGCCTGCGAGGCACACAGTCCAAGAAGTGGGGAGACTTAGGAAATCTCCTCAAGGTGTTTGGGAGCCCCAAGCTACAGATTCCCAAAGCAGGGGCCCTCCCAGGCTGAGAGCAACAGGGATCGCACCCCATAGGTGCCAGCCACACCGGCAGAAGGTGGCAAGATGTAACCGACAGAAAACGGAGAACAGGACCTACCGCATCACCCCGACAGGGATGACCCTGGGCCATAATGGAACCCAGGCTCGTGGCACAAGGGCATCAACTCTCGCACAGCACCGGGGCAGAAGGGTACAAGCAACCTACCATAGCTCCAGAAGCTCCTCAGGAAGATTGGACTTGGGTTCATTCTGGAAACCTAAGGTCTGGGGCGCACTGATTCCGGTACCCTGCGGAGACCAGACTCTGCAGGTTAATGAGCGCAACCAATGCCCAGAAAGGCCGCAGGAACACACACGGGTGAACCCTGTGGCTTCAAGGGGCCCCACGGCCACACCAAGCCAAGGCATTGGCTGACAGTGCCATATGTCCCCGAGCACGGTATCCGTGTCCCCATCCAAGGACTTGCTGCCGCACTACACTTTGTTTGTCCCCAGTCAGAAATCACCATTGAATTTACGTTACATTAACTTTTTGTTTGAAAATTATTCTTTTGCCTGCTTCAGCCTATGCCCACACTTGTTACACTAACAGGGCAACGTACCAGGGGTTAAACCCGTCGGCAATATATGTCCACAGCGGGTTGTTGTATGCCCAGCTACCTTGTCATAACACCCAGTTAGCATCAGAGAGCATGACACGCTCGTTACAGTTGAAAGCATGTTCCCCTTAATTCACACATGATAGGCAAAAGCGGAAGCGTCTCGGGGATTTAACCTGCTGTTAGCCAGTTAATATTTACCTCGTCAGTCACTGTACGCCCAGTTAACATGCCTAGCAAATCAATCAAAGTTAGCAATTATAACTCGATATATACCAAAGTGTACATCCTTGCCTATGTCACATTACCTTACTTGATAATCTTACTTAATCTTCCTAACTATAAAATTGTGCAAATACTAACGTATACCCCATTGATACAAATGTTTGACAAGCAAGAGGATTGCCTTAGGGGTACCCCATGCACGCTTGTTTTTTCATATGCACTGCAAAAAGAAAAAAAAGAAAAAAGAAAACAATTACGATATGCATGATAAACAATATTCTTACACACTATATATACACTAGTTAATACTTATTCACCAAATGTCGCATCAGTGAAGTTTATATCAAGATTTTGGGCTAGACTGAATAAGATAAAACAGGGACATATCATCTGGATGGGAGATTTCAATTGTGTGATGGATCCTAAGATGGATAAACAGACAATACAAGACAGACAGAAAAAAATGTCCATATACAAGCATCAAAATTTCGATCTTTTGCCCAGGAAAATTTCCTCTATGATACCTGGCGTATGTTTCATACCCAGGAACGAGATTACACATGTTTTTCTAAGACACACCTTGCTTATTCGAGCATCGACTATATTTTGACAGATATAAACCCTATTCAAAAAGTCAAGAAAATTGCTATCGATGAGATTACGTGGTCAAACCACAACATTACCATTTTAGAATTAAAAGATAAACTTACTAAAAAGAGACCCGAATGGAAACTTAAAGAACTTTTATTAGAATCTCCACAAAATAAAGAGTACCGTATATACTCGAGTATAAGCCGAGTTTTTCAGCACATTTTTTGTGCTGAAAAACCCCAACTCGGCTTATACTCGAGTCACTGTCTGTATTATGGCAATTTACATTGCCATAATACAGACTGGGGGCTGGCAAGAAGTTGTTACTTACCAGTCCTGCAGCTCCTGTCAGCTCCCTCCTCCTCCGCGCCGGTCCGGTCAGCACCTCGGTCAGCTCCCAGTGTAAGTCTCGCGAGAGCCGCGGGGTCATAGTGCGGCTCTCGCGAGACTTACAGTGTGAGCTGACAGAAGAGCTGCACGGACCGGCGCGGAGGAGGAGAGAGCTGACAGGAGCTGCAGGAGAGGTAAGTAACAGCTCTGCCAGCCCCCCTCCTCCCCCCACTGAACTGCCAATGCCACTGGACCACCAGGGAAGGAGAGCCCCCCTCCCTGCCATGTATCAAGCAGGGAGGGGGGACAACAAAATAAATAAATTGATAATATATAAATAATAATAATAAATAATAATATATAAATAATAAAAAAATTAAAAAAATAATATAACAAATTTTTTTTTAAATAATATTAATTTTTTTTATTTTTATAAAAATGCCCACCCCCCCACCAAGGCTCTGCATCACACACACACACTGCATCACACACACACTGCATTCATACACACACACTGCACTCATACACACACACTGCATTCATACACACACTGCACTCATACACACACTGCATTCATACACACACTGCACTCATACACACACTGCATTGATACACACACACTGCACTCATACACACACTGCACTCATACACACACACTGCATTTATACACACACTGCATTTATACACACACACTGCACTCATACACACACACTGCATTCATATACACACACTGCATTCATACACACACACTGCATTCATATACACACACTGCATTCATACACACACACTGCATTCATCATATACACACACTGTAAATAAATATTCAATTAATATAATTTTTTTAGGATCTAATTTTATTTAGAAATTTACCAGTAGCTGCTGCATTTCCCACCCTAGTCTTATACTCGAGTCAATAAGTTTTCCCAGTTTTTTGGGGTAAAATTAAGGCCCTCTGCTTATATTCGGGTCGGCTTATACTCGAGTATATACGGTAATTAAAAAACTATTAATTTCCAAGTAAACTTTTCTAATGACATTCGTGATTCGTGTCCACTTTATAAAACTAGCTTCTCAAAACAAAGAAATTAGAGAAAAAAAAAATATCTTTGAACTTTATATTAAGCTGGAAAATTTAAACCGATGTAATAAAATTATTCCCTCAAAGAACATTTTAAATAAGATTGATGATCTTAAAAATACTATTAATGGAAAATTAATCATGGAAACATCCAAGAAACTAAAAAGGCTGAACTCTTTTCAATACTATAAGAGCAATAAAGTGCATAAGATGTTAACTAACAAATTAAAAAATATTCAAAAAACAAAATCTATGTCTAATATAATTCATAATAATGAGACTCTCGAGGATAGCCCGCACACCCCCCTCACTCTACTCAGATACATGCAATTGAAACATTATTACAATACGATGCCACACAAAGAACGTCTGCACAGAGACCCTACGTGGTTCGAAGACCTCTGCGAACAAGGTGCCCCATTGGAACACGCAATTTCAACACTATATCAACACCTAGTAATAGGCTGCATGGGAGGAACAATTAGGAAAGACATTTACAACCCCGCAATGGGATACAGCGTTACAACACAAGAGCTCCATGAGCTCATACTACCAGGAGGTAAACTACAAGCTGATCTCCCTCTGGTACAGAACACCGACCCTGTTGCATCAAATCTTCCCATCAGTTCCCTCTACATGCTGGAGATGCCAGGCTGAAAGAGGCACGTTGCTACACATATGGTGGGAATGCCGAGACATAATCCCATATTGGGAAATGATCAAAGAGACGGTGACGCTTATCCTAGGGGACATATCGGTCTAGTCTGCAGAATTGGCTTTGCTTCATATCTCGCCACAACCAAGCCCACTATACAAGAAATCAATATTACGTCATCTGTTAAATGCGGCCAAAGCTAACATACCAGTATACTGGAAAAAAAGAGTGGATCCGCAGGGTAGAGGACATTCGGGGAGCGGAAGAACTACACGCCTCCCTAACTGGACGAGGAACCAGACATGCAGACATGTGGTTACCCTGGTTCCTATACATAACCCGATACTTAACACAGATCACACTCTGTATCTTCTCACTATACTTTAACACTCTGTTTTTTTCCTCTTATCGCTACCTAATCTGTTATCGGAAACCCGGGGGGCAGGGGATAAAGGGGTAGACCAAATGACTAATGTTAAGAAAGTGCCAGGGACCTACGGGCACCATAACAACTTAATTTACCAAACAGATGAAAGCTCAAAATTAAGAACATACCTTTTCTTTTTTTTTTTTTTTCTTTTTTTTTAACGGTGTCCTTCTCACTATTGTGTGAAGCTGTTAATGATCTTTATTAATAATTTGAATTTTATCACAATACAGTGATCAATGAGAAAGCAATGATCTTTATTGATAATTTGTTTTGAATATTTTTATTGTGTGCATAATATAAAGTCATACATCAAATTGATTTGTAATAAAGCAAGTGATTGCCCACGCAGGGGCTTAGGCATTGGTTTAACACTGCATATACATTTGGTTGCCTGCGTAGAGGCGGATTTGTCCTAGCTTGTGTTTTTTGTTCACAGTGGGTTGCTTTGTGTTGTACTGTGTTACCTTTTTAGTTCGGTTATAGCATTAATTAAGTGTTTTAAGTTAACTGGTGTGTGCCAGAGCTACGTGTTTGCTAGTTGGTAAATGCAAATTCTCACCTGTGCAGAGGCAAGTGAATCAGCTTGCTAATTGGAGTCAGACATTAAGCAATAATCTAAGATATAAAAACTTTTTCAACTATCTGGTTAGCGCTCTAGACGTACGCTACCGCTGTGTTTAAAACTTGGCTTTTAACTATTAAACATTAGTATGCACGTAGCTGAGAGCCTTATTTGTGGTTAATATTTTATGGCATATGTTTCTTGTCATTAATTAAGCGTTGATAGTTAGCGCGGTGTGAAGTAGCTATCAGCATTGCGACATTGCCCTATCAACTGCACATCAGGCATGCTGCGAAATATATGTACCAATGTTAAAGAGTGTATCCTATGTACAGCTGCTTATGCCCTTGGAAATATTAGCGTGGTTAGCTCTAATAACATGAATTTACACTTTTAACAGTCAGAACGTTTGTGACTATGTTAAGGCACAGTAATATATAGTGCGGTAATCGAGCGATTAGGTAGGTAGTATTAAATAACCCTGACAGCATATACGCTGCTACATTAATTTCACAGAGTAGTTTTTCAGGCCTAGTAACATACAATGCAGTAATTAGGCAGGTAAATAGGCAGTATTGAAACATGTAAAACTTCTAGTAGCAATTAAAAACATATCATCATGCCCTTGCTGCTAGGTCCGATGCTCATCAATTTGTACTATCCTGCACAGTTTCAACTAGAGGGAATATGTATACAAACTCTTTATGTTAAGTGCGTTTGCATCGCCTAGTCTATTGAAGCTCTGACATGCGAGGAACATATGCTCATATACTAAAAAATTACTAATAAGGACTTTAACAATACCGGGGCACGGCTGTTCTGAACGACTACGCTTTTGGCTAAATGAGTCCTAGATGTTATCAAGTTAGGTTGGGCCATCCACATTTGGGGCCCGTGGGCACCTCTGTGTCTGGGGAACTCTCTTGTGCCTCCACCCTGGGCAAACTCCGGTCCGTCAGTGGGTAGATCCGTGGCGCCGTGGGCACTCGGTTGCGTAGGCAGACTAGCAGATCCCCCCCACGTAGAATCCACCTGCCGCCCGTCCCCTGCACCTCCCCGATTCCCCCGGAACCACCCCCGAGTCCCAGTCAGTCCATGCCTCGCCTGGCTCCGGTCTCATACTTGGTACCAGTGCGCGCCCCCCGGCCACCGGTTCACCGGAGGGTCCACGTCTACCGGTCCCACAGGGCTCACTGAGTCAGGGGCAAATTCCTCTGAATCACCACCAAGTTCAAAGGGTCCGACCGGTTCCCTACCAGCACACCGGTCACCCGAGGGTGGGCATCTGTGGATCCATCTCTGCAAAAGTCCGCGGTAACCCAACATGGTATGTGCCTCTGTTGGTGCTCAAGCCGCTCATCTGGTTTCCTGGGGGATATTAATGGTAGTAGCCTTTTATGCAGGATTCTCATCGGCAGCCTTCCAAATTGGGGCTTCGTGTGGGTTGTAGTGCCCCATCTAATGGTTGCTTGTGCCCCTTTATTCTGTATTAGGGTGCGTTCCTGGCGGCGTCCATATCTGCTAGCTGGCTGTTTTTTCCCTTTCAGCCGTTGCTAGTGTAGGCAGGCGGCATAGGCCGAGCGCGGGATCTCCCGCCACTGTGCGGGCCACCGCCATGGTGCCGGGATAACCCCCACCGGTCCGGGGGGGGGAGCGGGGCCGTGCCCCGAGCCGGGGTATCCTCCCACGACCAGAGGCTTAATTCATTGGTTTTTCCCTTTCCCGCAAAGTGCCTCTCCGCGGTGTCTGGGAGCACGAGGGCAGGCCTGTGTCGGCTTGCAGGCCGAAGGTGGCTGTTTCCGCTCACCCGGTGCGTGTTGTGCTTCCTGCGAGGTATCGGGCTGAAGCTGGTAACCCTCTCCATGCAGCGGTAGCGACGGTTCCGGCATTGCAGCGGTCTATGTCGGCTTTTTGAGTCCGTTTCACGAGCCTAGAGCTGGAGCCCATGCATGTGGCGTCCAGTCGGCTCGGCGGCCCGGCCCCGCCCCCAACATACCTTTTCTTAATTCTGATCTTTTAGCAGTTTAGTAAATATCTTTCTAATTATTTACCTGATGTGGCATTGCCATATTTAAGAATACCATATTAGGAAGCTACATATTTAAACGCGCCCACATTCTCATTCATACATACACACACACACACACACACACAATCAAAGGCACATATATACACATTCACACACTATGTTTATTTATAGAAGTCCACATAGCCTCCCTACCTGTCCAACTACTAATGTATGTCAAGTTTCAATAGTAGTTCAGTATATGGGTTCCATATTAACTGATTAGAGGTATATACATGCTAGCTTATAAATGGTGACCTATTTTCTGAAAACAATGATTAATCTATCTTTTTCTCCAAAACCACTTCCTCTACTGCACACGTCAGAACAACTGAATATGTGAGTTTTGTATGTCTCAAAATAAGCAGTGCAAGAAAAACAAATGATTGCATTGGGAGTTGTAGCTTTCTAGCTTGTTTGTATAATAAAATTTTAATATTTCCAGGTAATCTACTATTGGCTGCAATGAAAGCTGAAAAGTAAAATTTTCCGTATGCATTTTCACTTCCTTTAAATTCACCATTGTACACTAAAAACTAAAAAACACCATTATAGCAGGGTATAATTTATACTTGCTGTTTATTACATTCTACTTATAGTGTATAGGGTTACTTTAATGTAATGTTTCTGTCACCTTACTTCCTATGCCACAGTATCATCATAGCACCTTACACCAGAGTTCCATAGCAATAATACAGTAATGTGTCATTGGGTGTAAATAAGATATATTGTTCTTGTTCAAAATAGTTATTAGTAAGTCACATAACCCCTTAAAAACTGCATTTTAGTTGTATAAATTTATATTATTGAGTCACATAACCCCTTAATGAGTTAGGGAGTACCATGCCGCCCTGAAAAAAATTGGGCTTTAATGCTATTAGGTCAGCATGTTATGCCATAACGATCAGGAGCCCCCCAGAAGTAATAGACTTACTTTCTGTGGCGATCCTGGTCAGGAGGGACTGTCTGACAATCCAGGAAGTTCCCCTGCATCCAACCCAGCCCTTTCGGGCCATGTGATCATGATTATATATATATATATATATATACACATTATACCAGGCCCGCACAACATATGGCCCTTGAGGTCCGCTAAAGGATTTAGTGCGGCCCGCACACTAAGGGGGCCCATCGGGTTGCCCATGCACCTAATGCCACGTGATTGGCTTTTCATGGCAGGGGCCCCGTTGTGCGCTGTGGCCCTTTAGAGTGCACGGCCGTGTCCCTTGTTCATTGGTAGCCTGGGAGGAAGTGAGAGCTATGAGTCACTTTCTTCCGGGGCGGGAAGGAGGCCGTGAGGAGGGGACCAAGCTAAGCTGGGAGAGACAGGTGCCAGAGGAGAAAGCAGAAGAGGAGGGGTGCAGGCTGCAAGAGCCAGTCCCTAACTCCCAACATCCTCAGCATGCAGACTGAATATCTCTCATGTCCTCTTCCATTCTGCGGATATTTCTGGCCTTGGCTTCTGTTTTCCAGTACTCTTTGTACAATTCTTGTTCAGTTTTTCTTGTTTTTTCTGGTTTTCTATTCTATGTCTGGTTTTCTTTATGCTGGGTTTTCTGGGTTCATTCCTTTATTCCATTCCTGGAATTCCCAGTCTCCTGGATTCCTTTAAATGTTTGTTTTTTTGTTGCCACACCCATTCCTTTGCCATTAATCCTTTTTGTTTCAGTCTGCTCCTGCTAGCAGTGGTCTCATTTCCTCTGCTACTTTCTTTGCAGGTAAGTACTGTGTATCTTTTATTGTTGTTTATTTAGTACTAAATAGGCAGTTAGGACCCACCGTAATTGGAGTACTTTGGCGCAGTGGTGGGCTGCATACATCTTGGCTATTTATGTATGTCTAAATCTCCAATGTGTATTACATATATAGTACTTAGGTATGTCTTCTCTTGTTTTGCCTTGTATAAAGGGTTATAATGCCTACAGTGTCCCTTTACTGATGATCTAAGGCCAATTAAATGGTTCTTATAGAGAAGCAATGGGGCCCTATTTGGCTTTTGCAAAAATTACTGCAATCATCCAATCAGATGCTTCACTGTAAGAAGCATTCAACGTATTTTGCAATGCTAAATATGAAGGCTTTCTATTATTGAAAGTCTTCATAAAGAAGAGATGTAAATCCGAACACCACTAGAGGCATCTTTAGTTTTAAATCGAAACGTTGCCATTTCTCTCTGTGTTTATCAGACTGTAGTAACCAAAATCACTACATTTTGGCTGTAATCATGGAATTTGGATATAAAAAGGTACACAGGTGTATTTATGTTATTGTTATTTTCACCTAATCTGGAAACATTTTAATTGTAAAATATGTACAACTTGAAATTGAAGAACATAATGTATTGAAATATGCCATCATGTCGTGAATTCAATTTAAATTTCAAAGTATTTTAAAAGACTTTTACTGTGTTGTTTAGGGTCTTATCCAGCACAATGCCATGTGAGTATTTTTTAATGGAAATGTGTAAATGAATAATGGATATTTATCCACAAATAATTTTATTTTCAGGGAGATCCACGGATAGGTGTTTAAGTAACAAATTTAAAGTTATATTGAATGTACTTTACAGAGCCTGGATTTCAACACACATGCTGGATTACTTTTGACTTCTGAGGGCAGCCAAATTGATGTGCTCGTTGGTTGAAAACACCATGTATTTGCCATGTCCTGAGTTTAAATAAGATCAGGGCACATTATTTTGTGAATTTTGTGACTTGTGAAAATGCACTTTCACTCTGGTACATGCACAGTGCTTAGTAGAAAAAATGTGGTTGAGAAAGCATTGCTCCTGACCAAAAAGTCAGGCAGCCCCCATGAAGCATGTGTAAGCCAAGAGATGCATTGAAATATAATATTTACTTATTTGTAATCATTAAAAAACAATACACACCCAGAGTATAAGTAAACTTTTGTTTTAAATGACAGTTTTCATTTTAGAGAATGATAAGGGGGGTTAACAGCAGCCTGTATCGTCCCCGCATTTATTTCAAAGGATGTCTAACGCAATAGGCAAAACTAACGCAATGGGCAGAACTTGTGCTAGTATTATAACAGGGAAAGGATATGGAAGAAGTAAAGGACTCCTTCTTTCTTGATTCATATATATTTTTATGAGCATGGGGGGCACAGACATGTTATATTATATCCCCTTACATTCTGCCTGGAGAGGTGGATAACTATATTTTCCATGGATGCCTGGGGCTCAGGCCTGGACTGGCCATCGTTCACACCAGCGCTCATGAAGGGGAAAGACATGGTCTGTACACTGCAGGGTACAGACCACATAACTAGCCCACTGAAACCTGCAAGGTAATAAGATTGAGGAGGAAGTAAATGCATGTTTTTTTTTTAAATTACATTAGTAAATTAAGAATTTAGGCCCCTATCCTACCCCCTAAATACACACACTACACCCCCTGCACTTACTTACACACACGCACTACATATACTATATATCCCCAATACACACTACACCCCCTGCACTTACTTACACATACACTACACATACTATATACCCCAATATACACACTACACCCCTGCACTCACACACTGCATAAACACTAGACCTCCTATATACACATCCTGCACTTACACCAAAACACACTACACAAACTCTGTACCGCCTATACACACACAACACGCCCCCTGCACTTAAACGCACAAACACTCTACACACAGTCTCTACCCCCTATATAGGCACGACACCCTCTGCACTTACTCACAAAAACACTGCACGCACTTTATTCCCCTATATATTGTGGGAATATTTATGGGATAATAATAGTAACAGTGAGAATTGCCCACTAATTCAATTCTCAGATCCCAAAGAACGTTTATCGTGTTAAGTGGAATGTATTTCATATAATTAATATCACAATGTATAAAAATAGATTTTATTTATGATAACCAATAATTAACAAATAATATTATGTAACATGCGTGACAATAATCAATGAATATTCAGTATAAAATGGTATGCAATACAAAGGAATGGGTATTACGTTTCAATGGCTAAACGGCATTATCTGTCAAGACTTCTACGATTTATGACTAGCTTTCACAGACTTAAAGTGAAACTTTTCACAGCGAAGAACATAATTCCTCAGAGTGCAGCGTAAGGTCGTAAAGTTTAGCCGACAGTTAGAATAACCCTTTCAATGCTGGCTAGATCTCCTAGGTAGTTAAGATCTATTCTTATGTAATTTTTAAATAAAATAACATTTAAACCAGTTCACTAGTCATTTTCTTAAACCATCCAATAAGAGAATTTAATATATTATATAAGCAGATTTTTAATTTGTCTAAAAGATATCTATCTTAATTTAGAGCAAATCAATACACCTGGATAAAAACAGCGGTATGCTAACACGTGATAATATCACATCCATATACAATTATTCTTAATTCCACCTGCAGAATGGAATATTTATAACTATATATTCTTAGTTAACTAAGATTTCTTAATATGGAAATCTGACCGTGCTTTATCCAGTCATATATAATGCTATTAATACATTTTAATTAATTTAATTTAATTAAATGAAACCAGTATAATTACCAGTTGAGTAGATATTTCATCCGATTGGTAGTCTCTCTGCATGGAGGTGTTGGTTAGAAAGTCAGTAAATTCTAAGTGTTAGAGTTTTAGGAGTAGAGTGTTAGTCTCAGATGTTGTCCGAGTTGGAGTCCCCAAACTTCCAATTCCTCTCTCCTCTCCTTTGCATATCTTGCATATCTTGCCTCCCTCTCTCGTATATCTCTATCTTCCCTTTGTCTTAACTTTTAAAGGGCCAGACTCTCTGTACGTCATCAGTTGATAACCCAATAGAAGCACTAGAGGTGTGGTTATCTTCCAGATCGCAAATTAGGTATTTGGTCTGTAGAGGGCAGTCTTGTCCCACTAAACATACCTATCCAGGAAAGAGTTAACTTTTCCTGGTGGCTATTTTGACGTCATTTTGGCCTATCTAGATAGTGGCTATAACTTACGTATCCTTCAAAGATCAAAGGGGTTCTTAAATTTTGTCCAGACTATGTGTCTGCAAATCTGAGTTTTTTTCTGATATGGCAGATCATGAACTAAGTTTACCCTTTTCCATACAATGGTACCTTATATATATAGACAGTTAAATATTAAATTATTTAATCTTCTCTGTCACAATTGTCTGGGTTTAGATTTGATTATATTCTTCTTATCACTTGTTTATACTATGCTATGCATTCCTTAGCTCTGGCAAAGAGGCCAGTCTTACAGAAAGAAATCCTGTGTCTCTTTGTTTTTGTTAACTTGGAATAACAAAATGGCGTCTGGTCTGTTCAGAGTGACTCAGAATATACACTTTTAGTTTCTATCTTAGCACAAAATGTCTGCCGATATAAATACCCTGACATAACCCCCCTTTAGTGCAATTCATAGCCAAAATTAATTTAGCTTATGAATAAGCACTATAGAAGTTACCAGACATATTGTGCAATCACATCATTTCTAACATAGGCCCGTGCGTGGAATGAACATTTTTGTATATATTTGTACCTGTAAAAGTTTTGAACTTTACACTTAGTACAATCAACCATAATATCATTATTATCATAGTACATTATTTTCATTTGAAAAATGTCTTTGGGAGTTACATATGGTATGGCCAATAAAAGCAAATCTCCATACGTTCCGGATCAATTAAGAGAGGTATAGCGCTCCCCATCTCAAAGGCCAGATTTAATTGCATAGGCTCAATTGTCTCTCCATCCACATTGGCAAGCATCGCATGAACAATATCCTTGGATACAAAATACAGAGGTATGCGTCCCCCTGCCAATTCGATCATTCCAGTTTGCACTTCGTCAAGAAAAGCAAGTGTATGGAACAATATTGGGTCATGCAGAAATAAAAGTTCACGCTTGAATAAGTCATGACTTTGGTGCAACTCAGTGGATTTGGCAATTAACTCTGAATGCAAATTTGTTGTAACAACTGTGTCTTCCACAATAGTTAACACGTCTTGGAGAAGTGTTCTTTGCTGTTGTATCACCTGATGAATATCGTTAATGTGTTGCTTTAGCGCATAGATTTCCATATCCAGCTTTTGGACGGTAATAGAGTTGGCTGCAGACATTCCAGTTGCGACAACTGCACCGACAGTGGCACAAACTAATGCAACAATTATAGCGGTGAGGAACCTTTTGGGTCGGTTGCTCATCGGAATAGAACTGGATACAAATGGTTTCCGGGCTTGCTCCAAGATGTTTCGCACACGGTCCTGTGCTCTTTGGAGGTGCATCTGGTACCAAGTCTGTAACTCAGGAAGCTGCATCGATAAAATGTTGTATGCCTTCTCGATGGAAATCTTGGGGTCCAAGCTGATGAACACACGTCTGGTCAGGATCCTCTTCTCTGTTAAGATGAACCCTGGTGTCTCTTGAATCAGGATGCCGGAGGATGGTCCCATCTCTGCGATCGGGTCGGTCCATAGCTCTTGGCACAGGAGCAGTACGATCCAGAAACACGTCACATCCTTCTTGGACATCTTTCGACAGTCACGGATCAGGAACTCGTTTCAGACATCTACTAATGATTCAAGGTTTGTTAAGCATACAAACTTATAACAGTGTGACATCACTTGGCCTAGGATAACACATTATTACGATTCATCAACATATGTATTCTGTCTAATTCTATTTTTATAACTTCATCCCTCACTACATTTATTACTGACTCTTCAGCAATTTGCCTATAGTAGTTAAACAAGCTAGTAACCTGCTTAAAAATGTAGTTATTGGATGGCAAGGAAATGGTTAATGACATGAACGTACATGAGATCATGGCACATCACAACATTTCACATCATACTATACCACGTGAATCAAGCATTTATCCAGGTTAGTCGTTCACCCTTCTGCGTCTGAATCCACACCTATAATCCTTAATTGAGATTTAGGATGACAAGCACGCAACTGGTTAATGTGAACCCACTTTTCAATAAAATCACCATCCTTAGGAATTTTTATTTTATACGCTACAGGGGAAATTTTGTCAATGATGACATATGGCCCTTTCCAAGAAGGTAAAAATTTCTTTTCCTTGACTTGATTTCGCGCAAAGTTATACAGATGGACTTGATCTGTTATCTCATATTCCTTTTTCGTGGTTTTTAGATCGTAATAGGTCTTAACCCCTGTCGCTGCTTTTTCTAGATTCTTTTGGGCAAAAGCAAATGCATGCTGTAAATGCTTGCGCAAATCTTCAATATACTGATGCGTAGTGGCAGCATTGATCAAGTTATGATCCGAAGTACGATATAGTAAATGCTGTGGTAAAACCATCTTTCTTCCTATCATCAATTCAAAAGGTGACAATTTGGTAGCAGTGCTAGGTGTAGCTCTAATCGCCATTAAAACTAGGGGCAATTTAATGTCCCAGTCTTTACCAGACTCCTTAACATATTTCTTTAGAATATTAACGATAGACTGGTTATATCGCTCTACCCCCCCGCTAGACGCAGCGCGGTATGCAATATGTAGCTTTCGTTTAACACCTGGAATGTTCCACATCTTAGCCATTACTTCGCTGGTAAAATGACTACCTCTGTCTGACTCAATTCTTTGAGGCAGACCGAACCTGGAAAAGACATGGTTAATCAACAAAGTGGCGCACACGGTACTCGTGTTCTCTTTACAAGGCAAACATTCTATCCACTTTGTGTACATACATGTAACGGTTAACATGTATTTGTTACCTCTTGAAGATCTTGTTACGGGACCTATAAAGTCAATTTGAATATCAGACCAGGGTAATGACACCCCCCTCTTCTGAAGTGGTGCACGATGGGTTGGACCATGGGGTTGATATTGTGGACAAATCAAGCATCCCTGACAGTATGTCTTAACATCCCTTAACATGTGTGGCCAATATGCATAATCACGCAATATCTCATATGTGATCTTATCACCATGATGCCCAGTTGTAGGTGCATCATGTGCGTGTTGGAGCATTAACCCTCTGTATACAGTTGGGACTACCCATTGTTGTATACCATGTTTAGAAGTTCTGACCAGTAACCCATCCATGATATTAAATTGGACTTTATATCTCATCAAGATTCGTAAATCTTCATTATCTTTGCAATCCTCATCTGTGATGGGATTGGCAGTAGGGTCTTCTATATGTTTATAGAATATACCTATGACGGGATCATTCTTTTGACTAGTAATCAGGTCATCACTAGGAGCTTCTTGACTCCATTGCACGACATTTAAGTCGGCATTATCTCTAGCCTGTCGTCTAGTTATGGCTTCAACATGAATTGAACCCATAAGATCGTCAATGTTTAGGGTTTCACCATTGATGGCAGCTTGTTTTGCCAGTGAATCGGCTAAGTCATTACCATCCTTGTCAATACCTTCTATTTTAGAATGGCCTTTGGTTTTCTTCCAATATATGGTTAAACCATTTTCCTTAACCAGTTCATCAATTTTACAAAACAATTTCCCATGTTTAACAGGTTTGTTATTGCTTTTCAGCATTTGGTTACGTTTCCAGC
>OW240912.1:118186401-118238332 GCA_933207985.1 Pelobates cultripes
CACAAACTGCCCGCCATACACACAAACTGCCCGCCATACACACAAACTGCCCCCATATACACAAACTGCCCCTCATACACACGCACTGCCCCCACATACACACATTGCTCCCCCATACACACACACACTGCCCCCCATACACACAAATTGCCCCCGCATGCACACACACTGCCCCCCATACACACACACTGCCCCCCCATACACACACACTGCAACTGTTACACACACATACTGTCCCACACATACACTGCATCCCTGACATACACTGCCGCCCTCACTCATACACTACAACCTTCACACACACACTGCACCCCTTACACATTGCACCACTCACACACACCACTGCTCCTATGCCCTACTACAGCCCCATTTCCCAGCAGATCTCAGGTAAGTTGTCAAACTGTTCTAAAACGGTTTGACTACTTACTGTGGGAGGGGGTCCCGGCACTATTGACACCATAACCACTACACTGAGCTGTAGTGGTTATTGTGTCTGGATTATTTCTTTAAATAATCTACAAGTGCCCCTCCCGAGATCAGGCTCTAGATCCGCCACTGTAATACTGTCAGCTATTACTGCAATAGAGTACACATATTTGTATTCAGAAATGTCTCGCAAGTACAAAAGTACCCCCCATGTACAGGTATTTTGGTGTTTTGAAAGTTACATGGTCAAATACAGCACACTACATTTTTTTCAGTTTATACACATTGAAATTTGCCAGACTGGTCATGTTGCCTTTGAGACCAAATGGTAGCCCAGGAATGAAAATTACCCCCATGATGGCATACCATTTGCAAAAGAAGACAACCCAAGGTATTGCCAATTCAGTATGCCCAGCCTTTTTTAGTTGCCACTTAGTCACAAACACTGGTCTAACTTAGCATTCATGTTTGTTTGTGTGTGAAAAATGCAAAAAACTAAACTGATTGCTAATTTTGGCCAGTGTTTGTGACTAAGTGGCTACTAAAAAAGACTGGACATATCCCATTTGGAATACCTTGGGTTGCAAATGGTATGCCATCATGGGGGTAATTCTCATTCATGGGCTAACATACGCTCTCAAAGGCAACGTAACCAACCAGGTGAATTTCAATGTGTAAAAAAGGAAATGCAGGCCTTATAATTGACTCAGTAACTTTTGAAAACACCAAAAAAACCTGTACATGGGAGGTTGTTTTAATTTTTCACACACAAATGGCACTTTCACTGATGATATAATAGTTGTGATGATATAAAAATTATATCATCAGTGAAAGTGCCGTTCATGTGTGAAAAATGCAAACAACTGCACTTTCACTGCCGATATCATCATTGTGATATATTTTACTGTTGTGAAACACTAATATTTGTGTTCAGCGAAGTCTCCTGAGTAAAACAGTACCTCCCATGTACAGATTTTATTGTGACCTGGAACGTTACAGGGTTAAATATAGGGTTTGCGAAGCAAAATCTTAGGACTTTGTACCTAGGTTGTCAGGCAGGTCCCTCATATTGTAATTAATAAAATTACTTTATTATGTAAAAATATTATATAAATAAATTTGTAGAATTTCAATTTAAATGTGTATATATATGTATATATATAAATGTATATATATATTAATTATTTTTATTTATATATATATATATATATATATATATATATATATTTATAACATCATTCTAAATGTATTTTGATTTAAATATATATGCATATTAATATCAACAAACAGTTACAATTAATTTAAACAGGTATATAATATATAAAAAAATTAAAATTCCTTTTCTTTTTTCTTTTTTAAATGTATTTATTGATTATTTTTTATTTATATTATTATATATATTTGACATCATATATATATATATATATATATTTATAGATTAATATTAAAATACACTTTTAATAATGATGTATGTATATGTATGTGTTTATAAAAGTACTACTTAGCTCATATATATATATGATCTAAGTACTTTTTATTTAATTTAAAAACTGTTTTATAACTTTAATAAACTTTAACAAACTTTTTTACAGGCATGAGGGGGACAACCTGAGAGTTTAGGCAATGCCCCTGCAGGCACTACATAAGCCGGCTATTCCGGCAATGTCATCGCAGGGTTCTTGTGATCACATGGCCCGGAGGGCCGGATCGTGCAGATGGGGGCTGCATGAGCTCCCAGGCAGACCACGCTGGTATGGGATCGGCGTGGGCCCGGTTAGTGCCCTGGACGGTGGGGACTTTCTAAGCCGCCCTCTGGCGTTTAGAACCACCCCAAAAAGTATGGCATAGAACGCCCGCCGTTGTTAAGGGGTTAGAGATGGAATTTTATTTCTAATCCATTAAACAATATTGCTGTCATTTTCTATGGGTCAATTAATCATTTGGAAATTAGCCCGAAACAGCATTTCACATTTTTCACTGATTTGAAAACTGAAGAACATATCTTTTGAATAGAGAACACAATGAAGAGTTTCTGCACATTTTAACAATTATTTTAAGATTTAAGATTTCTTTATTAGACTTTGATACCTGTCATTTTTTTTATTGAGTTTTGGAGCCATAATAGTCAATGTGAGAGGAAAATTGCTCACTCAGATTTGACAGGATTAACAAAATAATAATTTTATGAAATTGCAGGGATGTTAACATCTGGAACAAGTCACCTACTCTAAAACATAGCTGTTTTTACGTATCTACACCAGGTTTAGAATTATCTGCACTTTTACAGTCCTATATACATCATGTCACCATTGATCCCAGTTATATCTGCCAACATTTCATAACTTGCTCTAAAGAAATAATAGCATATCCCAGGTTCTAAACAATTCAGGAGGAGCATTAGATAATGTTAGCTCTGACAATGATTGAACACATTATTTTAAAATGTGCTATTTTATTTTAATTTTATTTTAAAGTGGTTGTCTGCTCAAACTTACCTTTTCCTATGTTTTCTCTTACAAGACATTTATGTATGATCTATTTCTCTTTAAAACATAATACAAAATAGGGTCTACTTTGTCTTATACAGTTGCAAGAAAAAGTATGTGAACTCTTTGGAATTATATGGATTTCTGCACAAATTGGTCATAAAATGTGATCTGATCATCATCTAAGTCACAACAATAGACAATCACAGTCTGCTTAAACTAATAGCACACAAAGAATGAAATGTTGCCATGTTTTTATTGAACACACCATGTAAACATTCACAGTGCAGGTGGAAAAAGTATGTGAACCCCTAGACTAATGACATCTCCAAGAGCTAATTGGAGTGAGATGTCAGCCAACTGGAGTCCAATCAATGAGATGAGATTGGAGGTGTTGGTTACAGCTGCCCTGCCCTATAAAAAACACACACCAGTTCTGGGTTTGCTTTTCACAAGAAGCATTGCCTGATGTGAATGATGCCTCGCACAAAAGAGCTCTCAGAAGACCTACGATTAAGAATTGTTGACTTGCATAAAGCTGGAAAGGGTTATAAAAGTATCTCCAAAAGCCTTGCTGTTCATCAGTTCATGGTAAGACAAATTGTCTATAAATGGAGAAAGTTCAGCACTGCTGCTACTCTCCCTAGGAGTGGCCGTCCTGTAAAGATGACTGCAAGAGCACAGCGCAGACTGCTCAATGAGGTGAAGAAGAATCCTAGAGTGTCAGCTAAAGACTTACAAAAGTCACTGGCAAATGTTAACATCCCTGTTAGCGAATCTACAATACGTAAAACACTAAACAAGAATGGATTTCATGGGAGGATACCACAGAGGAAGCCACTGCTGTCCAAACAAAACATTGCTGCACGTTTACAGTTTGCACAAGAGCACCTGGATGTTCCACAGCAGTACTGGCAAAATATTCTGTGGACAGATGAAACCAAAGTTGAATTGTTTGGAATAAACACACAACACTATGTGTGGCGAAAAAAAGGCGCAGCACACCAACATCAAAACCTCATCCCAACTGTGAAGTATGGTGGTGGAGGCATCATGGTTTGGGGCTGCTTTGCTGCGTCAGTGCCTGAACGGATCGCTATCATCAAAGGAAAAATTAATTCCCAAATTTATCAAGACATTTTGCAGGAGAACTTAAGGCCATCTGTCTACCAGCTGAAGCTCAACAGAAGATGGGTGTTGCAACAGGACAATGACTCAAAGCATGGAAGTAAATCAACAACAGAATGACTTAAACAGAAGAAAATACGCCTTCTGAAGTGGCCCAGTCAGAGACCTGACCTAAACCCGATTGAGATGCTGTGGCATGACCTCAAGAAAGCGATTCACACCAGACATCCCAAGAATATTGCTGAACTGAAACAGTTCTGTAAATAGGAATGGTCAAGAATTACTCCTGACCATTGTGCACGTCTGATCTGCAACTACAGGAAACATTTGGTTGAAGTTATTGCTGCCAAAGGAGGTTCAACCAGTTATTAAATCCAAGGGTTCACATACTTTTTTCCACCTGCACTGTGAATGTTTACATGGTGTGTTCAATAAAAACATGGCAACATTTCATTCTTTGTGTGTTATTAGTTTAAGCAGACTGTGATTGTCTATTGTTGTGACTCAGATGATGATCAGATCACATTTTATGACCAATTTGTGCAGAAATCCATATCATTCCAAAGGGTTCACATACTTTTTCTTGCAACTGTATGTTTTACCTACACTTGTTAATCTTGAAAAAAGGGTGGTACAGCTAACATGCTGTTTTGTGTATTCCTCACCCTATAGTGTTAAAAACACTATCTAGCCCCACTGATCTCCCCTAAATGCCCCACTAAATATAGTAAAATCGTACCTTTATTCCAGCCTGCTAGTGCTGGCTCTGCCCCTGATCTGCCTCCTTGATTAGCAACATCAGAAGTGATGATTAGCAACATCAGAAGAAAGCATTGGATTGGCTGAGATTCTCCCCAAGGGGAATGGAGATTCAATGTATCTCTATGAGGAAAGTTCAGTGTCTCCATGCAGAGGGTCGAGACACTGAATAGTTACTGGAGGTGTCCCTAGGATGTAATGTACACACTGCCTTTTCTCTATAAAGACAGTGTTTACAGCAAAAAGCCTGCAGGCACTGACTATACTTAAAAGAACAACTACAATAAGCTGTAGTTGTTCTGGTGATTATAGTGTCTCTTTAAGGCAAGCTTCACTCTTTGTTAGCTCGATGTTCATTTTTCACATTTTAAATTATAGCAGATTTCGTGTAGTGCTAGCGATTAGAATCGTACATTGGAACTCAAATTGTAAAACTGATTTCAGTTGTTTAAAACAAACTCTCTAAATAGTCTATTTGAAAATACACAGGAAAGAATACATATCTTATAGATTATATGCTATTTTCCAGTATAGAAAAATGTGACTTCTCTTTGGAAGCAAATTGAAAACCAAGATAAGCAAGTTCCTTCTGTTTCTTTTTTTTTATATTGAGGTGAAATAAACTACAGGATTATTATTAGGCTTAAGTCAGCAGAAAAGATGCAATTACATGCCTGGGAAAATTTTCTGCTGTAAGAGAAGATAAAGAAGCAAATGGAAGAAATAAGTAAACATTGACTGAGAGAAGATTGCGGGTAAAAATTAGATCTGATGACAGAACGATCACTAATTGGATTCATTTGGAATTATAGAGACATGGCTGATTGCCTGTTGTTAACAAATGGCAAATTCTACAAAAAAAGAATGCAGGCACTCGTTATCCAAAAGAGTCTTAGGCAGGCATGTTCGCGCTAATAAACTGCAAGAAAAAATGCACACCATCTAATAATGACTTATTTTTTAAATTTAGTGTTGTAGTAATTTAATATAAAAAGCAAGTCGTTAGTAATTTCATAACTTTGCATCTTTATTCAGAAACTAGCACTATTTTAGCATGTTGACTGAGCATGCTTTAAAATACAAAGTAATGTGTCCTTTTAACATGCTGTTTTGCACAAGTGATATTTATAGTGCACATTTTTAATCACTGTTTATTAAAGTAGATCAAGTATTTTCACTAATTTGATTTTGTGCTGTCAAAGGGGCAATCTAGGCAACATAATCTGCAACTGTCAAAAATACCCTACTAAGTTCTCAGTGAATACTTTTCTAGCAATCTATTTCATTACCCCTACTTACAGGTGATACTCGAAAAATTTGAATATCGTGCAAAAGTTAATTAATTTCAGTAATGCAACGTAAATGGGGAAACTAATATATGAAATAGACGCATTACATGCAAAGCAAGATAGTTCAAGCCGTGATTTGTCATAAGTGCGATGATTATGGCTTACAGCTCATGAAAACCCCAAATCTACAATCTCAGTAAATTAGAATATTACATGCAATCAATAAACCAAGGAGTGTACATAGAACAATATTGGACCCCTGAAAACTATAAGCATGCAAATGGACCTATCAGCCTGTGGCACTGCTGAGGTGTTATGGAAGACCAGGATGCTTCAATAGCGGCATTCAGCTCTTCTGCATTGTTCGGTCTCATGTCTCTCATCTTTCTCTTGGCAATGCCCCATAGATTCTCTATGGGGTTCAGGTCAGGCGAGTTTGCTGGCCAATCAAGCACAGTAATCCCACGGTCATTGAACCAGGCTTTGGTGCTTTTGCAGTGTGGGCAGGTGCCAAGTCCTGCTGGAAAATGAAGTCAGCATCCCCATAAAGATCGTCTGCGGAAGGAAGCATGAAGTGCTCCAAAATCTCCTGGTAGACGGCTGCATTGACCCTGGACTTAATGAAGCACAGTGGACCAACACCAGCAGATGACATGGCTCCCCAAATCAACACAGACTGTGGAAACTTCACACTGGACTTCAAGCATCTTGCAGTGTGTGCCTCTCCATTCTTCCTCCAGACTCTGGGTCCTTGGTTTCCAAATGAGATGCAAAAGTTGCTCTCATCAGAAAAGAGGACTCTGGACCACTGAGCAACAGACCAGGTCTGTTTTTCTTTAGCCCAGGTAAGACGCTTCTAAAGTTGTTTGTTGTTCAGGAGCGGCTTGACAAGAGGAATACGACATCTGATGCCCATGTCCAGGATCCGTCTGGATGTGGTGGTTCTTGATGCACTGACTCCAGCTTCAGTCCACTCCTTGTGAAAGTCCCCAACACATTTGAATGGCCTTTTCCTGACCATCCTCTTCAGGCTGCGGTCATCTTCAGGCTGCGGTCACCTTTTTCTTCCACACTTTTCCCTTCCACATAACTTTCTATTAATTTGCTTTTACCTTTTGAGGCTTTCCCTCCTTATGGAGGGTGTCCATGATGGTTTTCTGCACAACTGTCAGGTCAGCAGTCTTCCCCAAGATTGTGATTCCTGATGAACCAGACTGAGACGCTATTTAAAGGCTCAGAAACCCTTTGCAGGTGTTATGGCTTACTTAGCTGATTAGAGTGGGACACTGTGAGCCTAGAATATTGCACCTTTTCACAATGTTTTAATTTACTGAGCTTGTGGATTTGGGGTTTTCATGAGCTGTACGCCATAATCATAGCACTTATGATGAATCGCGGCTTGAACTATCTTGCTTTGTATGTAATGCGTCTATCTCATATATTAGTTTCCCCTTTTACATTGCATTACTGAAATTAATTAACTTTTGCACAATATTCAAATTTTTTGAGTATCACCTGTATACCCTTTGTGTCACTATACCCCACTCCTTCTAGCATGTAAGCTAATTGAGCAGGGTCGTCAACCCCTCTGTTCCTGTGCGTCGATTTGTCTGGTTACAATTATGTGTCTGTTAGTCCACCGTTTGTACAGCGCTATGGAATTTGCTGGCGCTATATAAATAATAAAGTAATAAAAATAATAATCACTACAGCATGCTTTCGATTGGTACGCCAATTGTGTGGATTCCACAGGTGCGCGTAGTGTGCTCTCCTTCATTTATATAGCTAAGACGATAATTCCTATTCTCAGTACATATATTTATTTTGCTTCTATTTGGACTTAATTCATCATCTGAAAGCATCAGGTGCTGCTTTTAGCCAATGAATTTTAAACAAACATGGACATAATTTTTATTGCTCATACAGAAAGGAAACATCTGTTTTAAATGAAAACTAATGAGACAAGCTTCACTGGAAATTACCAATAGTAAGTTAGAGCTTATTTATGGCAACGGGCGGATATGATAGAAACATTTAAATACATAAAGGGAATCAACACAGTAAAGGAGGAGACTATATTTAAAAGAAGAAAAACTACCACAACAGAAGGACACAGTCTTAAATTAGAGGGGAAAATGTTTAAAAATAATAGGAGCATATGTGGGATAGGCATAAGGCTATCCTAGCTATAAGATAAGGCCAGGGACTAATGAAAGTATTTAGAAAATTGGGCAGACTGGATGGGCCGAATGGTTCTTATCTGCCGTCACATTCTATGTTTCTATGTAACAATAAGTAAAAAAACAACAACTTTATTTAAATCATAAAGGAGTATGACAAAGAACATACAAAAGGAGGAAAAAGAAATATCCAGGCACACCTGAGGTTTCTTCTAAAAGACAGTTTTTTATTTGAAACTAGGAAGTGGAGACAAGGTTTCAGCTCCTCACTGAGCCTTTATCAAGTGCCTGGATATTTATTTTTCTTCCATCTGATGTCCCTGCATGATTTATTCCCCCTTTTTTAGTGTGTGCATTACACTCTTGTTTTTTTGCAAACAAAAGAACATACAAAAGTGTAGAGTGAACAAACGCAATAAATAACAAAGTGTAAAGTGAAAAAATATGTGCATGTGTTTAAAAAGCTGATGTACAAGGAGGCAGGTATATGCAGCGCTATATTTAGCGCAAGGCTGACAAGGCATTTGCCTTGGGCGGCACTTTCAGCGGGTGGCAAAAAAGCTGCCCCCCAAACGCCCTGGCAGATGCCTTGTAAGCCTCTTGTTCAGGGTATCCCAGGAGCTGGACGGGTGGCCAACTTAGGGCCCGCCGAGGCTGGCAGCTGCTTGTGATGGAGGTGAGTGGTGAGGGAGCACTCTCCCCTGAGCTCTTCCTACTCAAGTTCCTTGCATGCCCGCAGTGATGCCAGAGCTGGAATATGACATTCTTCTGGTTCTGGCATTACTAAGGGGCGCATGAGGGAGCTGAGCAGGAAGATCATAGCTCCCTCGCGCACCTGCATTGACCACACGCTCAGCCACTCAGCCCAGCAGCCCCACTGGACCCCAAGGAAATAGAGACTCCATGCCAGCACTCCCAAAGGTAGGGTGATTGGGTGGAGTGAAATTTAAAAAATATAAATAAATTGGGCGTGTGTCTGTTAGTGAGTTTGTATGTGTGTCTGTCAAAGAGTTTATGTGTTTGTCAGTAAGAGTGTATATGTGTGTTTGTCAGTAAGTGTGTATGTGTGTTAGTGAGAGTGTATATGTATTTGTCAGTAAGAGTGTATATGGGTTTGTCAGTGAGAGTGTATGTGTGTTTGTCAGTGAGTTTGTATGTGTGTCTGTCAAAGAGTGTATGTGTGTTTGTCAGTAAAAGTGTATATGGGTTTGACAGTGAGAGTTTGTGTGTTTGTCTGTGAGAGTGTATATGTGTATGTCAGTGAATGTGTGTACCAGAGTGTGTTTGTCTCTGTCAGTGGTTGTCTGCCAGTGAATGTGTATGTCTGTCAGTGTGTGAGTCTCTGTCACTAAGTGTGTGTGTGTGTCTGTCAGTGTGTGTGTGTCTGACACTGCGTGTATATGTGTCTGTCAGTGACTGTGTATGTGTGTTTGTCAGTGTGTGTCTGTCAGTGAGTATATGTGTGTCTCAGTATGTTTGTGTCTGATTCTGATTTGGTGTGTTTCTGATACTGAGTGAGTGTGTATGTCTGTCAGTGAGTGTGTGTTTCAGTGAAAGTGTGTGTTCGTTAAACAGTGTGTGTGCCAATGACTGTGTATCTGTCAGTGAGTGTATGTCAGTGTATGCATCAGTGAGGGCGTGTGTCTGTCAGGCAAAGAGCGTGTTCATTTTAAAAAGAAAGATACATTTAGATGGGGAGGAGATAGGGGGAGGGTTCCCTGAGTCTTGTCCTGCCTAGGACAGCACAAAACCAAAATACACCACTGGGTAAATGTATAACTCCAGAAGAAAGATACAGTGTTTAGCACTTCATTCCTTGATTTTAACTCCTATATATTTGCAAGAAACACTTTCCACAATTATATCTAACTTTGCAGTAGATAGTAAAATCCACTATAGTGGGAAAAATGTTTTGCACAATCAATGAATGACGTTATTGTGTTTCTTCACTCTGCACTTTTGTATGTTCTTTGCCATACTTATTTATGATTTTTTACTTACTGTTACCATGAATAAGCACTACTTTACTAGTGGTAATTATTTTTAAGTCTAGCTCTCCAGTAGGGCTTGTCTTCATTTAGGTTTAAGGTTTTAATTGCGGTTATACCCTAACATTACTCATTCAACCTTTTTTTTTCTCTTCAGAGCATTATTTTTTGCATCTGAGGCTTTTGTTTAGTATAAACATATATTTTAGCCATATCAGTGAAGAGGGGCAGTCAGTGGGCAATCAGGATACATCTAACACCATTACCTCTATAGAGGGCTGTAGTAGTCATGGTGCTTAGAGTGCCCCTTAAATGCAAAAATACACATGTATATGTTATTTTGGTTATTGAGCAGAAATCCATACTTAGGTACAAGACTGATTAAATAACTAAACCTGGTTTAAGCTTAACAGGACAGCAATGACAGGTGAGCTTAGAGCTAACATTCTAAATTAAATAGTGATCGCTAAAGGAACACTATCGTCAGCCAGACCACTTCATCTCAATGAGGTGACCCATTAACCCTGCAATTTATGACATTTTTGGAAAGCTGAAATGTTTATATTGCAGGCTAAGGTCCTCTTCTTTTGGCTGTCAGTAAAACTGTCACGTGACGCAGAAGCCCCATAGGAAAACATTGATTCAATGCTTTCTTATGGGAAAGTTTGAATGCGCAGGCGCCGCTTGTCACACGTGCATTACGTATCCAATGCTCCTCTATTAGCAGCATTGGATTGGCCCACAGTGGCGGAGAGGACCGCCGTGCTGATTGAGCCTTGGAGCTGTATCAAGGTAAGTAAAAAAGGGGTTTTAACTCTGTTCTATTTAATGTTTGTGCCAGGGATGAGCAAAACACACATAATTTATTTGAGTGATTGTTCTGTGAAATATAAAACAATGGCACATAATCCATTATTTGAGATGACTTTGAGTCTAACAAGTATCATTCTATTTAAGTGAATAATTTGAAGAACATGCAGTTTATTAGAGAAAAAAAAAGTAGGTGAAATTCTATGTATATTATTAACAACATTACCTATTGCAATACTATTGAGCTAAATTGATCTTACGCATACTGTACATAACAGTAAAATAAATCTAATCTTGAAATCAGTGTAAATCTTTTGAATATTGATGATCACTATGAATTCTTATGAAATGAAACAGGAAAATATTAATTGTACCATAGCACCATAATACTCAAAACCAATATTCTAACCATGTTAAGTGATTATATGCTCCTGCTTACATTTCATGATTAAGATGGTGTTAAAGGTCCTTGCATTATATATTATTTGTCTCCTACCTCATTTTCCTTCTGCTTGCCTTTCTTTTGGGTTTGATTAGAATCTGAAATCCCTTGTGCCCTTTGGATCTGTACTTTAGTGCTAAAGTAGTTCTGTAAACAGATTAATTTGCAAACCAATTAATTTTAAGCCCTTCCAACCTTTGTAATAGTTATTTTTCAAATTTTTCATTGCTTGTCTGTAAACTGCCTTGAGCTGTTATTAATCAGTATATCTAAGGATGGAGATTGCACAATGCCCTTTCACCTATTTTTTTTGTTCCTTTGTTCAGTCTGCTGTATCACTTCTTCTAGTTTGAGGATCTCACAATAACCGATCTCTGCGGAGAAAGCTCAATGCAAAACATCATAATATTTTTACACAAGTGAGTGATGATACATCTTACATTGGGCTACAGGTCATTTGATACACAGTATATTTTCTGACCTCTGCGAACTTTTCTCAAATTCTCTGCTCAGTCTGATCATTGCTTGTGCCTCTGAATCTGTTGACATATTGATTTGTGGTTGACAGTGTATTAACAGTGAACTGAACCAGTTATAGTGCAAATAAAAAAAAAGTTATTGGTAAAAAAATATTACTCTGTAAATTTATAACTGTAAAGTTATATAAAGTCTTTTGAAAGACGTATTAGCAATTTGTATTGCATGAAAACTGATAATCTGAATTTAATTTGTTTTTTACAAAATAATAATTTCGGAATCCAATTGTGCTACAAGATATCCATATGAGAACCTTAAACATTGCATTGAAATGTATCTATGATTATCTTTACTACAGTTGATTACATGCTAAAATGTATTGTTTATATTTATTTTAAATAGTGACCAGATTAAAATACATACGCGGTTTTTAAAGTAGGCAAATAAAATGTATTTTTATTAATAAACGTGTACATTTAATTTTTTTTTTTTTTTACATTTGCATTTATTTGTGATTGATTTTAAAAGTCATATGTAAAATAAGTTGCTTAAATAGCTCTCTCCAATAAGTCATACAAATTGAATCTATATCTTGTGCTGGTAAAATGTCAAGAAAATCTATATATTAAAATATATACTTACCTGATGATCATGTGTTTCTGCTCTAACTTGGCTTCAGCAATAAATGTGATTTGAAACCCTCTAATATGCTTGTAGTGGTCATATTTGCCAGTAAATTCAGCTGCTTTTCTGAGGAAGTGCACGAGTTAACTAACTTATACAAATTACTAGTTTTGTGCATGACGCACACATTTGGTTTTGGCTGAATCACTTCAACCAAAAATAAAATTTAGTCCAAGTAGTCCAATAGTTGTCCATGTGGTGGCTCAGCTTGTCCAGATATCGTCCATGTAAAATATTCAGAGGAAATGATTCAGACTATTTGATTGATATGAAGTGAAAAAATTAACCAATAGAGGGAAAAAGAGCAGCAAAACAATCCATATTTATATTTTTATATATTTGTTAAATATGTATGTTCAAATTGAAACCTATGTGGCAATATTATATTTTGTGTATTTTCGCACTCTCTATTCTTATTCCATATTGAAAAGCTACACCCTGCTTCTCAAAATGACTTTATAAGTTTATCACATCATTTTGTTGCTGTGCATTTCTATAAAATGAATTTTTGTTTTTTATTTTGAATATGTTTATTGTTTTCATAACATAAGTTCCATTGCAAACGTATTTGTGGTTAAGCGGATAATCGCCTACGCAGAGGCGCTGTTTTCGGTACATGAATAATTCAAAGTAACCATGCAATGACAAAATTTAAGAGTACATAAGTTTTGCAGAGTTAGATAGATCAGTTTCGTTAAACAAGTTTGATAATGCTGTGTGTTAGCGTTGTTGTCAGATGTGTACAGCTGTGTTAGTGTCGATTAGTGGCTTATAGTCTGCTAATATGCATCTTAGTGAATTGATATACTAAAAGAAGTGGATGAATATGTTTGTGTAGTTGTCTTGTGTTGGCTGGTTCATGTACTTGCTTTGTGTTAGCGGGTTTGTGCAGTTGTTTTGTGTTAGCTGGTTTGTGTAATTGCATTGTGTTAGCTGGTTTGTGCTAGTGCTTTGTGTTAGCTGATTTGTGCAAGTGTTTTGTGTTAGCTGGTTTGTGCAAGCGCTTTGTGTTAGCTGGTTTGTGTTAGTGATTTGTGTTAGTTAGTTGTGTAATTGCTTTGTGTTAGCTGTTTGGGTAGTTACCTTGTGTTATCTGGTTTATGCAGTTGTTTTGTGTTAGCTAGTCGGTGTAATTGCTCTGTGCTGGCTGATTTGTGCAAGTGTTTTGTGTTAGCTGGTTTGTGCAAGTGCTTTGTGTTAGCTGGTTTGTGTGATTGCTTAGGCATAGTAACATACAATGCAGTAATTAGGCAGTTAAATAGGCAGTAGTGAAACATGAAAAGCTTATGGTAGTAATTAAAAACATAACGTCATATCCATGCTTCTAGGTCAGATGCTCATCAATCTGTACTATCCTGCACAGTTTAAACTAGAAGGAGTATGTATACAAACAATTTATGTTAAGTGCGTTAGTATTGCCTAGTCTATTAAAACTCTGACATGCAGGGTTAACTAATGCTTATAAACTAAAAATTACTAATAAAGACTGTAAACAATATGGGAGCAGGGCTGTTCTCAATGTTTAAGCTTTCGGCCAAATGAGTCCTAGATGTTGTCGAGTTAGGTTGGGCCATCCATATCTGGGGCCCGCGGTGACCTCCGTGACGGGGAGCCCCCTTTTGCCTCCACCCTGGCAGACTCCGGTCCGTCGGTGGGTAGATCCTTGGCGCCGTGGGCACTCGTTTGCGTGGACAGTCTGGCAGATCCTCCCCACGTAGAATCCACCTGCCGCCCATCCCCTGCACCTCCCCGGCTCCCCCGGATCCGCTCCCGGGTCCCAGCCAGTCCATGCCTCGTCTGGCTCCGGTCTCATACTTGGTACCAGTGCACTCCCCCCCGGCCACCGGTCCGCTGGAGGATCCGCGTCTCTCAGCCCCACAGGGCTCACTGAGTCAGGGGCATAGTCCTCTGAATCACCACCAAGTTCAAAGGGTCTGGCCGGTTCCGTACCAGCACACCGGTCACCTGAGGGCGGGCATCCGTGCAAGGGGTCCGCAGTGTCCAGACATGGTATGTGTCTTTGTTGGTGCTCAAGTCTCTCACCCGGTTTCTGGGGGGATATTAATATCAGTAGCATATTAAGTAGGATCCTCATCGGCAGCTTTCCAAATTGGGGCTCTGTGTGGGCTGTAGTGCCCCATCAAATGGTTGCTTGCGCCCCTTTAGTCTTTATTAGTGCGCAGTTCTGGCAGTGTCCATACCCGCTAGCCAGCTGTTTGTTTCTTGCAGCCATTGCTAGTGTAGGGCGGGCTGCATAGGCCGAGCGTGGGGTCTCCTGCCACTGTGCGGGCCGCCGCCATGATGCCGGGATAACCTCCACCGGCCTAGGGGGGGGGAGCAGGGCCGTGTCCCGAGCCAGGGTATCGCCCCACAACCAGAGGCTTAGTTTATGCGGCTTCTCCTGTCACTGTAGAGTGCGTCTATGCGGTGTCTGGCTTCACACCGCGGGCGCCTGAGGTCAGGCTTGTGGCGGCGTGCGGGCTGAGGGCGGCCGTTTCTGCTCACCCGGTGCGTGGTGTGCCTCCCACCAGGGTGTCAGGCTGAAGCTGGTAGCTCTCTCCATGTAGCGGTAGTGGCGGCTCCGACATTGCAGCGGTCTGTGGTGGCTTTTTGAGCCCTTTTCACGAGCCAAGAGCTGGAGCCCATGCATATGGCATCCAGTTGGCTCGGCAGCCCGGCCCCGCCCCCTTTGTAATGACTTATACCACCAAATATTTCTCAAAATGTTCTATTTGCAATAATTGCTTATACGTATCACAATTTGTTCTTTAAAGTTATATTGCTGAAAGTCTATAACAATCCCCTGAACTGGGCACCAGAGATACACATGCTAAAAGTACAATTGTCATACTCAAAAAGTGTGAGGGACTAGGCTGTGCACAAACCTGTAATGCGGCAGGTATATACGTGTATTTTATTTCCTAAAATAATAATATGCAGAAATATTGCAACAATAATGTATCTAATGATTGTTAACAATAAATGAAATGCTACTCTCTTGACAGTCATATCTATCTATCTATCTATCTATCTATCTATCTATCTATCTATCTATCTATCTATCTATCTCAATTTTGCATAACAACATACATGATCGCTATTAGCAAGGCTTACCTAACTGCCCCAAATACCCTCACAGCTGTGTTTCTAATGGTTATATATAGACTTAGAAATAATTAAATGTGTCACATAGCAATAACATATTTTAAAGGTCACTAATGTCGACATATCATGGTGTACCAGTTTAAAGTAACCACTGGGGGCAGTGTGTAACTGTCCAACAAGCCTGACCTTCTCTGAACAAAGTAGATGCTCCTTTGTTCAAGGGAAGCATACCAGGTCTCTTTTGCACAGAGGCATCAATATCTAGCTGCCACATGTTTTAACACTGTAAAGTCCTCTGGTTCTTGATTCGATAAAATGCGTACACCACCTCATGGTAAAAGGAGCAGTATTATTAGACCTCAACCAAGGTCTAACAAGTAATGTGGCAGAGAATCCTGCTCTTTTCTTTATCAAAATCTAAAGGGTTTCCTTGGAAATGAGGCACAGTTCTGTGTTTTGCATACTGTACCAACCATCAGCAGACTTCTCTAATAGTTTACTGTTTTGTTTTGTGTTTTTTATTTTATTTTGTTATAACGTCTTTAGGGATATAATTTCAGCACTAGAGATGATAATAAAGTATCCCATTTTATATTATAGCTTTATTTGCAATTATTTTCCAAAAATTCATATGCTATAGCATAAAATATTTTAATGAAAATTAATTAATGTATATTGGAAATATTTAGCACAAATACCTTACATTTGGAACCAGGGGTATAGCACTTACCCACTATACTTTTCCTTGTACAATACGTTAATGTAGGCCTAGGCTCCATCTCTTCTAATGTAAGCTAGAAAATAAATGTACCCTTATTTTTATTGACTTAAACCTGTAAACAGATGTTTAAAGAGGTATGAAAAGCATATTACAAATAGAAAAAGAACAACGGAGTACATTTGTTAATAGTCTTGTATATGCATATCTATTCTATCATTTTTTTTTTTAAACAAAGTGGATAAAATACAGAAATACATTAAACCCAGTGTTTGTTAAAAGCTGAACGCGCCTTTTTTCCCAGATCTAAGATGAATCAGACCTTTGTGTCCATACAGCGATTTCACGCCCTTTACAATGTGTAGTGTATGTGTGGGGCGCAACTAATGCAAACATAGGAAGCAATGATATTTCCCAAGGCAGATTGTCATTTGGTTATTACATATAAGTCAAAAAGGCCAGAACAGAAGCGTTTCTGCACTGATATGATATGCTATGAAAGGTTGTTATCTCACCATCCACTCGATATCTCGGCCAGACAGAGAGCAGAGATTAACTCTACCTAGGAATAAGTAAGCCGTGAAAGATTGGAATTCTATGCGTTTGGCTTGCATTTTTCTGCAGCTATCTAAAACTTGGCTATCAAGAATGTTGTTCTCTGAATTTCGTTCTGAGCAGGTAAACACCAAAAGCAAGAAAAAAAAAAATGTAAGAAAGAAGTAAAGCTTAATTTTCTTTGATTCCTCCAACAAACATAATGATTTAGAAAGCAAACATATAAACGTTCTGGTTCCTTTGATAATTAGAGCAGATTTTCTATGGTAGATCATGGAGTTGAGGCAAGGGGGGATTCACTGACTGGATAATACCTGTCAATCAAAGGTACTTCTAATTTAAACGTGTTTGTCGGAAGAAAAATGGAGATAAAGGATATGGTTTGAGTCACACTGGGCTATCTGTTGATATTAGTTAGCTTATGGTTGGACCTAGGAGGTACAGATTACGTGATACAATTCTTCCTAGATTCAATCCTTGGCACTACACACAGCTCACACAGAGTTCCGATGCTTTCAAAACTACCACAAATCATCTTGAAAAAAGTTTAAAAAAAAGGTTCTTCTATTCTAAAGCCCATTTAGTGCTGTTTTTTTCATTAGAAGCAATATTTCTTTTTTCCCTTTCTTCCTTTTATAGAAAAAGTACAAGTGTGTCTCCCCCAAATAAACACATTGCACAACGAGCACTCCATTAATATGGAAAAAAATTGTTTTATTATGCAGACATAATTTTAGACACAGGGGGCAACTGGAGTTTTAGTTCATTTGTGCACAACTAATTGCTATATTCTGCCGAGGTTCTCTGTGGTGGAAATGATGTTTTGTAAAACGAAGGCTATACCTGGTGTGAACTCTTTCTAAATCACCAAGGCTTGTGCTGTGAGAGTCCGCAGGTATTTGAAGCTTGTTATTTTGTTGAATACAAAAAGAAACAAAAGAGAAAAAAAAAAGAAATATTTGTGGTATCAGAGTAAGATTTCCAATACACACACACACACATGCACACACATACACACACACACACGCATGCACACACACACACACCATGCTTTTGCTGCGTGAAAAGAAAAATCAGCTGATTGTTAAATATTGGCTTCCATTTTGTTCGATTTGAACAACTCTTCAAAATGACAAATCTTTAGTATAGCAATCACTGCTTACTGCTATTTTTAAAGACTGATTAATTAAATCACAAAAATATACAGTCTTTCTTATGCAGAAAGTCCTTTTTGTTATAAATAAACTAAAAGTACATACAAGTAATATAACTATAAACAAAGTTGTGTGCTTTGTTGTTTTTTTTATTATTGCCAATATATTAATTTAGTATAGGTCAACCCACACTGTGTACATATTAACCCCTTCATAACAGATAACTTGCCAGGAGTGTCATAGTTTTATAGGATTTCACAAGATTTTCCCACAAGATAAGCCCTTAAGGGGTTAACATGAAAGCACATAGAGATATATGCTCTAAACCTTTTTGAGTACTCTGAATAAGAACGAAAAAAAGCAGCTGTGCTATTATAATATCGTGAATCATACGACTCCATGGGAAAAAAATGGATATTTTTATATACAGATATATTGATGTTATTAGAGTTGAAATGCAAGTGTTCCCTATTGTATTTTTTTTCTCCAATTGCTTTTTTGACCTCTCCTAATTCCTCCCCCTCTTTGATGTCTGACTAGGAACACAAAGTAAGTATTGAAAAGACTAAAGCTAACCAAGCTTTGAACTGCTATAAACTCTGTGAAAATGAAATCGATTCCGCAGTCTGATGACTCTGTAATGAACATTCAAGTTCCTCACAGCGGCATGTCATCCAACGACATCTTTATCCTTTTTATCTGCATTCAATGAGTGGATTTGCTTGTTCCGAGAGAGGCAACAGCAAATGGGCCCATGATTATAGCTTTTCCCACAGAAGTCCTTAAGGTTAAGTTCTTGATCTCCGGTAAACCGTTACAGCCAGAGCAAAATGCACAGAGGAAATAATCAGAATGTACATTGTGTATAAAATAAACAAAATTTCATGAATTTATAAACATATATAGATATATGTATGTGTTTGTATACCTTAAATGAAAGAGTAGTACTATTCACTATGGATCATTGATGTCATTTTTATTGTAGTAATAATAATAATGCAAGGGGGGCTTTAAATACTCATAAAAAGTACATTTAAGCACTACTTTTCTAAAGCAACAGTTTAATGTTAGAAATACATGTATTTCAAATGCTGGAGTGTTCGATTGTTGATCTGGATTTTAGGACCTTCTGTTCCTTTGAAAATACATATTTCCAGTGGCAAGATGGCCTCCCTGTCACTCCACATTGGAAGACCCTTACAAATGATGATATCCGGGGTGAATCCGATGCTTCTTATAGTGAAGCATTGGAATCCTAAAGAGTGTATACAGCAATTGCCATTGTCCATCAATAGATTGCTTCTCATAGAGATGTTTTGAAACCTTGCTTCCACTTTGAGTAAGCACTTAAAGGGAGTAAAGAAAGCATATCAGCTTCCTGATTGACAGCTGGGAGGGTTCAATTGACCTTATTTATAAAAGTGCAAATTTGTCTTTAATAATTGGTTATAAGGGATTCAATTGAATATTTCAAGACATGTAAAATGTTAACTAATTTAGAGTTCTAAGCAAGAATTTTGGTTAGTAGAAAAATATAGATATTATGGATATGTAGAATGTGCAGATTCTAGGCAGTCCAGAGGTCAATGGTTATTTTGCTTCACCATAAATACAAGAAAAGGGATTAAACATCTGCATAGGTCACATAAGAGTAAATGATTGGAGCAATGCTTTTAGCACTAACAGTCTGCCCAATCACACTGACTCTTTAGCTATGATACAAAGGGTATCATTCGGAAGTTTTAAAGATTGACTTGGTTACAACGAACATATATGATTCGGGTTTATATAGTTGTATTAATTTAAAGTTGAATTTAAAGATGTGTTTGTATATTTTAAGGGGCTGTCTGAGCACCATAACTACTGAATCGTTTGGTGTTGTCCCCCCAATTTTCTGTCAAAATGTTCTTAAGTGGATATAGCTGTTCCAGCTCTCTGCAACCATGGATTTAATGTGGAACTTTCACTATAGTGATAGGCTCATATCACCGGGCTAATATTATGTGTCCTTGTCAGCAAGGTTAAGAAGCACTCATATAAGGAAGAGCATAAAATAATTCTCATTTATAGATGCTGAACCATGTAGCAATATAAAGTGATACTTGAAAATGCTCCATTGTATTTTGTAGAAGAAGCAAAAAGAACATTGCATTCTTTCCGTGTGTTACTTATTTATTTTAAGTGGGATGATAGGTAATTCTGGCTTTTTTTTCAGCTAAAAGAGAACAGATATCAATACATATATTGTTACTTCCAAAATTCTGTGTGTTCATGATTGAGAAATGTTTTGGGAGTCTTGCTAAGTTTCTTGTTCTACCATTCGTTCACATTTTCTTATTAACTGTTTCCTGGCATTATATAAAAAAAAACTAACAGGATTTTTTTCGCATACTCTATATGCGAATAAAACACAATCGTTTTGTACAGTCTTTTATTTTTATTGTGAGGCAATTGACAAAAACTAATCAGGAGAAAATAAAAATGACAACTGTACAAATGTGGGCAAGTTGATCAGGATAGATAGACAGGAAATCTACAGTAAGCCTTATGACTGCCACAATGTTTAACAGCAGAAAAAACATTTTCAAACACATTTTGAAAATGATGGAAGTAGAAAAAATTGAAAAAAAAAGTTGGAGAGAGTGGTAGGGTTTAAGGTAGTGGCAGGGATTAAGGGAGCAGGAAGCAATGAAGTGTTAAAAAATATTTGTAAAGCTTTTTGCTTGGGAGCCTGACCCGAATCACCACATTTTTGAATTTTTGTATATATATATAAAATACAGCATGGAAACCAGGTCTTTGCATATTGAAGAGCAGTTGTGAGCCATTACATACATCTGGGATATTTACATAGCATTAGGAATTAGCCTCATACAATGTTTAGTTAATGATTAAGCAGTATTAAGACTCTATTCTAAAAAGGGAAATATAAATCACAACATACAACAAAATGGTACAAATGCAAAGCTTGATATGCACATATATAATACTTATAAAACAGCTCTGTATTCTTGACACTATAGCATCTCTTTAACCAATTTTTACAAAGATATTTGATAAAATTACTGACTTCATGGACCAATGAAGGCTACACATCAAGGCCACCAGGTCTGCATATTCGGTTATCATTCCTAACCTGTAAACAAACACAATAGATCTCTTTGTTTGGGAGTGAAAAAGAATTGGAAGGTTTAAATGGTCACAGATATCGTTGAGAGGTTGTTTCCAGGGATGGGCAACTAAAGGCCTATGGCCAGCACTGAGGTAGTCTAATTAGGATTTGAATCTTGGCTTCCATGTTCTATGGCAGGGATGTTACCACTGCTGTAAACAGCTCATTAAGCATTGGGCTGAATCTCCTGGTATTTTTCCCATCTAGCAAAACCCATGAACAGTCTGCTCAGTGTTTTAAGATGCTTTACTCTATTCTTCTCCCTCCGTGGCTGCCAAAATGCAGCCACAGAGTTTGACCTACGCAAGTTACTATAGAATGTGGGAGAAGGGATGGGGGTTTAGAGGGACAGAATGGAGTGCTTATAGCCATGTTTTTATCTCTGCAGCATTAAAAACTGCACTAAAGCACAAAGTAAATTGGGGCTTTTTGGGCTAAAGCAAAAGATTAACATGAGTTTCTAAGCATCAAGTGTCACTTGGTTTTCATGTTAGACAGTATAAATAACTTGTTACCCCTCACCTATTTAACTAAACATTAGACTTGAGTCACCTAGGAGTAAAAAGACAAATTAATGACCACAAACTCTCAATATATCCTTAGAGAATACATTTATACATTTATACATTTATTCAGAAACTCTCAGTATATCTTGAGATAAATAAAAAAATGTTTTTACATTTGAATACATGTATTTGATATTTAAATACATTTACAGGAAGGCTCCAGCATTAAAAAGCAATATCCGGTTTTAACGTTTGGAGTGTTTGTTAACACTAAGACTGCTGGCATTCCCTTTCTCCACTCAAACAAATTTAAAGTTAACTTCTTGTCCAACAGCTAGTATTCAGTGACCTTCGTCCCTGGAGAAAACCGATGCATGCATGGCAATTGCTGCACATATGACTATTAAATGTGGCGATTGCCTAGTGGAATGCTTCTCATAGGCAAGCATTAGTCCCCATTGGAAGTTTTTAGTACTGTTCGAACAATTGGTCAAGCAGAGTGAATCAGGAAGCCGTCTTGGCTATCAGCTTGATTGCCAGGGGAATGTTTATAAATTAATTTAAAGCAGTGGAGATCTCTCAAAATTGGTCCTTTTCTAAATTGAGACAAAGAGGGCACACAGTTAAAGGACCACTATAGTGCCAGGAAAACATACTCGTTTTCCTGGCACTATAGTGCCCTGAGGGTGCCCCCACCCTCAGGGCCCCCTCCCGCCTGTGATTTTCACAGTGAGAAGCACGCAAGCGCCTCTAGCGGCTGTCAATGAGACAGCCACTAGAGGCTTTAGAGGCTGGATTAATCTCTGAAACTGCTATTTTTATAAAAAAAAGGGTTAATCCTATCTGGACCTGGCACCCAGACCACTTCATTAAGCTGAAGTGGTCTGGGTGCCTATAGTGGTCCTTTAACCCATAAGACAAGTTGAAGTACTTTAAGGGTCTGGAGATCCTCTACACACTAAAGCCTAGCTAAAAAGGTGTATATACTAGTTTTTAATAATTATCTGCCAAAATCTGACAAGCTAGGTGTATGGAAACACTGAGGGCATTTTGCTCAGATAATTGCTGGTGAGCGAACCAATTAATTGCTGGTTAGCGAACCAATTGTTGGAATTACTATAACAATAAATGAAAAATATGCCTTTTTATTAATGTAATCCCCCCCAAAAAAACCCCAAAAATAATAATTTTAAAAATTTGCCCTTAATAGGAAGGGCTTGCTATAAAAAAACACCAGGAGCATTGCAGTTGAACTGCCATAGAGAGAACTGCGGGGAGACAGAGGAGCCAGAGACTGGCCAAAAGAAAAAGCAAAAGCATGGAGACAGTAATGAAAGAGAATGAGAAGAGCAGCATTTGAAGCAGCAGCCAAGACTCAGGTAGGCATGACTGCTAACCCATATCATATATATCCTTCACCAGCATTACCCCCAAATAAGACACTTGACACCTTCTTTAATGAATAAGGGCAACAGCCACAGCCTTTTTAAAAATAACCAATTTAACACCAAAACACTGTCAGCTGTTGGGTGGCTGCCCAACAGACAGTTCTCCAACTTTTTACCAAAAGCTTCAACAGCTGGTCATTAGCTCCCGTGCAGACTGTCGTCTCTCCAAAGTGACTCTTTTTATTCCTTTTTTCATCTGTGCTGTGTCAAAACAAAGAACAAACAACGTGACACCACACCACAAGCCTCCTGAACTAGGGTGGAAGGGCGGAAAACACAGTCTGATCCTTACAACCATTTTTGATGACTGGTAAGTCTCCTCCCCACTAACATCTTCATGAAACACCATCAAATTGCAACATTAAAAACCATTTTTTTTAATCCCGCCCACAAAGCATGGGCAGCAGACATGATTCCCCTTCCCAATTTCTCAAGGGGAAACTTTTTCTTTCCAGTTGGGGAGGATGGGTGAATGCCAAGTGTGTGTAAGGATTGTTAAAGGGGGTGGGGAAAAATGGGCACCTGATGTAAAATATATGGGGGGGATTTACAGGGAGTATAAGGATAATTACAATGGGGTAGCATAAACACAGGGTACTGAGAGACAGGGTATTTACCACAAGGCGAACAAGGCATTTGCCTAGGGCAGCACTTTCAGGGGGGCGCTAAAAAACGCCACCCCAAGCTCCCAGACAAATGCCCTGTTTGCCTCATGTCCTGGGTCTGTCCTTCTTAGTGCTCCCTTCCCCCCTCCCCCCCCGAGGTGTTAAACTACTAATAATCTAGCCAAGTGGCAAGGAAGCTCTGTCCTCCGCTCTTCTTGCTCTCTCACGCTCTGTGAGTCTGTGAGCATAGCTGTCAGTGCATGTGTAGCTGTCAGTGTGTGTCTGTCAGTGAGTGAAAGTGTGTGTCTGTCACAGTGTGTCAAATCACTGAGGATGGGTGTATCAGTGTGTGTCTGTCATTTTATGTGTATCTGATAGTGTGTCAGTGAGTTGGTGTGTCCATGTGTGCCTGTCAGTGAAAGTGTGTGTTGGTTAAACAGTGTGTGTTGCAATGACTGTATATGTGTGCCAATGACTGTGTATCTGCAATTGAGTGTATGTCAGTGCATGTATCAATGAGGGCCTGTGTCTGTCAGTCAAAAAAGTGACCTTGACACAAATTGAGGGAGGCGAGGGATTTAGATTTGGGGGGTGCCCAAATCTAGTTGTGCCTAGGGCAGCACAAATCCAAATTACACCACTGCTGAGAGGGTGAAAAACGTACAGAAAGGGGGTATAAAAAATGAGGACCATACAGAGCAATGTAGGGGAGTTGGGACATAAATAGAGACCATGTTTTAAAATTTGTGTAATAGTAGACACATAAACACAGCCCTACTCTTATGAGATTAATCCACTTACTTGGGAAATGCACTCTGCAGGCCAAGGTTAAATAGGGCCTTTGAATGTGTGACCTGTGATGGGAAGGGGTGCAAAACCGGGGAGTTTGAATAGACTCCCAAATATGTACATATGAAACCAAGAAGCTTCACTCCCCTGAATATGCATACATTATAAAGGTGCTGCTGGGGCCAATTCATACAACATACAAGATCCAGCACACTCACTCACTTAACAGCAATATATATATATATATATATATATATATATATATATATATATACACAACTGTCAGTCTTCAAACACTGTCTAAACCAAGGTAGGTGTATATGGCTGCAGAATGCTGTAATATACTAAAGGTAGGGTTGATGTTTTCTCATTTTTTCTACATACTTCCTTTAAAAACTTGACAAAAGATTTAATATATAAAAAATAGCTTTGATAGGTCCTTTAAATAACACTTTTTTGGTATCAGATCTAAAGGGATTTGCCTAACCCCTTGTCACGAAGGAGTTAAATTGACATTGTCCTGCTTCTCTGGGACACTGAAGCAATAAACTAGAATGAAACGGCAGAGTCTCTAATTGTCCACTGGATCTAGGGCAATTCATAGGTATGTTCTTATAATTCGGACCATGGGGAAATATATCGACTTTACTGCTACTAACAGGCAGTCCTTGACTTTAGTGCTGCTTCAACAGTGAGTGAGGCAAACCAAGAAACCATTTTTATGGATCTAATTAGGTAATATTTAAGATTGGTAATAAGAAAAAGGAATATGAGGAGAGATTTTAAAAAAAGAAATAAAGCCATATATTTCTCCCTCTTTTGCTTATTTCTCACTTGACTTGTGGATGAAATTAACATTTAGTGACTTTTTTCTGGCCATGGGCAGAATTTAGAATATTTATCACCCTGAACATGTTCACATTGCGCAATTCAGTTAGTACATTTTGCCTCCGAATTCAAGAATTCGAACACTCGATCGGCCCAAATTCAGCCGAATTGCTGTTCGGTCCAAAAGTAATCAACTCTAAACCTTACCCTTTTTGGACAACCACTAACAGAACACTCAGCACTATTTCTTTTTTTGTGCTCCCTGTACATTAATTACATGAGTCCATATAATAGCAGCAAGGAAAAAGGCATAAGTGCTTAGGTTTGTTGAATATATGATATAATAATAATAATAATATATTCAACATTTACTAGTTCTTAAGTCAAAATACAAGTTTGGCGTTCCAATTCATTCTGTGACATCAGGTCCTATTGCATTATGGGACAGTTCCAGACTAGCACAAGCAAGTGAGATTAATCATCTAATCACCTAATATGACAAAGAATGATTTACTGCATTGTACATATTGTACCATTAGGATCATTAATATACCCTTCCCAACTGAGTGACATCGAGTGACTGCCTGCTTTCCACCTGATTCAGAACTAGCTGATTATTAGCATGCTGTGCCATAACCTGGTTTCGCACATGGGAAGAAGGAACTTTTTAAATCAGCCTATTTGTTATGCTAAAAATGAATACGCAGCCCACAGCTCTATTTTATCAACAAAGGGCCTTTTAAATGTACATACCAGACACCTTTGCATCTATTAACAGCACATCTGTAGGTACCATGCCCTGAAGGGGGAAATAAGAAGAGAATTTATTAGTTACATATTTGCCTTTATCACTGACCCTTCATGT
Source organism: Pelobates cultripes (assembly GCA_933207985.1). NCBI lineage: Eukaryota > Metazoa > Chordata > Amphibia > Anura > Pelobatidae > Pelobates > Pelobates cultripes. The sequence continues at coordinate 118,212,816 of OW240912.1, forward strand.
GGGCAATCAGTGCACGATCAGAAGGGAGGTAATGATGAAATGTATGCTTTGTGCCCCTGACTTCTGTGTTTATTACGTAGTAGTACAAGAGGGTAGGATTTTATGTTGGAGATCAAAACACTGAGGGGTTATGTCATAAAACACTGCTTTAGAGAAAGAGAAAGAGAGATACACAGAAAAGACTTCATGTGGAAGTGATAAACGCTAACTAACAAGCTAAGTAATTTAAGAATGCTTGATATGCAGAAAGCTATCTTTAAAAAGAAACAAACACAACCAGCCATACCAGGTATGACCATTAATACTTATCTAAATTATTATCACTGTCCAATTAGAAAATATGTCATCAGTCTAACTGCCCAAGTGACTGCCATTTTATCTCACACTGAGCACTTTGTATCAGTAGGTCCATTTTTTAGACCAGGGGTCCTCAAACTCCGGCACCCAGATGTTGCTGAACTACAACTCTCATGATTCTTTGAATTACATAGATTGCCAGAGAATCATGGGAGTTGTAGTTCAGCAACATCTGGGGGGCCGGAGTTTGAGGACCCCTGATTTAGACATATGCAGTAAATAACAATTTAATTCTAAATGGCAATGCATGATGATGTAACCTGTAGGGAGGATATAAAAGACAGATAAATATCATGTCTTTTCTTGAACTAGCTATAGGTCAATGTACAACTCGTTGGTTGAAAGCAGCCTAATTACTTTTTATGACAACGCTTTGTTTACAACTCTTCTTTACAAAAGCTTATCATTGTTACTGACATCAAAACAATGTTATTTTATTGCATTTTAAGTAAGGTGATGTCCCCGTTCCACTCGCTCTCTTAAATATAGAAATGCTTTTTTCCCCAAGAACGTACTCGCTATATTTTGTGACGATTAATGTTTTCTTGTATTTTCTTGCACATCAAAAATAAAGAATTAAAAAAATAAATAAATACATTTTCTGGCTATTTCCTGATGATTTTAGGTTTAATTAATAATCCTGAGGATAAAACTCTGCAAATAATAGAATAATGGAAACCAAACATCTATAGCATTATAGAGCTATATTAGATTAAAAGGAAGTTAAGCATGGAGTGTCGGTTTAATGATTCACTGTTGAGGGCAAGCATTTCTTTTTTGCTGTTTATGTTTTTCCCAGCTGTCTATACCAGCATTGAAACCAGGGGCGTACCTAGAGCATTTGGCACCCAGGGCGGATAATGGGCTTGGCACCCCCTCAGCCCCCCCACAAAAAATACCCGTAACACCCCCTCCGTCCCCCCTTAGTACGCCACTGATTGAAACATACCATCACAGTTTTTATTTTAAATTTCATCTGCTTGGGTCTGAACCTTTAACCTCCATATAGCTTGGAACATTAAGGTTCCTTCATTTAAGTTCATTTTGTAGTGGTGAGTACTCAGTCCAACCGGGTAATTTAATTTTAAGAGGTTTTTTTTGTACAATGAAATTCAAGTGGGTTCTTTTTTATTTCCAACAGCCGAACAGTTGAGAGTAAAACATATGGTTAAAAGGTAGCATTTTGACATTTAAACATTTACCCTTCAACACTTTCATACTCTTTAGAAAGGAACGTGTGATACTTTTCTTCAAGCTTTTTTTTATTTCCTTTGATACATATATATTTTTTTAATATTATTTTGCCCACTGGCAGACACTAAATGAATGTTTTTTTCCAGGAGCCAAACTATACAGTATATTGTTGCGTCAAGAGAAGGTCAATGTGCTTCATGAAAGAATTATTAACACACATTTAAATCTGAGATCTTATGGCTCGAAACCAGTAAATTCAGTAAATGGCCAAATCTGCTCTGCTAACTCAGCTTGAGAGAAACTTAAAAAATTTCTATCCAGTTTATGCCCCATTCCAATAGGGGTTACAAGATGTCAGTCAATGCATTTTTACTGACTAATTACACAGTTTAATCACGGGAGATATCTGAGGGGAAATCACTGCATGAAAACTGTAGTTAAAATGCAATAATTGAAGCTAGTTATACAGGCTAGACAATGATATACCTGGTGGTCCATGACATAGCTTTTATACTTTTATGTTCAGAATTTTGTGTGCATTACCTACGGTAATTATCTTGCACTGTCGTTTGCTGACTTCCCTCAATAGCCTGGCAAGGTCAACCAAAGTCTTCCTACTTCGTTCCAAAGACATATGTGTTTAGTGCTTTGCTATGCATGATGGCTATTTGTTATATCAGTAAAGACGCTGTGCAAGCTTTTTAGAAACGTAGTTCTGTGAGTCAAGACAAAGATCTACATGTTCAATCAAGCTTTGGTTTTATGCTCTCTGATATAAAAATTACTGCAAGTCAGAGCAAATTTAAGCTGCACTGTCAAGTTATTTTGCAGAGAAGCTGCTCGCATATAATTTGCTTATTGGCCAATACTGAGAGAAAGAAAGGCTAGTTTACTGAATAAATAGAACATAGTAGTACATTATTAAGTAATTATTAAAATATATATTTTTAATTAAATATATTTGTATTTAAGTTTTCATATAAAATGAAAATTACATCTTTGAGGCAGAACCACTGCTTATTCATGTGTTTTCCACTTGTATTGTGTGTTTCCCATTGTATTTTGTGTATTTAGCCCTGCTTCCCCTTTCAGGAGTGTCCATACGAACAGAACCCATTCGTCTCCTGAACGGTGACCACCCCGGTGCCCCATTAGAATGTTCATACCAATTACACAGAACGTTCACAACCAATAACATAAGTGAAAAACCTCAAGGGAAGTAATTAATGAGTGCTCCCCTGGGTGGCTGCCATTTGAATGAACGCCAACCATGGGGAGCATTTGTATCCCGAAAGGAGATGCTTCCCTTGCATGGTGTTCACACAGGAACCTCACGAACGGACACCAGTCAGGGAAATGTACTTTTGTGGGGGTTCCTGAGGTGGGTGGGGATGATTTTGGGGCACTGGATATTTTGGCGGGCTTTCAGTACCTGGGAGACAAAGAGACTAAGTCCCTTTTCCTGCGCCTTGGCTCCCAGGCACAGAGGATCCTGGGATGAAGACCTCTGTCATTTGTGTGGCGGGCTTTCTGTGCCTGTATCCCAGGCACAGAGAAACCTGGGATGGAAACCCCTGTCTGTTTGTGTGGAAGACCCCTTGCATAGGGTTATGCAAAAAAGCAGTTTGTGGCACAATAAAATTGTGTTGTACTCCCAGAGCTGTGTGTTGTCCAGTTACTGGAGGAATGGGTGACTTTATATTTTAAGTTGTTCCAGAGTGGCCGAGGGAAGGAATTCACAGAGGTAACCGGTCTGGTTACTCATGGTCCGCTACAATCTCTATTGTCAGTTTGTTTGACAGAGGCAGGTACTCTTGTGGAAAAATGAGTTTATCACTGAGTACATGAGTAGATGGACTGGAATAAAAAATAGACTTTACCAACCTAACCTTCAGATGTTCTTCAACTTTAGAAACACCTATTACCAACCATACTCTCCTCCACGTACCACTCCTTCACCACATCCCCTCTTTTGTGAGTATTTCTTTCATACTTTCCCATACTGACTCAATTTATCTCACATTATGTGCCTCCATCTCTCTTGTGTTTGCATATATTTTTTCTCCTTATTTCTGTGTGGCCGAACCAGCCACCTATTTGGATTATGTGCCTTTCTTTTAAATCATGGACTTATCTGGTTTGTTAACAGGTTATAACTGTATTGTTCGTATACTAAACAAACTCCGGAACAGTTAGACCACACAGGGGAGGAGTGTGCTGCCAATTGACCCTGTTAACCTCCTTCATACTTAGAAACCCCAATGTTCTCGGTTGTTTGGCCGGGTGGCCATCATTCGTATGACCAAACACGTGGTGGCAGCCATCTTTAGCCACGAACACGTACAGCTGTGTTTGGTCGTCGAATGCATGGAACTATAATCGGACACTCAATGGTGCGAACACGGCTGGGACTTCCACCTCTACGTGTGTTCGGTTCCATTCACTTGAGCAGAGCGGCATTCGTTGGGAGCAAACTCCTGAATGAGGGACACACAACCAAATCATATACAACCTGTTACATTTGTTATTTTATTGCTTTTTGTACTTCAAAAAAGTACCGACCACTCTGCCTGAAAACATGGAACTCTTTTGGGCAGGCGCCACGTGTGTCTAAACTATACCCCGTGGCATTTCAGCTGCATTTGTGGGATCTGAGTGCTTTCGGGATATGTTGGACACTCAGATCCAGGCTACCCAGGAATATAGGACTTGAGGGGGTACCTTATTGTTAAAGGAGTGTTTTGGGGTGTTTATTAATATACATGTCCTGGACCTGAGAGGTAATGTAATTATGTTGTGTATTTTGTCACTGTCCCCTCTAAGGTCCAGTGGGGAATGCCCCTGGAATATGTTACAGTAAACCCCTTGCATGGGGACACACATAAAAAGCAGTGTGTGGCTCCCATTAAACAGTTGACTCCCAGAACTGTGTATCGTCTGGTTACTGGGGGAATTGGATTATACTGCCGAACTGCACTTTCTTTTATGCTCTACAGACTACCAGCGGACATATTAGTTTTATTATTGCCGCTCCGCTATATCCTGCTATGACCTTTCTCCTTACTGCCATGGGTCTCTTATCCACCCCTTCCAAACTCTTACATGTTATTGTTATCTTGGTGGTGAGGCCTAGCTAAGTACTACTTACTGTATCTTTTATTCTATCCACAGCCTCATGTAGAGATGTAGTCCACAACATCTGGAGTGCCGAAGGTTGCCTACCCCTTATGTAGAATATGATCACAGGTATTGCAGCCAATGAATCTCTAATGGTCAGTGTTCACTGTTAATCTATACACTGAAATGTAGGTATACTTTTAAAGTGATAGTAAAGTTAAAAAGAACAACCCATCTTCTTTTCAAGGTCATGTGAAAAACATTGTTGTTAATAGGACTGTCTTCCCAAACTGACAAAGTATTCATTAGCACATTTCCTTCCAGAGCCATTAGGAAATGATCAAAACATTTTCATTGTTTCTCTTTCATGATGCTTACAGGCAACAAACTGTAAGAGATTTTCCTTTACTTTGAGACAGCTCAGATGATACCATGTATAAAAACACTACAAAGACAATTGATCATTTTATATTCATGCACATTGACAAAGTCAATGACAGGAGTATCCTTTAAAGGGACTCTCCAGTGCCAGGAAAACAATCTGTTTTCCTGGCACTGCAGGTCCCTTCTCCCTCCAACCTCCCAATCCCCGGTTGCTGAAGGGGTGAAAACCCCTTCAGTCACTTACCTGAGACCCTCGCCGATGTCACTCGGTGGTGGTTTCGGGTCGCCCCCGCTCCTCCCAGTCATTACGTCAGCCGGTTGGCGAGACTGATCTGTGCATGTGCGTTAGAGCTCTCTATAGGAAAGCATTGAAAATGCTTTTCAATGCTTTCCTATAGGGAATTGGGCGACGCTGGAGGTCCTCACACAGCGTGAGGATGTCCAGCGACACTCTAGCACAGGTTTTCTGTGCTATGGACAAGAAAGTGCCCTCTAGTGGCTGTCTAGTCAACTAGACAGCCACTAGAGGTGGAGTTAACCCTGCAAGGTTAAGGCTAGTGGGAGGGTTAAGGCTAGTGGGAGTTGGCACCCAGACCACTCCAATGGGCAGAAGTGGTCTGGGTGCCTGGAGTGTCCCTTTAAGTAAGGAATGCGTAGGGATTAATAAAGGATCAACCAATAATAGGTTAAAATATCCAACTTGGAAAAAAGTTGAGTTACAGATTTTTCCGGTTGAGCTATTTGGACAATTACTGGTTTAGTAAATAATTGACCAGGTTATCCACTTAAGTAAAAAAAAGTAATAATTTATTAAGTAATAATTGACACGATTATCCACTTAAGTAAAAAAAAGTTCATTTTAAAATTAAGTGCTAAAAAAATAATAATAATAAACTAATTGTAGCTACAGTTCAGTCTTTCGACTTTGTGATGTTAATCATAATTTTAGAAGTATGAACATCAATGCGTTGTATTCTCTTTAATAAGCATAATTGCTTCTATAGACAAACAGATTATATAATTATAGATAGACATATTGATTGGTCGATAGATTAGATAAGTAGAAATATATAGATAGATAGATAGACAGATGGATGATACTAGATAGAAATCTAAGTCCTCATCAACTAAGCTTGTGTCCTGTGAAAAGTTTTGTTTGGTCAAATTGATTTATCTATAATAAAAAAATTAGTTTCCGGCGATTTTGGTTTCATTTAAATGGTGTTTTGGTTCATATGAATTTCATCCATACAACTGTTTCAGGAAAAAACAATTCAGACGAACAAATAGAGTTAAAATGTGCCTATTATTGTACTGAAAAATATACCATTTGGTTCACAGTGAGAAGAGGTAAAAAATAGAGGAGCAATACAAAAAATAATCTATAGTTTTACATCTTTTGGCCACCGCTCACTAGACTTGTGAATAAAATCAACATTAAGGGTCTGTCCCCTAACCATTAGTTATTTTTTTTTCCATCAATCATTTTTTTTGTGCTAATTTATTCCTCGTTTTGTTTGTTTCATGAATCTGTCATATTACAATTTAAAGTTATGGAATTCGATCTTCTGAAATTCAGATGAATCATGAAGTCTGTCATCAACTGATAACTGTTTTTTCCACTAAACTCTAAATTCTAGAAGGAAATTCTAGACTTTGTTTATGTAAGGTGACTATATCCCTATCGCCAGCAGAAAGACTATCATATCAACTCATGCCAAAAAGCAATAAAATATAAATTAAAACCCAAATATTTTTAAAACAAAGCTCAGGTTAGATTAATATCCACTTACGGTACCTTAAATCAACCTATTTAGTTTACACATCTGACATTTTCTTAATTAATTCTTGTTAATACATGGTACAAGAGCAAGTTTTTTGTTTTATTTTAATCCCAAAACAAGGGTGTTGCAACCATTTGCTCCTTACTTTCCAAACAGCATTGTTTTAAACGAGACAAGATGTTCCTCAGTTTAAATCTGGCATTCTATATGTAAATGGCCTTCTGTGTCATAAGCTCTTTGACAGCTTCATAAGTCTCAGCCTTGAATCTTCATCAATCACTTTTGCTTATCCATTTACGCTGCTACTCCCTCCGGTAAGAAAAAAAGGATTTAAACTTTGATGATAAGTTAGATTAGGCAAAATGGTCAGCATATCACAGATACACTGTAGTTAATCCCTACTCCTTTAGGCTAATCTACTTCCCAGTTGGACTGTGCAGTATGGAAATTGCCTCCAGTCTAAACAGATAGAAGCTGCAAATCTAGTTGACTGTAATTGATAACAAAAGTAAAGAAAAATAAATAAACAAAAGAACTGTGTGAAATATCAGCCATTATTTGTTACGGAAAATAGATTTCATGGGCGTATGATGATAGCCAACAGTTTTATTTTTTATCGTTTAAGGTGGCATTTTTTTTCTTCTTATATTTGCTATGTACGTTTTTAACATTATTTTCAAGCATAAATCTTTTTTAGATAGGTTCCAAGGTCATAAATAAAAAACTCAATACGTTTCTTGCCTATTTATCCATCTTGGAATAGATTAGGTGGGTCCTTCTAAAACACGAACTATATGTCATCTCACTGGACTATCATATAGTTTGTTTTTGCCACATTTAAGGTTCTTGTATGCGTAGACATAAGTAAATAATATACCTAAAAATTGAGTGATTAAGGTTATAATACTGGAGAATTTGCAAGCGAGCACATCGACCAAATGTATGTTATAGTGTCAACCCATGTAAGGAATCTTTAAACCAAATAACTTTCACTACCATTTGACTTGCAAGACGCATGAATCAAAATTAGATAAAAATTGTGGATTTACATGTCACTCTGGCACTTACTACATTGCATAGATACTTTAAGGTTTTTCATATGAATTTTATTTGAATGGGGTATATTCACTAAATGCCGAATAAGAGTGAACTCTTGGTTTATACTTCAATACAGCCACATTTTCCTTGTCGTTTAAGAGAATCTAAAATGCCAGGAAAACATTAGAACTTTCCTCATTATACAATGCATGCCTATGGAGTTTCGGGGCAATGCTGGATGTCTTGATGCATAGCATGAGGACGTCCAGCATCACTTAGGTAACCAAAAGTCACATAAGGAGGTGGAAGGTGGAACTAACCCTGACAGGTAATCATCGTAGTTTATTAAAAACTGCAATAATTACCTTTTCAGGGTTAACGATGCTGGGACAGTGCACACAGACCACTTCAATGAGATGAAGTGGTCTGAGTGCCTATAGTGTCACTTTAAACCAAAACTCTACTAAAATGCTTCTTTTCTTTTCTTTATTTTGTATTTTTGTAGCAGGAAAATTCTGTTGAATTTCACCTGCAATTTGCTTTACATTCAGTTGAGAGCTATTTTGAATTTTATCACATGACAGGAGGCTTCATATTTTGCATAACTTTCTTTACTTTATGCCTCCAGCAGCACAAGTCAATCAATAAACTTTAAACCAATCAGTAACAGGCATCACATTCATATATAAAGCCCTGACAGTCACATGACTTCCTCTTTCTTTGCTGCTTACCAGCCAAGGCACAGGTCAGAGTATTTTGCTCCAAACTGTTTTACTGAATATTGCAATTGTCATTAGTTAATCATTTATTGCTTAACTTTCAGTTTGTTCCAAACTGTTTTTATTAATATTGCTATGGTCACTGTAGTTAGACACCTTATGCTAGACATTCAGTTTTAATCCTAACTGTTTTTTCTGGATACCACTTTAATTAAACTTTATTAATTGACTTTCAGTTTGCTCCAACTGTTTTTATTAATATTGCTATGGTCACTTTAGTTAGATTTTTAATGCTAGACATTCAGTTTTTGCTCCAAACTGTTTCTGGATATGCATGGGCACTTTTGTTAAACTTTATTAGCTTGTCCTGCAATTTTGGCCTAAACGTTTTTCATTATTTTGCACTTGCCTTCCATTTGGATTTGTATAGTGTGATATTCTCCCCCTGTTACCCTTCCCCTGAATTAACCCTGTATTTTCTGCTTTATTAGCCTGTTTTCTGTTGCTGGCACCTTTTCTTTCCTATGCTTTACTCTGGTCTCGCATGGATCGCGGCGTTTTACCGCGAGCACGCTTTTTATTCATTGGTGCTGGGACTTCAGGGCAGGTCTCTGGGGGTTGGGGATGTCGGGGGGACTCTTTTCCATGCCGGCAGACCGCGATCGTATCCTCGATCGTGGGCCGCACGGCACTTTTGCGCGCGAACGGCGGCCATCTTGAATCTCGCGGCACTCGCGAGATTCACGTCGGCCATGTCGTTTGGCCAGTTCGTGATTCCCACGAACTGGCGGCTAGTTCTGTACTGTTTCATATATTTTTCCTGTGAAATAAAAGTTTTACAAGTACTTTTGAGCTCAATACTGTTCATGGGCATGTGGAATAAAGGTTTTATATGTACCTTTCCTGGAAGATTATGAATGGACTGTTCACTGCTGAGCTCTATACTGGCATATTTCATTGGCATGTGAAATAAAAGTTTTATATGTAACTCTGCATGAATATGTAGGACTGATCCCTGCTGTGTGCATCTGCTGACCGTTTGCTCTATTCTGTTCTATACAATTGACATGTTGAATAACCGTTTTATTGTACATCTGGAGGATTATGAATGGACTGTCCCCTGCTGTGGGTATATAGTGGATGCATTACTCTATCTACTGGCAGGGAAATTAAATAGAGCTGATATCTTACTCCGCTCCCTACTCCCACTGGACCTCACAACCATTGGATACACTCCTTCCCCACAGGGATACACCTCCCAGGACACAGTAGTGGAGGCACATAACGGAGTGATTAACAGGGGTGATCCCCCTTACGCTGGGTGACCCCCAAGCGTGGCAGACACCTCTCCAAAGTGACATTGTGGTACAGGGGTGACCCCCCTTACGCTGGGTGACCCCCAAGCGAATCTGGTTCCTGTCCTAGTGACATACATATACTGGGTGATCCCCCTACTCTGGGTGAACCCCAAGCGAATATTATTCCGGTACTAGTGACATACATATACTGGGGGGAACCCCCACGCCCTAGGGCGGGCTCATTTCCACGGAGTACAATCTGTTACTGTATGCACAGACCGGGTCACACTGAATACATGTATATCGACAGAGCCAGGAAGGAGAGCTCATGGTGCTGCCAATTCTCCACAGTACTATATCCTATAAGGGTGACCCCTTGGATAATTTGGAGGCTACCATACCTCCCCATACACGGGCTACGTCCCGACATTACTGACCGCTCATCCCGGTCTTATTGAGGGTGACCCCCTCCTCAGACCACTCCCAGGAAATCTCTAAGTGGTACTGATTGAAACAATTCTGGGTGACCCCCAGTTGTACGTGGAGGCCCACTAAGTGGCAATAAGTGTACTACCGTACCTGACACCTGTTCGGTACCCCATAGACCGAAAGAGTGTCCCAACATGCCATAAGAGACATTCATACAGGGGTGACCCCCCTATGCTGGGTGAACCCCAAGCGAGTCTTACTCCGGTGCTAGTGGCATAGGTACAAAGGGGTGACCCCCCACACCCTTTCTAGGGCTTCTACCTTCAGAGTACGCTCTGTCATTGTATGCACAGACCAGGGCGCACTAGATGCATGTATTCTGGCACCTCTATGCTTCAACTGGGGTTCCGTACGCCCTTCCCTTAACCGAGAAGGAGAACTCACAGTGCTGCCAAAACTCCACAATTCTAGACCATATAAGGATGAACCCCGTGGACTATATATATTGAGGCTTTCACGTCTCCCAGACTCGGGCTACGTCCCGACATTGCAGACCGCTCATCCCGGTCTTACTGAGGGTGTCCTCATTCTCAGACCACTCCCCGGATCCTGCGAAAATGATACTGATTGATCAAAATTCTGGGTGACCCCCAGTTATACGCGGAGGCCTACTGAGTGGCAATAAGTGTATTGTTGTACGATCCTGTCTCCCACGGACCGAAAGGGTGTGAACCAACATGTCGGACTTACCTCAATATCCCCGACCGATTTTCAGGCGAGGATTAAGGCTGCCATGACAGCTCCGGGGGAAGAAGTCCTCTCCAGTATGCTGGCTAACAACCCATCCGACAGAGCGGGTGCAACGGCAGCAACACCAATGGAAGATTGAGATACCGACGTTAGGTCGGACACCCATCATCAGGGGACGAGGACTTCATCCTCCCCCCCCCTTCTCTGGAGATCATGAAAGAATGGAGGGCAGAAGAGGTAAAAGTGACAAGACACGCCTAGCAAGAAAGGTTTTTTCTTTGGCACACTGGACACTCCTGTTTTGACTCACGCACCATCCGACAACCAGGGTCATCCGAATGGGGTTAACTGGAGCACCGGGCCCACTTCTGGCTTAGGAGGCCTATGGGAAAAGAAATCCGAGACCGGCTCAGGATGGAATGCCCACGCCCTCTATGTCCGAACAAGATAGTCCTCACTATGGAGCTCGTGGTGATATGTATGTCCCGATCAGTGTGTAGGAGGAGGACTCAAAATGAGTTAAATACTGGATATGATCAGCCCGGGAAAAAATTCTATACTTTGCGGACCTGACCCCACACAAGACTCACCTCTAGAAGCTCACGATGTGAGGGAATGGGTGCAAAGGGCAATATGTAAGTTGGGGAACGCAAGGCAGACAGGTGCACAGAACGCCGCAAAGCAGCCCGATTAAAGATGGATTTCAAACTATTGAAGTTAGGGACGAAAGAGCGAGGACCTCAGGCAGACGGACTATCGTTTGGAGAACCATTTATCTCAGCAACGGTTTGGTAGTAAGGAAGAAGATAGGAGACTATTACCCAGTCATCAACCTATGCCAACCCAATGGTTTTGGGGCGTACCGACAACTCAAGAAGGAAGGTATCCTTAGGGGATCTACAAGGTTGGACTTGAAGGGCACTTACCTATAGGTTCACATGGTGCCTCATGAAGTTTCTGAAGTCGGTCACTGCGCACTGAAAAGCAAAGGGTATCTGCTGTCACATACCTAGACGACTTACCTTTTGCAAATCCAATTCATGACTACGTTTACAAACGAGATTTATGTTTACAGTTTCGGGAATTGTTGGGATTCATAGTGAACAGAGAGGAGTTGGTTCGATCCCAGTTCCGAGTGATTCAGTTCCTCTATTTCAGAATAGATTCCACCTTGGGCGGATTACACCTTCCCACATCATTGATAGCGACGATTCGTAAGGAAATTCGACGGGTACGGCGGAAAGGCACCATAACCCTTTGACTATTTCCCAGGACTGCTTCACTACCAGGCCAGACAGTGGCTGAAAGCTCACTGCCTGAGATACGGACACACCTATGAAATTGGGATCAGAATAGCGAAGACTTCGATAGTACTCATTACTGCGGTAAAGGAGGCAAGCGTGACACCCAGAAGGGTTGTCCTTAATCAGGATCATCCTCTTCTCCTTCCGTTTTAACTTGCCTTCAGGCGGATCCAAAAGGAGAACATCATCCATTGAGAATGCAGGAGCATCTGGAGTTGGTAGATTGGTGTCTTCCAGGGGAGACTGGTATGTCAAGGGACTATCGCAACCAACTAGAGACCTACTATGGGACTCATGGACGCCAGGTATTCCCCCGAAATAACTTATCCGCATGGAACACCTTGAGTTCGCTGGTGTATGGGAAGGGACTGCGATCCCTTTATTACCCCTATCTCCACGATGCTGGATCTTTATCATACCTTTTCACTACAGGCCGATCGGAACGTTCCATTAACGGGCTACGTTCCGCAATTTCGACGATGCATAGCACGATTCACGACACTCCGGTCAATCAAGAGCCTTTGATATGCCATTTTCTGTGGGGTATCAAACCGTCCAGAACCATGCGTCAAAGTATCACTGGTGTGGGACTTTGATTTGGTTCTTTTGGAGCTAGTCAGATATCACGGTCCTATCCCTCAGTCAGCCATTAGCCAGAGTCACGTTACTTTTAGGTCTTTTCGTCGGGTATCAGATGTACTGGAGTTCGACGTAGACGGTCTTTTCGGTATCACCGGAAAGAATAATTTCTACAGTGTCTCGTAGAACTATATCTTATCCGTGTCCGTATCGTTCCCTGTTACCGACGGTTTCCCAGCCTTTGTGCAGTTAAAGGGGTACTTTGTTACATGGAGATCACGACAACACTTAGAATGTCACATTCAGGACATCTGCTGGTCTTATACCAACCGTACAAGCCAGTTACCATGAACACTCTGTCTAGATGGGTTCATTGGTTGTTATCGCTAGCGAGGGTGGAGACGTGTTTGGGTACTCATTCGGTAAGAGGCGCAGCTGCTTCTCAGGCCTTCACGAGGGGGCCTCTATATTTTCAGCGACGAATTGGACACGGATAGACTACTTCCGTATATTTATTTTCGTCAACCACACACGCATCCTTCACGCTCATACCACAGCTTTAAAAATGCAAAATATGAAGCCTCCTGTCATGTGATAAAATTGTAGATTATGCTAACGTAGTGTACCTATAATCTTAATTTTAATAATGACAGGAGGCGAGTATTTTCCCTCCCTGTTTCCCTCCCTATACTCTGGAAATTTTTTATATTTTGGTTTGTCATTTTCTCAGTGTAAATTATAAGGTTTGGTAATTCAGTATATTTATGGGATGCTTATTTGGTTGATATGTGTTAGATCCGTGTTGATTATTAAGTATACTATGGTTTGTTTAATGTTTCAGTATATTAACTTAATATAAATATAGACACATATAGTACTGGATTTAATGTGGACAACAGTTGGTTTCCATCACCTTTCACGTATTTCTGTTCTTTTCAGCGTAATCATCATAGATGGATTCGACAAGATAAAGCTGGAAGGTTTCAAGTTTCGTTTCAAGTTATGTTCTACACGTTACTCAGGACTGTTATTTGAATTCCCTGACGTTATAATAGACTGTTTTTCGCATCAAAGAAAGAGGAAGTCATGTGACTGTCAGGGCTTTATATATGAATGTGATGCCTGTTACTGATTGGTTTAAAGTTTATTGATTGACTTGTGCTGCTGGAGGCATAAAGTAAAGAAAGTTATGCAAAATACTCGCCTCCTGTCATTATTAAAATTAAGATTATAGGTACACTACGTTAGCATAATCTACAATTGGATTTCACTGCAGCAATAAGATATATCTGAAAATATGATGGTCTCATTCAGCTCAATTTAATTAGCATTTGATAGCTAGTGAATATAGTGTTGCAACAATTTGTAAACCAAATTTTGACTTAATGAATAGAGTAGTGTCTCACAGAGCTGGTGCTTTAAGACTTCAGAGATGCATTTAGGCTTTTGGCAGACTTAGGCCAGTCAAGACTATATCCCTCCTTCCTACATACGTTCCTGCCCACACATACAGTACTTACAGTTGTGCTGGAAATTTTTAATACTGTGTGTTGCCCCCTTTAGCATCCATAACAGCATGCAGTCTTTTTGCAATACTTGTCTATGAGACCCCTTATTCTTGCAGGTGGTATAGCTGCCCATTCGTCTTGGCAAAATTTTCAAGGCTTTGGGTATCTTTTTACATACTTTTTCATCTTTATAAATTTCCATTACCTTGTTACGCAGGTCTTTTGACAGTTCTTATTTGCTCCCCATGGCTCAGTATCTATCCTGCTCAGTGCATCCATCTGAGAGCTAACAAACTCATTGACTATTTATACACAGACACTAATTGCAATTTAAAAAGCCACAAGTGTGGGAAGTTAACCTTTAATTGCCATTCTAACCTGTGTGTGTCATCTTGTGTTTCTACAACAAGGCCATCAATTCAAGGGTATGTCAACTTTTGATCAGGGCCATTTGGGTGATTTCTGTTATCATTATGAGTTAAAAAGGAGCCAAACACCTATAATAAATGACTTTATAGGATCACGTTCCTAAATATAATGCACGTTCTTTGCATTAACAGTCATATTTTCAAAATCAGTGCCAAAAGTTCACAATTTCTGGCAGGGTATGCAAACCTTTGAGTACAACTGTATATACCTAGCCATTAATCTAGCAACACAGTCATACTTACATGCATCGACACAGACAAACAGGGCCGGACTGGCCCACCAGGATACCGGAAAATTTCTCGGTGGGCCGCGGCACCTGGGGCTGGGCTGACAGCCCCATTCAGAACTGATCAGGCTCCTGTGATCCCGGCCGGCCATGTGTGAACAGGCAGTCACACACAATCACTCTGACCTGCTTCTTACCTCCACATCCCTTGGAGCTCCTGGAGACCGGTTGTTGGGGAAGCAGGGACTCCTTCCTGCTTCCCATGCTGCAGTTACAGGGCCCCATGGGAGCAGGGGGAGCCAGGCGGCCGACACAGCTCGCACATGGCCGGCCAGGATTATAAAAATAATTGTAAAAAAATATTGCGGCGGGGCTTAGCATGCGGCGAGGCGGGGCTTAGCGGGAAATGGGGCAGGGCTTACTGTGCAGCAGGGGCCCTTGTAACTGCAGCATGGGAAGCAGGAAGGAGTCCCTGCTTCCCCAACAACCGGTCTCCAGGAGCTCCAAGGGATGTGGAGGTAAGAAGCAGGTCAGTGTGTCTGTGTGTGACTGCCTGTGTGTGTGTGACTGTCTGCCTGTGTGTGTGTGTGTGTATGACTGCCTGCCTGTGTGTGTGTGTGTTTGTGGCTATCTGCCTGTGTGTGTGTGTGTGTGTGTGACTGTCTGCCTCTGTGTGTGTATGACTGTCTGCCTGTATGTGTGTGTGTGAGTGTGTGGCTATCTGTCTGTGTGTGTGTGTGTGACTGTACTGAGTGTGTGTGTATGTGTGTGTGTGAGCTAGTGTGTCATGTGTGTCCTCTGTGTCTGTGTATGACTGTCTGCATGTGTGTGTGTCTGTATGTGTGTGACTGTCTGCATGTGTTTTTGTGTGTGTGTGTGAGACACTGTCTGTGTGTGTGACTGTCTGCCTGTGTGTGTGTGTGTGCAGTGAGCTTGTCTGTAGTAAGCTTGTGTGTGTATCAGAGTTTGTCTGTACTAAATTTGTGTGTGTACCAGTAACCTTGTCTGTGTGTGTCATTGAGATTGTCTGTCAATTAGCCTATTTGTGTTCGTCAGTAAGATTGTCTGTGTCTGCATGTGAGTATGCTTTACTGTATAATTTAATTACCCTAAAAGGACTAATATTTTGAATTGAAAAATAAATATTCCAATAATATATATATATATATATATATATATATATATATATATATATATATATATATATACACACCGGTGTAAATATAGATGCGTGTGTGTGTGTGTGTGTGTATATGCTATGTAGTGTGTTATATATATATATATATATATATATATAACACACTACATAGCACAATGACTTATGGGGCTGCCATAGATTTCTTTTCCATGGCTGCTTCATGTCCCCAGTCCGGCCCTGCATACAAACACATCATATAAATACATAGGCATATCATTACAGACACAGTAACATGTATACACAGCCACACTCTCAAACATAAGGAGCCGCATTCACAGTTACATGCATACATACTGTACATATATACGCACACAGAGTCACTACTGCAGCATTGTATGAAAAGAATAACAGGAAAGTACTGCAATTTTGACATCTGTCATTTTTGAATCCTGGCTTCATTTCATGTGGCTGAAATTTTAAGATTGGTAAAGTCTGGAATTAATACATCTGCTACAGTTTCTCTACTGTAAAATTATTATTATTTTTTTAATGTTGCTATATAGGAGGGGCAAATGAGCCTTTAACATGCTAAATACCATTTTGCGATTGTGATTTGAGTTAATAATAACAACAAATAATTCATTTCCAAATACCAAAACACAATATTCCTTTGATTGACAACTTATTATAGATTGCATAAGCCACCCATTAGTTCATAATTTCACAATTGCATTTCAAAAGGTTAAAAAAGGCCATATAAACTAAGAAAGTCAACTTTATTTGATTGATGAAACAATTTCCTTGTCATTTAATTACAGAAGCTATATTTATAATTTATAAAAAGATTAACACTTAATCAATGCATGGCAGTGAGAGAAAACAGAAGCAGCATTTGAAATTTACAGTTGTATTTTTAAACATTTTGCTAAGACTAGTAAATGCTCCTTGTCGACCTTCCTGGCTGACCAACTTGCTATCACACCTAGCTCTCCCCTGTTTCAAGACTGCACAGAAAACGTGGTAAACTTTTTTATTAATGAGACAGTAGTCAGGGTCACTGGGGATGGAAGACAGACACAATCTTTGGATCCCCAGATTCCTTTTGTCTTTTGGTCACCCTGTGCCCATTATTGTTGCAGGGTATGTTGAATGTATTGCTTATCTGTGCCTCTCCCCTCCCCTTTTTCCTGTCCTATTGTTCTATTGTTTCTCCAGCAGGGCATTGTCCCAGGGACACTGCCAGACCAGTTTAAACTGGCTGTCCTGTCCCTCCTCAATCTCCCATCAGCCCTTGTTATTGTTTGACCCCACCGTTCCATGTACTATAGTGCTCTATTCACCCTATTGTACGTAAATGAGGCTGTTGGGGGCTTAAAATATGTGTTCTATGTCTATTAAACTTAGTTGCAGTTTAACCTTCACCAAGTGTCATCTGGTGTTTGGTCCAGGGTGAAAAAGGCCCTCAGTGATCCCAGTCAAGCCTCGGCGACTGGTTCTGAAGTGATCCAGGGTCCCTGATAGCTACGAGGAAGCAGATTTGGCAGAGGTACTCGGTCAGAGTACTGGAGCTCCGTCACAAATAAAACATCAGGTATGTAAAAAAAAAAAACTGTATAAAGTTTTCTGTACTTTTGTGGGTTTAGTGCACATGGTCAATCTAATTAGCAAAACACTTAATTTGAAAGTTTTCTAGAATTTTTGACAAAATGTGATGTTACAAAATGTAAATTATGTTATTCCTCAATTGATTTTCGTGTTTTGACATATTTGTGACATAAAAAAAAGATTTTCAAAAAAAACAAAAAACACACATACACACTTTTTTGGGGCGGAGGGGGTGAAACTTTGTCAAAACATATATAACATATAAACTGAACAAAATTATAAACGCAACACTTTTGTCCCATTTTTTATGAGCTGAATTAAAAGATCTAAGACTTTTTCTATGTACACAAAAGGCCTATTTATTTCAAATATTGTTCACAAATCTGTCTAAATCTGTGTTAGTGAGCACTTCTCTTTTGCAGAGATAATCCATCCACCTCACAGGTGTAGCACATCAAGATGCTGATTAGACAGCATGCTTATTGCACAGGTGTGCCTTAGGCTGGTCACAATAAAAGGCCACTCTAAAATGTGCAGTTTTACTGTATTGGCGGGATCCGGGGGGTCCGAAAACCAGTCAGTATCTAGTGTGACCACCATTTGCCTCACGCAGTACAACACATCTCTGAGCTATTAAATGAAGGCATTATATGTAATATTCTCGTTAAGCCCCATGGGGGACACCGTGTTTAGTTGGTGTATCCAAAAAGCTTCTTTTTGGAGCAACATCTTAGCCCTATTGCCACCCCTACGGGGGAGAGGAATATGATCTATACGAATTTGAGGCTTGCCAATGAATTTTCATCCAAAAAATGTTGGGCTACTGGCTTGTCTGAATGCCCATCCCTATATGCTAGCCTAATACTCGAACGGTGGCCCCTAATTCGTTCGCATAATTGTGTCACATAAAAAAAATCTTCAAAGTTGTGGGCATGTTCTGTAAATTAAATGATGCAAATCCTCAAACAATCCATGTTAATTCCAGGTTTTGAGGCAACAAAACACGAAAAATGCCAAGGGGGGTGAATACTCTTACTAGACACTGTATATATAACCAGATTTAAATATATTTTTGTATGTAAGTTTTCTTAAATAAAACCTTTACTAATACAACTATATAATTGTTGTTGCAGTATACCCATTGTTTTATTTTGGATATATTTTTTTCAGTTATTTAAAATTGCCTGAAGAATAATCCCTTAGAAAGCTACAAGTTGGCTTTATTACAATTCTGTTAAAAATATAGTATTGTTGCCAGGCCCTGCATATTAAAGTACACTCTTCACCTCTAGCTCTTGGTGTACTTCTAAGACTTGAAAAAATAGAGAAATAAATATTGAATTTAATAAAAATTTAATTATAAATGTGTAATACTTACATCTCCACAGCGAAGCTAGCATTCAGTGTATGACATATAAGTGCATTAGAAAAACAGATACTACGTTAAAGGGCACTCTAAACAAATATCACTTTGAATGCTCACTGAAGTGACGAGCTACTGGGAGTAGTCAAACTCACAAAGTTATTCATTAAAGACTGAATGCTCTTTGTCTGGACTATCAAAAAATATTCTGGTAGGACCCAAAAGTATTTGGTCTGCAAAATGTGGACATAATTAACAAGATTTATCAAAGTTCAGAATTTGCAAAAAGAACCAGATTTACCATGACTGCGCGCGCATTCAAACAGTCCATAGTAAAGCATTTCTGAATGCTTTCCTAGGGACGTTCTGCACGCTGGATGCGAATTTCGCAGAAGCGCCTCTAGCGGCTGTCAGGAAGAAGGGTTAAATCCAGGGGGACTATAGTGTCCCTTTAACTTGGTAAGTGAATGCCTGAAATATACAGCCGAATTATGGAAATATATATCCAGATTCTCACATTTAACCGAATTGCCCAGAATTGTAACTAGCTCTAATTTTAATACAAGCTTTCAGTGCAGAAACCTGAAATTTACGCTATTATGATAGCTAACTCCATTTGAGGAAGTGTTAACTCAACTGAGGGGTCCAGTATACCCCAATTATAAAATCATATTTATTAAATTATTAAAAATGTATATTATCTAAATATCTAATTTATATTAGTAATTTACTAATATTGTATTCATTTTCCTTTTATTTTGACCCTTTGCTTATGCTGTCATTGAACAACTATAGCAGAATTCTTTACAAATATAGGTTATTTCCCAAAATTGTATGCTACTATATTTGTTGTCATTGAATCTGGTTGAAATTTGCTGTTCAATAAATTTGTGAATTCTATATCTTCCATATGAGTGCATATGAAAACGATTCATTTTTAATCAGAATCTGAATTTTTCCAAGTGACATTGTTACCGGGAAACTGACAGAGGCCAAGCACAGAGAGATGGACACAGGTTTCTTCAGGAAGGAAGAGATCTTTATTCGATTCACCGACCGGGACTCAGAGGGACTTATGTCATCAAAAACAGCAAAGATCTGAGTACTGAATACATAGAGTACATTCCTTATATAGCACTGTAGCTCTTCCCATAATTAGCTACGCCCACACATACCCTTAACCTAATCAATGAATAGAGTCTAAACTCATCCATCCGGTCTAACCACGTGGCTCATCTGAAACAAAGGAGAGGAACGCGTAATTCCAGTTCCTGCATTCCTGCACATGCTCAGTACAGTGATGACAGTGTAACGGACCGTTTTGCACAAAAGGGGAAAAAAACGTTTAGGCGATCGGCCCCCTTTCCAGCGATACAGGCACAGCTACTGTAGAACACCAAACACCCGAACTGGATACAAAATAGCACTCCAACTCCCGAACTGGAACCTCCCAAATAGCTGCTAGCAGACGAACAGGAAAAGCAGACAATCAGCTTACACTCCTGGCAATCAGTCTCTAACAGCATACAGTGAATCCCCCCAAGAACGAGACAAGGCTCCGTGTTGAGGGTCAAGCAGTGGTCTGAGGTGCTGGCACACCCAGCCTAGTTTTATTACAGTCTTGCAAATACAGGACCGCCCACAGGGAGTATAAAACAACCAATCATCACAGTTACATCCCATATTCCCTCCCCTTATCCTGAGAGGAAACTCGATTACACATACAGTTCAAAACATACTCACCCAACTTTCATAACTCTAAAACCATACATCACATTCACATAAAATTACATATTCACAAATCAATCATTCAGAGACAACATATTAAAAAATGGCACGAATCAGACCAGGGGTTCAAAAGTTAAGGGAAAGTCCTTTGTGACTAAATGAAGCATGGCTTTCTGGCCCAAAACCAGTTTCAGAGTCTTCTATCCTGGAGAGTAATTCAATTATCTCCCAGGACAGACACAAGACTCCATTAAGCACATGGTTGCAAAAGACACAAAACACTTTAAAATACATAAAGTCACATTTTACACATAACACACAGACATTTCACATATCCCCAGATAGCTCAGGTCTGAGCGCACATTATTAAGTGAATGGCGCTCGGACCACACAAATACAGTTTAATCACCATGGAGCCAAAGTCTTTACAGTCAGTTTCATACGAGTGGGCTCCATGGGATTCCCATCTGGGGTATAACACATTCAAACAAATCTACTGAAACCCAGGCAGAAAAGCACAAATACAGCTTTTCTGCAGGCAAAAAAAAAGTCTTTTAAAAGGGGGCCATAGTCCAAAGGCAGCAGGCGAGCAACCAGGCTTCTCCAATGCAATGTGGCGAGATTGGTCTCGTCACAGACAGTATCTTAGTTACGTGTAACTAACTAACTAATACTACAAACACATGTACCTACATATGCCTTGTGGCAATCTTGGCCTGCTAAACTTGTATTTTACTGGAATTCCATCACATTCCCCCCTTTGATGCTTCTGATTTAAAATAATTCCAGATGCATCACCAATCATAGTTTGCTTACACCTCAAGTAGCCATAAACCAGACTAGACTTTGCGATCCTCTAAAGATACGAACCCCTCAACATTCCTCTTCCTGCATGTATTCTCCTTGATCTAGAGCTTCATACCTGCAAACAGCCATTACCTGTGCTGCAGCCTTTCTTTCTGCTATACTTTCTATAATGCTCTGCATAGACCTAATTACCAAAGGAATCAGACATGGCAGAAGGAGACACAACATCAAAAATCAGTATGACTCCACCTACCAATGCCTTGATTCCTCCAAACTGCTCATACCAACTACCAAACCAACTACTCGGATTATACCCTTTCCATACCTGAGTAGGTACATGTGCTAGCTTAACCATATGGCTAGTAAGCTCAGCTATTGCTTGCCCTTCATCATCTATTTGAAGACAACAATTGCTTAGATTAAACTTCCCACATACACCTCCCTCTACTGCCAATAGGTAATCCAAAACTAATCTATTCTGGTAGATGGCTGTCCTCATCCTAGTGTTATGCTTCGCTAGGAGATTGAGCGCTTGTGATGTTTCATTGGTAACTATCTCAACTACTGCTTGCAATCTTATAATACGATTAAGCATATATATTGGGGTTCTGTATCCATAAGTACCATCCTCTGCCCACGTAGCTGGCCCACAATAATCTATAATATGCTGGGGAGGCCACTCATCATCTTCCCAGGTACCTATCTCTAGGGGTGCCCTTTTCTTCCTATGATTTACATCATATACTTTAACTCCCAAAGTCTCTCCTGTTTCAGTTGGCAACAAGAAGAAGGATGGTTTGAGCATACCCAATACACATGCCCCTTCCCAGTCCTGTGGTAACTCCGAATATGCTTTCTTACCACAAATCCAGTACAAATTTGCTGGGGCTTTCCAACTAGATGTAGCAGATAGGTCAAACCATACATCCTTTAAATTGGTATAATTTGCAAATGGATTAGACGGTTCTGAGACATTTGAAGCTGACCACCAAATAGTATCCTTTGTATCATCATTATAGGCTTTCTGCCCTAAACAAGTCAATTCTCCTACAGATGTATTAAACATTATTCCTTTCCTTGCTATACAAACATAACCTATAATGGAGGTCTTTAATCGCCACTCAGATTTACCTCTAACACTCACTTGATAATCAGATTGAGAAGATATTAGTTGTTCAACTGTCTCAGAACCAGAATACATTACATCCTTTGCTTCCCAAGGCCATTGGTCTCCTATATTAGTACCTCCACACACATAGCAGTTGGTTACATTAAGACTACCAGCAATGCTCTCAGCTAGGTCTATGAATAAGTTTTTGGCATTATGGGGAACCTTATCTTCCACACTCATCTCCTCATAAAAAGAATGGAAAACCTGATGAGTCTGGGGGGCCACTGTATCTGTCTCTAGTCCTATGTATAATATCGTCCCAGGATCCAAACCTGTTCCATATATTTGGAACCCAAATAGATTCCCAAACTTATCTATAAATAGCTCTGGGTCCTTGATAAGTATATGGACTGGGTTACACTCCATAGACTTACAATATGGCTTGGTAGGCAATCTAGTGATAATCATATCCTTATTTACTGTCTGTCCCCAGGTTGCCCATCCCACACAGGACCAATACGGACAATAATTGTAGTCTTTATTTAGGCAGTTTGGATCTTATTACTAGGACAAATATACTTATCATTAGACCCATACGTTCTTTCCCATTTAAGACCACCACATACATTCCATGGCTTCCTACTACCTGATATCGCCTTTCATGCATCAAATAGCAAAACACCTGGAGAATGTACACTTTCTAGTACAGTCTTATTTATCAGGTTCCCCTGTGCATTCTCATTCCGAATAGTCAACCAAATTGTACGGGGCTGATACTCAGGATTAAAACACCTAGGTTCTCCTGCTCCTATATGGCATACACTATAATCTGTACCTAGGTATCTACACTTTGATACATATCCTGTGCACTCATATTGCGAATGCCAAATAAGGGTCTGGGAAATACGATTGCCTGTTTTCGTAGTCTTAATGCAAACCTCGCAGCCTGGTGTGTCGGTACCTTCCTGAATAATTAAAAACACACATATATACATCATCAAACACATTACTCCTGACATCTTCTTCCTAATTCTTCGACCGTGCGCCAGCACCTCAGCTTCCAGGCGTGTGAGGGCTGCAGGGAATGGAGTCCTTCTGATCCTCACTGTTCTTCACAGAGGATTCCTCTGGCTTAAACGTTGGTAGGTGGTCAGGCTTTATTGTGGCCATCAAAACACCTACTTGTAGATCTTCGTTGATGTTCCCTTGTAACAATATTCTTCGCAAAAACCACTTTTAATCTAACTGGGTCACTCGCTTCAACCGGATCTTGCAGGGATTCTCAGGATCTTGAGTAGCTTGCCAAGAATCTGCTGCTGGTTTAACCCTGGAGTGATGAATCCACGGAGTCACCTCTGCCACCTTTATAGCTTTTGGAGTAGACAAAAGAACAGCATAAGGACCCCTCCACTTTGGCCCCAACGGTACACTGTTCCACTCCTTTATCCAAACTTGGTCTCCTGGATGGTAAGAATGGACAGGTGGATAAATATTTACA
Source organism: Pelobates cultripes (assembly GCA_933207985.1). Classification (NCBI taxonomy): domain Eukaryota; kingdom Metazoa; phylum Chordata; class Amphibia; order Anura; family Pelobatidae; genus Pelobates; species Pelobates cultripes. The sequence goes on from OW240912.1 coordinate 118,237,182, forward strand.
GGTAACCTATCTTGTACCCATTTCTGTACCTCCTCCATAGTTTTACCCAACTCTACAACCTGCCGCCGGGTAATTCCTTCTCCCAACTGACTCAAGTCCCCCCTTAAGTTACTAAGTATGGGAGGTGGATGCCCATACATAATTTCAAAGGGTGATAGACCTAACTTTCTGGTAGGTGTACTACGAATGCGCAACAGAGCTATTGGCAAAAGAACATTCCACTTGAGTTGGGTTTCTTGACACATTTTTGCCAACTTCCTTCGGCTCCCATACAGCTTCCAATAGTTGTAATATCTCAGCTGTGTACTTGATTTCTTTTCCTTCTGAGGTCAGTAATCCTCTTTCTTTATACAAAGCTCCATGGGCATGTGTGGTTAAAAATGCGTACTTTGAGTCTGTGTAGATATTTACTTTCAACCCTTCAGCCAATTGCAGAGCCCGTGTAAGTGCGATTAATTCTGCCTTCTGTGCTGATGTTCCTTTTGACAATGGCCGCGCTTCTATCACCTTGTCTATAGTTGTCACTGCATATCCGGCATAGCGAATCCCTTCTTTCACGTAACTACTGCCGTCTGTGTAATACTGAACATCGGGGTTCTGGATGGGAAAATCATGAAGGTCCGGTCTACTTGAGAACACTTCATCCATTACCTCCAGGCAATCATGTCGACTCTCAGTAGGTTGCGACAAGAGGGTAGCTGGGTTCAAGGTATTTACAGTCTCAAGATGCACTCTCGGGTTCTCGCATAACATGGCTTGATACTTAGTCATGCGGCTATTGCTAAACCAATGATTACCTTTATAGTCTAGCAACGTCTGTACTGCGTGCGGGACTCGGACATAGAGTTCCTGACCCAGAGTGAGCTTGTCAGCTTCTGCTACCAACAGGGCGGCAGCAGCTATGGCCCTTAGACGAGGAGGAAGACCACTGGCTACTGCATCCAGTTGTTTGGACATATACACAATAGGTCGTTTCCATGATCCCAGATACTGTGTCAGTACTCCCACAGCCATGCTTCTTTGCTCGTGTACATATAAGTAGAATGGACGTGTATGATCAGGTAGACCTAATGCGGGGGTGCTCATCAATGCCTTCTTAACATCCTCAAATGCCTTCTGCTGTTCGATGGTCCACAGGAAGGAATCATGTT
>OW240912.1:118239135-118284525 GCA_933207985.1 Pelobates cultripes
GATGCTTAGACATAAGCAAGGGGATAGGTGTGCGGGGTACAGAAAGGAATAAGGGAGGGGTAGGGGATTACGTAACTTCAGTTAACATGGCTTCACAGTACGTTCTATTGATATGTATGCGGTTTTCGCGACAAATTTGTATACCCATGGTGATACATATCACGCTTGTCTGCATTGTGCTATCATCATATTCCAGTCCATGAGTAGTGCTGGGGGTGCCGTGTCAGTTGTGGAAGTACGTAGATTACATGAAATACAATATAAACAATATAAACGTTAATATGAACTATATACATGGAACTTGTTCCACCTATACAAGTTTTTCTGTATGACTGATGCTCTGTTGCTATGGGTTTGGTCTAGGCATGTCATTTGGGTCTGGTGCCTTTCCCGTCAGTGTCTATTTCTCCGCATTGCTAAATGTATACATTTTTGAGTTTGATTCCTTGTCTGTACCTTTTATTTGTTTAGATTGTTACGGAGGGTCATGCGTTGCGTGTCTGCGTGTTATGTGGGTTGCTTGCTCGTAATTGAGCCACATATTGTAAGCCTCTGTGGTTGTGCGGTCCTCTTGCCCTAGTGACCCCGCATGTTTTTCATATGAGACGTTGGTGGATGTTAGGGCTATTATTTCTGTTTTTGTGGGAATCACTGACGATTTCCATTGTCTTGCTATTAATGTCTTTGCCGCTATCGTGATAAGGTAGACTAGTTTTCGAGCGGGTTTCGTGATATTTTGTGGTGATAGGTGTAATAGATATAATTCTATGCTGGGTTGGATCGATACCCCTGTGCTGTTTGTAACTATTTCTTCTACTGCTTCCCATACTGGACGTATGAGTGGACAAGTCCACCAGATATGTAATGTGTCCCCTTTCGCCTTTAGGCATCTCCAGCACTTGGCTTCGGAGTTGTTGTACATTTTATTTAATTTGCTAGGGGTGAGGTGCCACCTATAGAGTAGTTTTCTGGCTATTTCTAGGTGAGAGGCGCATCTTGTCGCGCTTTTGTGTGCTACAAAGGTTCTACCCCATTCCTGGGTTGTTAGTTCCCTCCCAATATCTGTATGCCATTCTTTTTTAAATCCCCAGAGGTGCGTTTGAGGGCTCCCATTGAGTATGTTATAGCATAGTGATATAGTTTTGTCTTGCTTTTTCCTTTCGAGGCATTTAGTTTCAAAGTGAGTTAGTTTTGGTTCACCAGTCACTGGTTGAGTGGGTGTATGTACAGTCCGTAGCGTGTGGTGAAGTTGTATATATGAGAATAGGGCCCTGTTTGGTATATTATGGTGTGTTTGTAATTCTTTGAAGCTCCTCAGGGAGCCGCCTTGAGTCAGTTGGTGAAGGTGGGTTAGGTCGTGTTCAGCCCAAATTTTATAGTTGAACGAGGGGTCTAGGGTGTGCATCGTTTTTAAGGGGGTTGCGGGGGACCACTTATGTCTCGAGCAGACCCTGTGCTTGTTTTTGTCCCAAATAGATAGCATGAGTTTGGTTGTCGGCAATATCTGGGGGGTGCGGGGTCGTATTTCCCTTGGGGCCCATATGAGGTGTGCTACTTGCCTCCCTTCTAATCTGCTGGATTCTAGTTCCAGCCATTGTGGGGGTTGTTCTCTGGAGTGGCACCGTAGCACATTTGCCAGTTGCGTGGCTCTGTGGTATTCTCTTACGTCCGGGAATCCAAGTCCTCCCTCTCTTATTGACCGTGACAGGAGTCGCCCTGCTACCCTAGGTTTTTTGTTTTGCCATCCAAATCTCAAAAGGGTTGTCTGGAGGTTTTTGAAATATTTGGCGGGGACAGGTATTTGTAATGTTCGGAATAGATAAAGAATTTTTGGCAGGATCATCATTTTGATAGCCGCGCATCTACCCACCCAAGATAGGTATTTGCCTTCCCAGGACTTTAATGTATTTACAATTTCTGTGTAGAGTTTTTGGTAATTCATTGTGAAAAGTGAGTTATATGTTTTTGTGATTTTGATTCCCAAAAATATGAGGTGGTCTTCTCTCCAGTCATAATGAAATGCCGTTTTGAGTCTGGACATTATGTTGTCTTCTATGCCTATTCCCATTGCTTGGGTTTTAGTGGTGTTTAGCTTGTAGTATGAGTGTGCGCTATAGGATTGAAGTTCCTTTTGGAGATTTGGGAGGGAGATCAATGGTTGGGATAGCGTTAAAAGGACATCGTCTGCGAATAGGTTGAGTTTGTACTCTCTTTCTCCTATATTTATGCCGTGTATTACGTCTAATGGCTTCCGCGAGGGGTTCCAGGGCTAACACGTAAAGAAGTGGTGACAGGGGACAACCCTGTCTAGTCCCATTTGTGATGTTGAATGGATCTGATCGGGAACCTGAGGATGTTACCGCGGCGTTCGGAGAGCTGTATAGGGCTTTGATTGCTGTCAGATAAGTGGGGGGAAAGTCAAATTTTTTCAGAGTAGCCTCTAGGAATTGCCAATTCAGTCTGTCGAATGCTTTTTCTGCGTCTAGGGAGATTGAGACCTTGGGTCCGGTCCATGTGTATCGACTGTATTATATCTATTACCTTTCGTGTATTGTCTGAGCCTTGCCTTCCGTGAACAAAGCCCACTTGGTCATTTGAGATAAGGTCAGGGAGGATGTTTTTGAGTCGGTTAGCTAAAATTTTTGCGTACAGTTTGGTGTCTGAGTTTAGTAATGATATGGGGCGGAAATTTTGGCAGTGTGTCGGGGGTTTACCTGGTTTCGGTAGGGTAATTATTCTAGCTGCTAGGAACTCCGCTGGGAAGCTTCCTGTCTGAAGAGCATGGTTGAAAGCCCTGTTGAGATGTGGGGCCAGAAGTGGAGCGAATTTCTTATAGTACTCGTTCGTAAAGCCATCCGGCCCTGGTGCTTTTCCTAGGGGCATGGATGTTATGCATTCTACGATTTCGCTTTCTGTAATGGGAGCTTCCAGAAGTTGTTGCTGGGTTGTGGATAGGGTTGGCAGCGGGATGTTTGATAAGTAGGCTTGTATGCCAGCCTCCGTGGGTTGCGGCGTGGTCTGATCCTTGGAGAGATTATATAATTGGCTGTAATATTGGGCAAATTCTTTACAAATGCCTGAGGGGAGGTGGATTTTTTGGCCCTTTTTATTTAAGATATGTGCTATCCGTGTTTGTTGCTGTCTCTCTCTTAAGTGTTGTGCTACAAGCTTACTGGCTCTGTTACCTTGGACGTATGTGCGAGTGTTTAGGCGCTTCAGCATGAGGCCGAATTTGTGGAGTCTAATCTCATTGAGTTTGTTTTGGAGTGTATTGATTTGCGTTTTGTGCTCTGCTGATGGTTGCTTTTGATTATCTTTGTGAAGCACTGCCAGTTTTTGTTCGCATTGCATAATTTCTTTTTCTGATCGTTTCTTTAGATATGTGGCTCTACTTATTAATGTGCCCCTAAGTACAGTCTTATGTGCAAGCCAGGTCATGTGGGGGAGAAAGTGTTTTTTTTTAACAAATATCACATGGCTCTGAATCAAATTTGCACAGTCAGGATATATCTGAAAATGTATTTTTAGTTTATAGATGAATTGCCATTTTGGTCAAACTGAGTGTTTTGCAATATAAGATACTCTTAGCACCATAACTATAGTATATTGTAGTGCCCGCCCATGCAAACCTATCATTTAAATCACTCTCCATTTCTGTTTTTTTTTGTGTTCCTAAAATTGGCTCCGTCATGTTGATATTGCTTTTGAGAATTTCATATGGATAAAATTTTAATAAAATACTTATGTTAACTATGCAAGAATTTTATGGAAATTCATTTACATGAAGTTGTTAAAAACTGTCATTTTAGCCCTCTAACAAGCTGATATACAGCTACTTTCCACTCTTTTTTTTTATTTTTTATTTACCTGTTTGTTTCTTTCAATTTTAGGTTGTTGTTTTTTTAATTTACTTTTTTGGTTTACTGTATTTTTATTTGCCTCCTATTGTCTAAACTAAAAACAGAAATTTGCATGTATGTTCAGTGTACATATGTTTTTTGTTTTATTTTGTGCCATTTTAAAAATAAAAATTATATTTTAAAAAGAAGACTGCTAAATTATTGTAATACCCTTGGTACTTTTTGTTTTTGTAAGGGGAGGGGGATGGGGAGTTGGGGGGAAGGGTTATAACACTTCACTCTTATGGATAGTTCCTAAATTGAGACTGAAAATAGTTACAGCCTAGCTGAGCGTGATGTGGCTTGCTGTCCTTTTAGTCATCACCTGGGCAGTCCCCAGCTTCACCTGGAGCTTAGACTCCAACTCTCATCGCTCTCAGCGTTGCCTTCTCACCAGTATTCCATAACCCATTCTTTTAAACGTGTATTTATGCAGACAGAGCCTGCTATTTACAAGGACATTTTATTTTTTAAAAAGCTGCTTTAATTAAACTGCATCTATTTTGAGGAGGAATACAGTGTACCCTTCTGACGTCCCTCTTGAGTGAAGGGTGTGAGTACAATCTGAAGACAGTTACATAAGAGATTTCATGAAAGTGCAAAAAAAAAATATTAGAAAAAAGATTTGGCCAAACAAGGCTGATGAAGCCATCAGAGGTTGGAGCACATGAGGCACAGCGAGTGACCCAGAACATGGCAGTAAGCAGGAAGGAGAGTGACTGCAGGGCATGTGACAGGAGCTTGGGTGGGAAGGAGAGGGGAAAGATTACTTTTTTTAACGCGTGTGGGAAGCGCAACACATGAGCTGAGGAAATCAGTTAGTAAATAGGGTCGTGAGAATTCAAGGGCAGACTAAGGTAAAAGGGGAGGAGTTGGGTATTAGGGGTGGGCAGGGCACCTAGCATTTCGTTGGGTGTCACACTGAGAGCCCCAAGGGACACACCCGGGTGTCCACATACCGTCTTGGTCGCAGTTTTGGACATCGCTTCCTTTGATGATGCCAGGGTGTTGCTGTGTGCGCTCTCGGTAGCACAGGTGCCCAAATATATCGCTTTCTGACACACCCTGCCCACTGACTTGCCTTTTCCGCAGCTTTCTGTAATGATAAGTAAGGTCCGGGCTGCCATGACCGGGCTGGTGGGGTCCAAGTCTACCAAGCAGAGCATAAAGCCTGACGTGTGCCAGCAGGATAAGGAGCCCCCCAAGACTGAGATCCCATCTCCACGGGTGCCCTGCAGACCTGGCTTTCTGAGCCTCACACCTGAGGAGCTGCAGGCTTCTGAGGACCACACCTCCAGGATTATACTGAGCCCCAAAAACCCCGGGGAGCTACACTGGGGAACCGGCTATGCAGAGTAAGTACAGCTTTAAAACTATGGATGGACATGGGCTGCAGCTGTGTACTGTGTTTTACAATGGCATACCATGGGAGTTATGTATAAAGTGTAATGCTGGGGCAACGTTCTGAAAAGGAACATTCAGCAGGGACATTCCACCGGTTTCCATAGTTACTACTACACATTTAGAATTCTACCCCAGAATTATGTTTTATACTCACCCCCATGTCTGTGACATTGTGTGCTTATCTTCATATTTCTCATTCGTCGCAGCCATCACTAACACCTGCTATCTGTTTGTATGTGTCTTTCATTTATTATCTCTGCATCTCCCACGGTACACCATATGAACCCATACAGATACTGCTTTCCTTACACATCAGCTCTGTACTAAAGTATATATGTAAATTATTTTTAAGATTCAAGTACAAATTCATCATAGTTATCAGGTAGTTGGAGAGTATTGTCCCTGCACATACAAATAAATTTTCAATAATTACTTAATTCTGCTTCATCCTTCTAATTATTTTCATGTTACTGAAAAAAAGCCATGGGCATTGGTTACTAAGGGCCCAGTTACATGCTGTATTTTTATGGCTGATAGTACATAATAGGTATCTGAAGTGTACACTTTGTACCTAGATGTAAAGATAGATGTAAAAAGTATTGCTGAAGGTGAGCAGTCCGCTTTAAAGTATGTGATATATTTTCAATACCCTAATAAAAGATTCTTTTAGTGCATTTTCATTTTCCTTATGTGAGCTTAACTATATTATTACTGCTGGAAATGAGACATTTTATTGTTAAAGGGATCATATAGTCACCAAAACAACTTTAGTTTAATGAAGCAGTTCTGGTGTATAGATTGTACCCTTGCAGTCTTACTGCTCAATTATCTGCCACTTAGGAGTTAAATCACTTTGTACAAGAACTTTAGTCACAACTCCCTGCATGTGACTTGAAGAGCCTTCCTAAACACTTCCTGTAAAGAGTCATCTAATGTTTATACTTCCTTTATTGCAAATTCTATTTAATTTACTATTTCTTATCTCCTGCTCTGTTAATAGCTTGCTAGACCCTGCAGAAGCCTATTGTGTCTGATAAAGCTCAATATACAGAGCAGGAGATAAAAACATTTACAGTAAGTTACATCTGATTGAAAGTAAAAACATTTTTTTTCATTCAGACTCTGTCACAGCCAGGGGAGGTGTGGTTAGGGCTGTATAAACTATACAAACATGATTTATCTGCTAAACGACAGAGAATTAAGCAGTGATCTATGCACCAAATCTGCTTCATTAAGCTAATGTTGTTTTGGTGACTATAGTGTCCCTTTAATTAATGAGAGTGTATAGAAGTTACAGTAGGTAAGATTGGTGTGAAAACAGACCTTTATTTTAATCCATATTGGCCAAAGTGAAAAAATACTTATGAAAAAAAGTCACAATAATTAATAGTGAATCTAGCTTTTCTTATTATATATAGGGAATATTACTGAGTAATGTGATAATCACTAAATAAAACTGCATATAGTAAACATCTCTTGCACAATATAGTGAGTTAAATGTACATGTTACCTCATTTTTGTAAGATATGGTCATCCAACATGATAAAATAGTTGGCATTTGTGATTAGGTTTGCCTTCTGATTAGTAAAAAACTAATAGTGCTAAATGCAAATAAATAATTGTTCACATCTAGTTTTTTAGTTTGTTTTTAAATGTTTTTTTTTTTTTTTAGTACATGCCTCATTAAATGCATAATTATGTTTGGATGCTTGTAAACTGATATGTTCCTGAATTAGTGGTTTCAAATAAAGCCTAATTTTATGTGACGATAATGCCAGGTTTGACATATTGTTCATGGTAATCCTAATAATTCCTATTTGAGGATAAACTGTGTTAAATATTAAAATACAATCATGAGCTTAACGGTTGGTGTGTAGTCTTATGGCATAACTAATTTCATTTGATATAGTTCGATTGAGCAGCTTATGGCTTTATTTATTTCTTACATAGGAGGCAACTGGTGTATAATCAAAATGAACCACAGGGGTCTGACCGTCACCAATCCCCAAGATCTGCAATAATAAATCCCATTAGGACCTATGATTGTGCTAGTGCCAGATGTTGAAGTGATATATATATTTTTTAAGTGATTGATTGTCAGAGTTATTCACTGAAGTGAAATTGCAGAAATAGAGGAAGACTTTTCACTAGAGTGAATTCTCAGAAATAGAGGAAGATTATTCAACATGACAAACTGCGTAAGAATTGGGGCATTCTCAAAAAGTATTTACTTCTCCAATGATGTTTTCTAAAATTTTCCATGTTGCCTGAAGAGAAGGGGGTAAGGGTGCATTGGTGCTTTATCAATGTAATAGTTAGGCGTATTTTAATGTGCTTGTATTTGCACCTTACATATATATGACTCCAGCAATAAGATCCTAGAGTGAGCAATGAGGAACTTTACAGACAGCATGGTGAAAATACATACAGTAATACATTTTACACACAGACAGGTGTCAGAAAGTGTGATTAATTCACATTTTTCAGGTGTCAGTGGTGGAACATATTTGTATGTTATACTTTCTGCACTTTAGGCATAAATTCAACTGTTCTCCAGGAAGCAAACTTTGCAAGAATTGTTCTAAAATGCATTTTTTCACCTCCAGAATTGTTGAAGATTAAAGGACCACTATAGTGCCAGGAAAACAAACTCGTTTTCCTGGCACTATAGTGCTCTGAGGGTGCCCCCCACCATCAGGGTCCTACTCCCGCCGGGCTGAAGGGGGAGGAAGGGGTTAAATCCTTACCTTTCTCCAGTGCCGGGCTCCCTCGGCGCTGGAGACTCTCCTCCCTCTTCTTAGTTTTTGTTTGTACTTCTTTCTGTACATTATGAAAACGTTGACATTTATTCACTAAAGGGCATTTGTACACTGAGGAACAGACAGGGGTCCTGAAAGGTTTGTCTTTCATATGCTCTTCAGATAAAAGTGCTTGTTGTTGTGACGAGAGCAATCTCGCCACATTGCATTGGAGAAGCCTGGTTTCTCGCCGGTTGCCTCTGGACTATGGCCCCATGATAAAACTTGTATTTTCCCCTGCAGAAAGGCTTCTTCGTGCCTTTCTGCCAGGGTGTTCGGTAAATTCTATGTACCGAACAACCGCACGAATGACTGGACCGCCTGGGAGCTGGAGTGTGTCGGCAATTTACCTCCCAGAAGCTGCGGTTAACCGCAGCTTAATTGACAATTACTGGGTGGTCGCGGTTACACCTAGCCGCCACATGATGGCGGTGTTATGGAAGCTCCCTGGGTAGCCAGCGCTTGTTCTACCCAGTGGCAGGACACCAAAGGGGACACTTTTGTCTTCCAAGCCCCGCTGAGGCTGGAAGTCTGCAAACCCGTTCGGGAACCGAACAGCGGAGCATTCAGGACTTTTAGTGTTGCAATGTATTCGGTGTAAAAGTACCCAGATAGCCTGCCAGGGAGCCTGTTCGTGGAATTAAAGACTTTGGCTCCATGGCGATTAAACTGTATTCGTGTGGTCTGAGCGCCATTCGCTTAATAATGTGCGCTCAGACCTGAGCTATCTGGGGATATGTTAAATGTATATATTTACTGTAAACTTTCTAACATGGGGGATTTTAACAGTAATTCCTGTATTGGTATCCCCACGTGCATAATGGCGATTTGCCTTTGTCCTGGGAGATAATTTAATTACTTCTCAATTATCTCCAGGGCAGAGGGGAGGAAGCCAGGATGCATTGTGGGAATATAATGTGACTGTGTCCTAGATTGATGCTTGTCTGTCCTTTGTTACAGTCTCCCATTTGGTCCCCTAGGGGAGTGTCCACCAGGTGGGGGACCTGCATAAATACTGGGCAGGTAGCCCTCATTAAACAGACCACTGCTTGACCCACAACACGGAGCCTTGTCTCGTCTTTGGGGGGATTTACTGTATGCTAATAGAGACTGATTGCTAGGAGTGTAAGCCGCTTGGGTGCTTTTCCTATTCGTCTGCTAGCAGCTATTCGTATGGTTCCAGTTCGGGAGTTTGGAGTGCTATATTGTATGCAGTTCGGGAGATTGGAGCATTCCCTTATTTGCGGTTCGGGAGTTTGGTGTTCTACAGTAGCTGTGCCTGCATCTCTGGAAGGGGAAGATCGCCTAAACGGGTTTAACCCCTTGTGTGCTGAATCGATCCGTTACAGTTGTGTTACCTCATGTTTTCACGAAAGTCTTGAAATGAAGCAAATTGAAACCTAAATGGCAAACTATTCAACATGCAGTGATTTTAACCTGTATACAGGTGATCCTCATTTACTGAATCGGTTGTAAAATGAATTGGTCCGTAAGAGAGGATACACTATAGAGCAGGTCTATATTTGGGGGAATTTCCCCAAGCATAGGCCTGCTCACTAGTGCAGGGAATCCCCCAAATCCTAGACATGGATAAGCGCAACAGAGTAGAGAATCCCTCTAATCTATGTTCGAGGTAATTTTCTAAGTGAGGACTACCTGTATTGCCATTTGGCTTTTCATTTGCTGCAGTCTGAAGTTTAGTGAATGAACTGTATATATAAAAAATATATTTAAAAAAAAAAGAACTAAAATCACAGAGAAGGAATTTGACATCTTAATAAAGCTCATAGTTCACCGTCAGAGCAGAGCAAAGGATTGAAAATCTTAATTACACCTGGAATTAAACTTTATATCACTTTTGATAAAAAGATTGCCACTTATTATTTAAAATGGTGTTTCCAGTAAAATTTAATTGGGAGGGCCAGATCATTCTTGAAGTTTATCTAAAACAAGATAAAAGAAACCAAACAACTAATTACATACATATGCAACACCTAAATAGTACAGTTAATAAAATACTTTTTAGCTGCCTGATTTTATTATGTAAGGTATACAGAATGCAATATATTATTCCACATTACCCACTCATCTGGGAGGCTCAGTAATAGAGGAACAAGTTTATTTCTGCAGAGAAACAAAAATCATCAGCCTACAAACCCAAAGTCACAAGACTGGATGTGTAAGATATGTATAAGGCAACAGTTTGTTTCTCCCCAGCCACAGAGGAAGTACAAAAGGAGTTTTTGCTTTCAGTTCTAACGCTTCATAGAACAGCAGTGAAGGTATAAAGAAACACAGACACATCTATCTTAACTACACAACAATGAAACGCGTTAACAAAGAAAGCCATATTTACCTTGCACAATCAACTCTTACCCCGTTGCGAAAACACTTGTGTAGCTAATGCTTGCCAGCAAGTACATACTATACAAATAATTTAATGACAGTCTATCACTAATGGAATGGCTTCATAGTTAGAGATATTTTTAGATCAATACCGTTATAAGCAAATGTGTGTTGGGAAACTAGAGAGGGAAGCAAGTGTACCATATCCAATGTAATTAGCCATTATTTTGGTGTTTGGTTAGTCTCTTAAAGACTAAAAGTAGTCAGCAACAGACAAAGTTGGTATTACTGATCCATAGATTAATACGTCATTTTATATTATAATTTGTTGCTGATTTTACCAGCATAATATACAGAGGAAATGTTTCAAGGCAAGCATGGTTTTTTGTTTTTTTTAATTACTGTGTCCCTTTAACTCCTCCAGTCAGTGGCGTACACACGATCCACGGAGCCCCGATGCGAAAACTGATCCGTGGGCTTACCCTGCGCGGGCAGGAGCTGCAACACATGACGGCGGGCACCTGATCGCAGTATGTAGGCCAGTGCATGCAGATACGCATAAACTTAAAGGACCACCATAGGCACCCAGACCACTTGAGCTCAATGAAGCTTCTGCGATTCTCACTGTGAAAATCACAGTGAGAAGACCCTGGACGTTCATAGGAAAGCATTGAGTAATGCCTTCCTATGGGCGGTTTGAATGCACGCACGGCTCTTGCTGCGCATTCGGAGCTAAGAGGCGGATCGGGGCTGAGAGATCCCCAGAGCCAAGGGAGCCCGGCGCTGGAGAAAGGTAAGTGCTGAAGGAGTTTTAACCCCTTCAGCCCAGCGAAAGGGGGGCCACAAGGGTGGGGGGACCTAAGGACTATATAGTGCCAGGAAAACAAGTTTGTTTTCCTGGCACTATAGTGGTCCTTTAATGACAAACATTCAGATACCCATGCAGACAAAGAGATACACATACATACAGACACACACTCATAGTGAAAGACCCACATACACACTCACTGACAAACACATATACACTCTCACTAACAAACACACACTCACTAACAGACAAGCATACACACACACTCACGAACAGACGCAAACACACTAGCTAACAGAAACACATATTTACTGACAGATACACACTCAGTGACAGACATACATACATACACACTCACTGACAGACAGACACACATACACACTTACTTTCAAAACATAAACTCTCACTGATAAACACACACTCTCTAACAGACACACACTCATCAAACAAGACACACACTAACAGACACACACAAACTAACACACTCAGTAACAGACACACACACACACACACTCACTGACACACAAAAATTAACACACTCACTGACACTCACTAGCAGACACACACTCAATAACAGACACACACTAACAGACAGACACTAACACACAACTAACAAACTCCGTAACAGACACACACAGTAACACACTCACTGACACACACACTAACACTAATACACAAACACATTAACATTTTTTTTTTTATTTAATCCCCCAGCCTCCCTACCTTTGGGAGTGCTGAGGGGATTTCAGCTTTCCCTGGGGTCCAGTGGGGGTGCTGGGTGGCCGGTCACTGCAGGCGGTGAGGAAGCACTGATCCTCCTGTTCAGCTCCCTCGCGCGCTGCTTACGGATGCCGGAGCCGGAGTGACGTCATATTCCGGCTCTGGCATCACTGCGGTGTGCGCGCACACGCCTGCAAAGTGACGCCACTGCTAACTTCGGGGGGCCCTGAGGTGGCCAGCTCCTGGGCCCCCCAGGAGAAGAGGCTGGCAAATTGCGGCCGTGGCCGCAGTGGCGTACATACCCCGGTCGCAGCTGCGACCGCGCTGTGTACGCCAGTGCCTCCAGTACTGAGCACTTTTTCTTTGCAAAAATATTATCATAATATTTATTTGAAATATGGCATACATAAATAGCACAACAGTAAAACAGTAAGTTTGTTTATGGATTGTTATTTACAAAACCAGAACAATTTTAATTCTGTAAATTTAGCAGCCTTGAGTGCCATACAAAGACACCTCGAGTGCCGTGCATGGCACACGTGCCATAGGTTGCCTACCCCTGGTCTAGGTCATACATTGGGCATATTGTTTTACTCAGAAGATGTAACTTGGGATAATTTTTTTTTTTTTTTTTTTTTATGATAGTGGTACATGTCATAATTAGAATTTTTTTTAAAAAATGTTAGGTATTTGTAAAGACCTTGATGAAATTACTATTACTATAGTTTAATAAATATGATAACATAATGTTAAACTAATGTTAAACTAATGTCTGTATTTGAGCATAAATCTTACGTAAATTAAAGGAACACTATAGTCACCAAAACAACTTTAGCTTAATGAAGCAGTTTTGGTTTATATATCAGGCCCCTACAGTCACACTGTTCAGTTCTCTGCCTTAGGAAATAAATCACTTTGTTTATGCAGCCTTAGTCTGCATGTGACACAGCCTTCCTGTAAAGAGTCACCTTATGTTTACACTTCCTTTACAGCAAATTCTGTTTAATTTAGAAATTTTTATCTCCTGTTCTGTTAATAGTTTCATAGACCCTGCAGAAGTCTGTGTATGTATGTAATTAAAGTTCAGTTTACAAAGTAGGAGATTACAACTTTTAACGTAAGATCTGAAAAATGAAACCATTTTTTTTTCATTCTGGTTGTGTCAGTCACAGCCAAGGGAGGTGTGGTTAGGGTTGCATAAACAGAACTAAAAGTGATTTAACTCCTAAATGGCAATGAATTGGGTAGTGAATCTTCAGAGGCATGATATATACACTAAAGCTGTTTCATTAAGCTAACGTTGTTTTGGTGACTATAGTGTCCCTTTAAGTACAATTAAATCATATATATATTTCTAAAATAAAGTTCATTAACCCCTTAAGGACACATGACATGTGTGACATGTCATGATTCCCTTTTATTCTAGACGTTTGGTCCTTAAGGGGATAAAAAATATTATATCTGTAATGCTAATGTCATGGTGTCATTTACTCCACATCTATCTATGTGTTTCTGTTTGGTTTTAGGTACATTTATTCATTTAAAAATGGGGCTACATTGAGGGTTTGCACATGCTGTGAAACAGGAAATAATACACAGGCCACATTCTTGAAACGCTGTATAACTTTCAAAGTAGTAGTCAAGGTTCAGTAGCTTGAATTAGTGAAGCGGAAAACCAGTCATTATTAATGTGTAAGTAAAAGAAGGGGGAATTATATACATCGCAAGACTGGCCTCAATTTTCGCGTGAATTGAACTGGGGGAGAAAAGTACAATTGATATATACAGTAAACAGAAAAATTGCATTATTCTAAGGAGGTTTTTTTTTGTTTGTGTGCTTGTTTGTTTTTTAGAATTACATGATTTATTGCAATGTTTATTAACAATTTTTAACACGAACCCAAATTATATAGATTATGTTAACAAGGTGACATCATTTAATTGTAAAATGAACTTAGAGACTTGTTCCTCAAGGGCAATATAAAATACATTTTTCAAAACATCTTAAAGGAACACTATGGTCACCAGAACAACTACAGCTTAATGTAGTTGTTCTGGTGACTATAGGCTGTGCCTGCAGGCTTTTGAATGTAAACACTTACAAGTTGAAAAAAAATATATATATGATATATATATGTTATTTTTTGTAACCCTCAGGGGTTAAATTTATTTTATATATTTTAAAACGATATATTTAGCCAGCTGGGGTGGGTGGAAGTTAGTGGGGAATTGGGGAATTTAGTGTTGGGCTAGCTAGGGGTTAAAAATAGTTTTTTAAAAAGTTGAAAAAAAATGTTTGAATAATGTTTTTAAAAAAATTGAAAAATCCCACCCCCCTTTACCCAGTCCTAATAAAAATTACCCCCTTCCCTACCAGTTGATCACTACCTACAGTGATCAAAAAACAGATTAACTTTTATTTTTTTAACCGCAGGGGTTTCATTTATTTCATTAATTAATTTAAACATTTTAAAATTATATATTTTGCTTGTTGGGGTAGGTGGGAGTTATGGGAAATTGGGGAATTTACTGTTAGTGCTGCTTACAGCTAGTTAGGGGTTAACGGTAAAAAAAGTTTGTAAAAATGTTAAATGTGTAAAAAAAGTTTTAAGAATGTTTAAAAAATTTAACCCCTTAAAGGACCACTATAGTGCCAGGACAACATACTCATTTTCCTGGCACTATAGTGCCCTTAGGGTGCCCCCACCCTCAGGGACCCCCTCCCGCCCGGCTCTGGAAAGGGGACAGCGGTTAATACTTACCTTTTTCCAGTGCTGGGCGGGGAGCTCTCCTCTTCCGATCCTCCTCCTCTCCGCCCATTCGGGTGAATGCGCACGCGCGGCAAGAGCTGCGTGTGCATTCAGCCGGTCGCATAGGAAAGCATTTACAAAGAGAACAAGACATCTTATATCGTATCGAACAAACATAGCCTGTGATGTCTACTTTATATAAATATATACTTTTGTGTGGCAAATTATTTTTCTGTGATGGCTACTAAACCTACAAGACAAACATACCAACTTCAAATTTTTGCAAATTTTAATTTTATTTTGTGACCTGTAACTTTCAAAATAAGCTGAAATCCTATACATATGATGTACTCTATAAATCAAGACACAAAAATTAATTTATTTTGAATTACATTTGCTAAGCTGGACATATTATGCACACTTTTTTTTTTTTTTTCAATTGTTTGGCATTTTTATTTTATAATTAATGAGAATGTATCTATCTATGTATATGTGATATCAAAACAAAGTATATAATATGTATTTGTGCAATAAATGACAGAGATGCAAATTGCGTATGAACACAAACAGCAAAAAATGCAAAAATGGTTTGTGTCCTTAAGGGTAAGACAAGCTTCTGAAGCTGTGTCCTTAAGGGGATAAGGGTTTAAACCCTGATCAGTTTTAAAAAAGGTATTTCTCCACTGTAGTGGTAATACAACACTACTACAGCAAAAAACTTTGAAATAGCAAGAGGGAACACATTTGGGTCCTGACATAGCGATTAGTAACCACGGTAGGAATCCTTTCATTTAAATACAGTAATAGTTTATACTTTTTTATACCAATCCCTATTACCTCCTTTAAAAAACAAAAAACTAAATTGAAGAGGCATGGTCACTTGAGAGCTATTAGCAAGAACTCCTCATGGAGAGGTGGGGCTTTCTTATCACATCACCTTCTGGTATACCTCTATTTTCATTTTCTGGCAGATAAAACTGTCTGGAGTTGCATTGTTGTGTATACTCACACATGAGCAAGAGTGCAAAAGATCTATTTTGAGAATCTAGGAAGATGCCTATTCTCATCTGCAAACGTGAGTAACAGCTGCTAGGATATGGCAAACCAATGCTTGCCATATTTTACCCCCCAAAAAATTGTCCATGGAACAGAGTAGTTCTCAGTTTTATGATATATTCTGATTGAGATGGAATTTCAAGTTTAAATGTATTTTTTTTTTTTTTTTTAAATCTACCTATAAAAAGTTACAGCGTGACATGAGATTTAGAACGAGCAAATACATTTTGTATAAAATTGCAGTTTAATTTTTTTTAATATTTATTGAAATTTTAAGCATTACAATCCCCATCAATGTACCAGTATCAAGTCACAGCGCAAAAGTAAAAAAAGTACATTGCCATTGTATATCTCTATAATATATAAAGATCTTTATATACATACAGTTAAATCAGAAAAGGAACAAAGAAAAAGAAACACACAAATTCATACATCAGTAGATTTGTGGTTGAAACCTAAATGCAAATATAGAGGAGATTCTTCATAAGTATATATGACACAGATGAGTACGTAGCACAAAGGAATAAGTCGATATGGCAGGGGAAAGACTTAAATATCCTGGTTAACTTGAGTAAGAGGGGAAAAGGGAAATAATGTTATATGGGGTTCACACAGATAAAAAGATTGCATAAAAAGGAACACAAAGGACTCAGCGGCTGACGACCAACCCTCTCTGGCTGGAGCCATTGGAAAAAGACTAACAATGGTGAGAACATGGTCTGGTATATAATACTAAGTGTAGGCCTAATCCCCTCCATGGATCAAATTAATTTTACCTATCAATTAATTCCTTAATGGATGGATATTTAGATTTTCAACGATAGATAAGTGAGACAAGGGAATATAAATAGTGTTTCTTTGGCATGGGTGAAAGGTGAAATCTTTAGGTGTAAAGGGGACCCTTGTATCTGCACCATATTTTTAATGCGGCAAAATTGACTTATCCAGTATGGGCCTATTTTAGGTATGACATCTCTAGCATGACCTGGAGACTGGAGGAAAGATACTAATTAAAATTTGAAGAGATGGGTGCCACCTACTATTAATATTTTTTTATTATTATTATTGCCATTTATATAGCGCCAACAGATTCTTTAGCGCTTTACAATATTATGAGAGGGGTGATTTAACTATAAATAGGACAATTACAAGAAAAACTTACAGGAATGATAGGTTGAAGTGGACTACTAAGTAGTTTATAGTTGACCAGTTGCATGGAAGAATCGATAGATGATTTATGAGTATAAATTCTATCCCCCAGTCCATCTCTGACAATGTGTTGCCAAGGTCAGTAGACTCAATGGCAGTGAAGAAGGAGGAGGACCCGAGCCACATCATCCTGTACAAGAATGGAGGGGTTTCAGAGGGGTTTAACATCAGAACAGAGTTGCTCAAATTTGGTTTGGGTGACAGGTGACCATAAATATATGCGCAATAGCATATTCGTTTATAATCGTAAAAGTTTTGGGGTGGTTAAGACCGCTTTATGTCTGGAATAAGTGAATAAGTGAAAACATTTTTATGTTCCCAGACAAATTTTGTAAAAGCAGTGCGTAATAAAGATAGGGAACGAACACACCATACAAGGAAGCACATTTTGAGAATCTGTATTTTACCTGACAAATTAAGGTGAGACAGGTTCCATGTTGTCAAATCCCTGAATATGGGCAGTGGGAAATGTAATACAAATATTAGTGAGGTACTGGCAGGGGCTAGTATTATTAATCTGTCTGAGAAAAGAGAAACTGGGATTTGAGGGACTTCGCCGCTTGAGGGGGAAGATAGCAATTTTATCAACATTCATTGGCACCTAAAATAACATATAGTTTTACAAATGATATCTTTCCTTTGCAGTAATATCGCAGATTATAATGTGTCCCTTGTTTTTCAATACTTGATACAGATTCAGAAATATTAGTATGGAAACACTAGACCATTTTATAACATGCAATTGCTATATATAAAAATTGCCAAATAACCAACGGAGATTTTTATAAGGCATCTGCTGGAAATGTTCTAGGAATGCAGATTCCCAAATGCCAGAATGTACTAATTGCCAGAATGTACAAATTGTGATTATATGTGAACATAATGCCAATACACTGTAAATACAGTTCACTTTCTTAAATAAGGCAGCCATCAAATATGCAAATCCTGAAATATTCTCTCTGTTTACATGTGCTGTACATGTGAAGCATCTAATCTGCTGTAAAGAGTTGGAGGGTAATGTCAGTTGCCCCTATGTATCCCATGATTTAAGGATTTAAAAAGACCTTCTGATGCATCAGCTGACTCTCTCAGCCTACTATCATTGGGCACACATTGTGAGTGATAGTACTTACTGTCCCTGCCCATCATGTGCAGCCACTAAGAAGGCAGTGCTGAGTTATGATGGTGGATACATTAAACTGTTTGAAAATGGTTTAACCACTAAAGGCAAGACGGTGCCCAGGCCCTCCTGCTACCATAACAACATCATAGAGAAGTTTTTCTTTAACATCCCCATCCCAGAAAAGAAGTTGACTACAACATCAGTGCAAGCATGTAGCTAGTATTTTAAAGTCCACTGACCATTTCCCATTATGGAAAATAAGCATCCCAAAATCCTGGAGTGCCTCTGACAAGTCCCCTGTTTAGTATAGGAGACCGGTTTCTTTAGACTCCCTGATCACTATGGGCACATGTGCAAAATACTCCCTGCACGGCAGAAATCATTTGAGCGCAGCCAAAATATACATTTTCCACAAATATTTACAGAAAATAAAAAAATCTGTTTGGCTTTTTTAATAAGCATCCCAGATTAAGGTTAGATCTCTTGTCATGTTACTATGGTTAGTTACCATGCAGATCTGTTACGTAACCTGTTCCCTGAGTCATGTAAGTTTAAGAATAGATGCCAATTAAAGTTAATCATGGTTATTTATGTGGGGTGTTTTTTAAAAGAGTGTCCGCCTTTGTATAATTCCATATGGATGTTCTACATTAGGAAACGCAAGTGATGAGTTCTATGTAACTCTGCTTACGCTTTGATTTTCTTTAGTTAAAACAGCATACTCTGAAGTTTTTATTGTTAAAACAACATGTATATGGCATTTGATTTATTCAATTTTATTCTCAGAGAATATTATTAACGATCTAACGTGTGAGCACAGATGTTTTGATCTGTGACCCATATAAAAATTATCCTTCTGGGATACATTGAGTAGAAGAAAGATTTGATATGATTATGTACATTTTGTTTTACATTTCCCTTAAATTGACCTTTTTCAAAATTCTTGTCAAATTCTTACTTCTGGTTATTTTTTATGATGTATATAACTTTTTTTTTAATCTGGCTGGGAATCAATGTTGGGTCAGATTCTACTGTTCTCTGACCAGTTGCTGCTTGGGCTGGTACAACCTGCTACTGTAGTTTCACACAGGGCACACAGAGCAATCACAGCAGCAGGCAAGTTTGCTTGAACAACAGTTGATTAAATACAAGTAGCATCTAACCCAATGTGGCTGCTCAGTCAGATAAAAATGTGGAATATGCGCCAAAAAAGTCTATATACATAATTAAAAAAAAAAAAATCATAACATTTCATTAAATGTAGTAAATGTGTAAAAAACAAGATGACAATTTGACCATAGTTGTCCTTTTACTATGTACCAAAATTTAAAGTGGCTCTTTCTCCTATTGTTTAATCTTATCTTCCTCTTTCCCAATCTGTTCTTCTTTTCTTCATTTCTGATCTATTTCTCTTTAAAACATAAGACAAAATAGGGAGACTACTTGTACAACAAAATGTCTACAAGGGGTACTACAAAGGCACAAGGATAATGTAATACTGTATACACATAAGAGAATACTAATGATTCAAGGTTAAACTCACAAGTGTAGTTGGTATATAAAGCTTATCAAAATGTACGTGGTAGAGACCGTAATCGAGTGGCATGGAGTCGGAGTACGAGTGCCCTAAGCACAGCTGTGTGGCTTTTAGTCGTTGTAAGTAGCGGTCCTGGGAAAATTTCCTGGGTGGAGGCAGATAGGAGTCTGATAATTCTGGCTAGTTGTAGTAGCGTCAACACTGGTCTTGTGAGCGTCCTGCGGATCTCCTTTTTTATACGTTTGACTTTTTCCGTTGGTAGGCTGAGTGTCCCGGTGATTGCGTTTATATTGAAACCCAGGAATTCTATGGTTTAGGACGGTGTCAGTACCGATTTCTCCCAATTGATGAGAAATCCCAAGTTTTGTAGCAACGTCAGTGCCCATGTCAGGTGTTCCCGTAGTTGGGGGATCTCCTGTGCCATGATCAACATATCGTCCAGATAGATGATCATCATCCGTATGCCCCTGCTGCGGAGCAGGGCGACCAC
Source organism: Pelobates cultripes (assembly GCA_933207985.1). NCBI lineage: Eukaryota > Metazoa > Chordata > Amphibia > Anura > Pelobatidae > Pelobates > Pelobates cultripes. The sequence goes on from OW240912.1 coordinate 118,259,276, forward strand.
CGGCTTCAGTAATTTTGTGAAGCAAAAGGGGCCGATGAAAGTCCAAAGGGGAGACATCGGAATCTCCACGTCACTTTTTCCCATTGGAATTGGAGTAGATGGTGGCACTCCTCCGCCATCGGGATTGTGAGATAGGCATCCTGTAGGTCCAGTTTGACCATCCAGTCCCCTAGTCTGAGTAGGTCTCGTAGGCAATGGATTCCCTCCATTTTGAAGTGGTGGTACCGTACAAATGCGTTTAGTGGTCGTAAGATGATGACTGGGCGTACTCCGCCGCCCTTCTTGGGTACCAAAAAGCGGTTGCTCATGAACCCGGGGGAGGGTGACGGGACCTGATATATGGCGCCTTTTTCTTGTAGGGCGGCAATCTCCTTGTCCACTAAACCCTTGTCTCATGTCGAAAATGCTATTGGGTGTGGCCTGCTTGCCTGGACAGGGGGTTGTACAAACTCTATGTGATACCCCGTGACAGTATTGAGGACCCATGCGTCCGCTGTCAGACGCTGCCAACTCCCTAGAAAGTGTAACAGTCTGCCCCCCACAGTGGGTATACCCGGGGAGGGGAAAGGTAGTACACTAACCATAAGGACGTCGGCCGTAAGAGTTGCCCCTGGGTCCTCGCGGCTGCCATGGCCTGGCCCTGACTGGAAAGAAGGGGGAGGCATTCTATTCTCTGGTGGCTGAGCTCGAGCCGTGGCGGGACCTCTGTATCCCCGGTTGGAACCGCGGGAGGAGCCGGCCACACCAAAAACTCTGGGGGAGAACACTCGTTTTAAATTGGTCTGTGGCTTGTCTAGGTCCGTAAATGTACTCACGTAAGTGCCTAATTCTTTAACAAAACTGTCTCTGAACAGGAGACCCTTGGCTTGCGGTCCCGGTTCGGAGAGGGCCATGTTAACGAGTTTGGGCTCGATTTTCATCAGTATAGTCTTGCGCCTCTCGGTGGCCAGCGCAGCATTTGCGTTACCGATGAGGCATATGGATCTCTGGGCCCAGCCCCTAATGGCTAATATGTCAAGAGGTGTCCCTTCATTTATTGCCTCCTCGACCCATTCAAAAATTTTGGTACTAGGGCCCAGTGTATTCAGCACCTTATCTTGGCACTGCTGCAGGGAGTAATCAAGACCCTTTTTTGGCTTTCCAGCCCGATTTCCCCAGGAATTGCGCTATTTTGGGGTCTATGTCTGGCGTGATGCAGGCCTTGTCGGGCACTGTTGGGCGTGGGCACTCCGCCCACAGTTTTTGTCTGGTGGCTTTATCTAGGGGCTTACGTATTCTGGCCGCTATGTACCGTGCCACATGGTCGGTCGGGAACCACTCCGCCGACCTAGGGTTCTTCAGTGTATCAGGGTCAAACAGAGGTTCACCCTGAGGGTCCATTATAGCAGAAGCATCCGCAGTATCATGCAAAGGGTTAGGCGGGTTGCGTGATGGGCTACGGTCAGGGGAGGAAACCTCCCATTCATTGGAGTCGACGTCATCGGACTCGCTCAACACCTCCTCTGTATCCGAACCAGAGTCGGAAGCGTCAGTTAGGGCTTTTGCCCACTTCCATGTCCTCGCCGCTTTTGCCCGGCGGGTGGCTCGTTTTCGTCGGGGCCCCACGACCTCAGGTGTGACAGGACGTACCCTGTCTGTCATTTCATTTTTGGAGGTATGCTTTCCCATGTTGTGAGTTTTCCTCACAGCTTTACAGCCCTCTCTGTGTAAGGGGCCCTCTTCTGTGGCCCTGCCAAGAGGTCCCTTAGGGTTGGCTGCCTTAATAGCAGTTGAAATAGAGTGGGATATGTTGTCAGACATAACCCCCATTGCGGTATAGATAGCTTGGGTAACCGATTTGGACATGGTGGCGTCCAGGAGCGAGTGGAACTCCTCTGAGTCCAAATGCTCCAGGGGGGTCACCACGTCCCCTTGCAGGGTGGAGGGTGCAGACACCATGGTCCTGTTGGCATCCCCCTTATCACTGGGGCCAGGGGCAGAGTACTCAGTAGGGGCCTGCATCTTGGGCCAAGTAAGTGAATGAGGCACACTAGCACTAGGGGAACTACAGCTACATTTGCAGTTAATTCTGCAGGGCAGAGTAAGGGCTAAAGACAAGGCAACAGAATAACACAGTAACAAACCAGCAGCTTGTACTGTCAGCTTACCGAGTGTTCCCTCAAGAATGGCCTCTGGGGACACTGGCAGGCTGACAGGCAAGCTAACCGTCCAATCAGCTCACGCCCTGCTAGTGGGGCTGTGAGCTGAGCGGGAGAAAAAGAGCGGCAAAATCTTTTCACCACCGCCCCTTTAACATGTCTGCCGTGTGTGCGGCAGGGGCCGTGCATGCGCGCGCGGCCGTTTACTCACGCGGTGTTGTGGCTGGAGAAACCCCTGAGAAGAAACCGGGCTTTTCCCAGGGAGTTCCCCACACTGTGCGACCGAGAGGGGAGGGTAATAAACTACCCGGCGGTCCGCACGGAGCCGGTACCCCGCCGAGAGGGGGAGGGGGAGGTGGGGCACCTGCAGGGAACGTAGGGAAGGTCTCCTGACAGAGGGGAGCCCTCAGGGGAACCAGGAAACAAACGCTGGGGACAAAATTACCAGCACATACAAGATTAATGTAGAAACATACACAAAATGGAATGAGAGAAAAAAGTGGTACTTAGCTGAGGCAGCAGCAAAGAAATAGGAAGAGGAGGAGGATACAGGAAAGGATATTAGAGAAGGACTGTTCCTATTGGTTGAAGGATGGTGAAGTAAGGTTAACCCTGTGAGGGTAGTTATGTATGTTTCTTTTTTCTACAAATAAACACCTTAGCTTTTCTTTGCTGCTGAGGAAATAAAAGAAAGAGATAAGCCTAATATGAGCCTCCGTGTCCTTTAATAAAATCATTATTTGGTGCAACCATATTTTGCCTTTAGAACAGCATCAATTCTTTAAGGTACACTCACACACAGTTTACTTACCAGGTAGATTGGAGAACTAATCATAGTTCTTCTGTGGATTTAGGCAACCTCACTTCTATCTCTTCATGTAATTCCAGACAGTCTGAATGATGAGTTCGACATTCTTTAGAGTCCTACCATCATGGCACTGATGTGCCTTTGCAGGGCACTCAAGGCTGCCAGATTAGGCTATGGCCTATTAGGAGTCCCAGTGGGACTTCATATATCTGCTAGTGCATAACGAGCAGAGATTGCAGGTGCTCAGGGACATTCCTCACTTTGCGCTTTGCATTACTTAGAGGAAGTCATCTCAAACCACTTTCTCCCAGCACTTGTGAACAGGAATTTGTATTGGAGTAGAGCAGCCTGCATCTGGTCAGCCTGGTCCTCAGTGGATTCCAGGGAAGCATCCCACACTGCTAGATATACACATAGCTGCAGAAGAAGCCTCCTTATCATACAAGTAAAACAAACAGCCAATACACAACCATAACACAACTGACAATCCACACATAGACACACCACCAAATACACATTGTGACATATCAGCCACACACACAATTCCACAAGCAGCTCCCATACCAAGCTCATATTCATAGGTATCATACACAATACCTCAAACTACTAATGAAGATATACAATAGAGCAGCCAACATCCGCATAAATACAATGCTGCAAAGCAACTGCAGAACTCATAAATAACACAAGGAGAGTACGGCATTATATAAACCTACAACATCTAAACAAACAGGACAGGCACGCCAAGGGACTTCAACATCTTGTTTTGGCACAGTATTACTAAAAGGTTTCCTACCCATGCTCTTGACACCTAAACACATTTAGCTCAATGAATCAGTTTTGGTGTATAGATCATGTCCCTGTAGTGTCACTGCAAATTTTTATGAGTTTTAAGAGTTAAACCAGTTTGTTTTTGCAGGCTTAGCCACACTTCCACTGCCTGTTTTACAGAGCCTCCCTACTCTCTTCCTGTAAAGAAAGATCTAATTTTTCAACTCCATTTATTGCACAGTGTGTTTATTTTATAATTTTATATCTCTGGCTCTGTTAATTGGCTGTTAGGACTAGCGTTGCCACCTGGCCGGTATTCTACAGGCACAGCCAGTATTTGATGCTGTGTGCAAATATACAGGAGGAGAATGCTCTGCAATATCTGCACCGGCCACCAGAGTGTGCGGTGTTCTAAGCTGTGCTAGGAAAGGGCTGAGATGCAGCATGTCCCTGTCAGCTCCACTAATAGAATGGAGCATGGAAAGAGTGAGAGGACCTAAAGGAGAAGCAGAAGGAGTCCTGAGAGCAGGTACATGTGTGTAAGTACTCAGCAGTCTCTGTGTGTGGGTATTCAGCGGTCTGTGTGTGTATTCAGCAATCAGTGTGTGTGTGTATTCAGCAATCAGTGTGTGTGTGTGTGTATTCAGCAGTCTGTGTGTGTGTGTATTCAGCAATCAGTGTGTGTGTATTCAGCAGTCTGTGTGTGTATTCAGCAGTCTATGTGTGTGTGTGTTCAACAGTCATTGTGTGTATGTGTACTCAGCAGTCTGTGTGTGTGTCTGTGTGTGTGTATTCAGCAGTCCGAGTGTGTGTGTGTATCCAGCAATCAGTGTGTGTGTATTCAGCAGTCTGTGTGTGTGTGTGTGTGTGTATTCAGCAATCAGTGTGTGTGTCTGTGTGTGTGTATTCAGCAGTCCGAGTGTGTGTGTGTATCCAGCAATCAGTGTGTGTGTGTGTGTGTGTGTGTGTGTGTGTGTGTGTGTGTGTGTGTATTCAGCCATCTGTGTGTGTGTATTCAGCCGTCTGTGTGTCTGTGTATTCAGCAGTCTGTGTGAGTGTATTCTGCAGTCATTGTGTGTATGTGTGCATTCAGCAGTGTATGTATGTGTGTAATCAGCAGTCTGTGTGTGTGCAATTAACAGTCTGTGTGTGTATGTATTCAGCAGTCAGATGGGAGAGAAATAGAACCAGAATATCCATCTCTGTTGATAAATGGTATGTACACTCCTTGTAATACACAATAACTTACACAGACATAGTAGACACACACTCACAGCATCCAGACACTGACACACACTCAGACAACCGTATGCACACAATGTTATACACATTTAGACAACGACACACTTCTATACACACAATACTATACACACTCATTCAGACAGTATTATACATGCACTGCCTCACATACACAATGCTATATGCATACTCAGACTAAGTACACACATTAAAAGTAGTTTATTAGTGATTTATGGAATTTTTCTCTTTCCAAATCTTTTCATTCTCTTGTATACGTTGTGTCGTGTGATGTCACATATATATAATTAATTATGCAAATTAGCTTGGCCAGTATTTTTTTCAAAAAAGGTGTCAACCCTAGCTAGGACCTGCAGGAAACTTATATGTGTAATTAAAGTTCAATTAACAAAGCAGAAGATAAGTATTTCTAAAGTAAACACAATGTGCTGTTAGCTGATTGAAAATTTAACCATGTTTTTCCTGTTGACTGTGGAAATCACAGCCTTTAGAGGCCTGACTGAAGCTGCACAAGGAGAAAGAAATGTGATTTGACTACTAAATGTCAGAGAATTGAGCAGTGAGACTGCAGGGACAGCCAAAACCACTACACTAAGCTAAAGTTGTTTTGGTGCTTAGAGTCTCCCTTTAATGGTTTTTGCTGTATGTTTAGGTTGTTATCAAGCTGCAGAATACATTTGGGGCAAATCAAATGCCTTTCCTGATGGTATTGCTTAATAAATAAGTATCTGCCTTACTTCTCGGTATTGAGGAGACCATTAATTCAGATCAAATTCCCAACTAAATTTGCCGAAATGCAGTCCCAAAATTGCAAGAACCTTCCACCATGTTTCATTGTAACATTCTCCAGCTGCTAATCAAACAAACTGCCTTCTGCAACAGCCAAATAGTTTAAATTTCAGTCGGGAACACCTCTGCCATTTTTTGAACTCCAATTCCCATGTTCTTACCCATAATTGAGCTGCTTTACCTTGTTCCTATGTCAGAGGCATGGCGACATTTGGTGTTTTTGGACTCAAATCTTCCATGAAGAGTACTTCTCCGGACAGGGTTTCACAGGGTTCTGCCAATTATGTACTGATGGCACAGCCATTTTTCAAGGAAAATAAGCCTGAGGTGTCTTTTATGAGCTGCACTAAGTTTGCATCTGTGGTCCTCAACGTTGGGCATTTATTTATGCTTCTTTTGAAGAACTTGGACAGCACATAGGATAACCCCTACCTGCCTTGACATTTCTGCATGGGAGAGACTTTGCTGATGCAGTAAAACTAGTGTCTTATTGCTGTGCTCAGTCTTGCAAAGGTATATGACTTTTGACATTTAACTGCCTTCAGTAACCTCACCTTTTGAGCAGAGTTTTATTCCTCCTACGTGCTGTTTCATGTAATATAGTGTTACAACCTACATATTAAATGAATTATCATTAGCTCCTGTTTGGTATAATAGTTTAATTATGAACCTGACTACAAGCCTACAAAATCGCTGACTGTGCAATTGTAGCAATTAGAATTACAATTCAATGAAGCAATTCAATTAGAACTGAATGCTGTTTTGAAGGAAAAGGGTGGTCAAACCAAATTTTGATTTAGATTTTCCTCCTGTCCACTCACTTTGCATTTTGTTAATTGATAAAAAAAAAAATATGAACATTTTTAAAAAAAAATTTAAAGCACTCCTAATTTACAGCATATTTAACACCTTCCTATATCTTTGGCACAGAACTGTATATTTTAAAATGCATTTATAGCATACCATCGCTCATTTGCTCCCTCTCATTTTTTGGGTCAATAGTGCAATGCTTTCCTTTTAACTGAAATATATATATATTGATGATGTTTTGTGATACTTATGTGATTTATATTATTACAGAGTGGTGAATGCGGGAAAAAGTTTACACAATGAAGACCAGGCTTGCTGTGAATATATAACTGTAGAAATGAGAGATGGAAAATCGAATGACTGTCTAAAAGAATTTCCAGAATCTGGCCAAAGTATAATCCAGAAACAAGAATCTCTGGACCAGGTTAGTTATTTTATGTTGTGCTATAAAAAATAATTGGTCAGTGTAAGGTGAACTTTCAGAGCCTGAGAATCTAGCATAAGAGTAGAAAAAAAATGTTACCAAGTCACAGCGACCTAGTACAGTACAACCTCTGTGTCATGATTCCTGATGTTGATATTGTTATATTTAGCAAAATTGGGAGGACACAATAACTTGAGTTGTACACAAATTTTACTTTTTAAAAGGACACTATAGCCACCAAAACAACTTTATCTTAAAGAAGCAGTTTTGGTGTATAGATCATGCCTCTGTAGTGTTGCTGCTCAATTCTCTGCCATTTAGGAGTTAAATCACTTTGTTTATGTAGCCTTAGTCACCTCCCTGCATGTGACTTATGCAGCTTTCCTAAACACTTCCTTTAAAGTGAGAGCTAATGTCTTCACTTCCTTTATTGCAAATTCTGTTTAGAATTTCTTGTCTTTTGTGGTGTTAAGGAGCCTCTTGTGTGTAATTAAAGTTCAATTTACAGTGCATGAGATAAAAACGTCTAAAGTACGTTAACAACTTATGAAAATGAAATAAAAACTTTTTTTCATGCAGGCTGTGTCAGTCACAGCCAGGGGAGTTGTGGCTAGAGCTGCATGGACAGAAACAAAAGTTATTTAACTCCCGAATGGCAGAGAAATGAGCCGTGAGCCTCTAAAGGCATGATCTATACATAGAAACTGCTTCATTAAGCTAAAGTTTACTTTAAAGGGTGTCAGGGCTCCGCAGGCGGCTGTGAGGGGAGGCAGCAATCCACTTGTAGCACTCACCCTCAATCCTTCGCGGTCTCCCCTTCCTCTACCTGTCGGCAAGTGGCGTCCTCACTGCTGTATGCGCCGCTCGCGTCCTCCTCCTCGCCTCCCAGCGGCAGCATGTATAATGCTGCACGCTGGGAGCCCGGGCATTTATGCGAACGCCGGGGTCAGTCACGTGACCCGGCGTTAAAGCCACAGTACCATAATCACAGTGGGAGGTGTAGATATCTCCCACGTGTGATTGTTAATTCTGATTGGAAGTTATCCAATCAGAATTAAGCAAAGGATTTATATACTTACCTTTCCTGTTTCTCAGTGCCCTGTTGTGGTCTTGTGATACCCGTAGTGCAGTTTGCTTGTGTTTCTCTCTGGTTACCGATTATTTGGCTTGTTATTCCAATTCTCCTGTATTCTCCATTCCTTTGACCTCGGCTTGTTTCTCGTTCTCCTGTTTTCTGGCTCCCTTTACTTGGCTTGTCTCCTGACTATTCTTAGTGTGCTTTAACCCGGCCACTCTAAGGACCGGTATAGCACCCTTCCTCTCTGTGACCTGTTAGCGTGTTAGGTTCCCGAATCGTGACAAAGGGACACTGTATCGTTGTTCTGGGGAGTATAATAATTCCCTGCAGGCATTTTCATGCAAACACTGTCTTCTCAGAGAAAAGGCAGTGTTTACATTGCCCCCAAGGAACACCTCAACTGGCCACTTCTCAGATGATTCAATGCATCTGTATGAGGAGGAGCTGATTGGCCAAGCCAGTGTTTGGCCCTGCCTCCTTGCTGATTTCAGCCAATCCAATGCTTTCCCTATTGCAACTCATTGTATTAGCTAAAAAATCATAAATTCTGATGATGTCAGCAAATAATAATTAAGTTGTATTTTTTTGTATTTTCGTATTTTATTCGTCTTTCTGACGAGTAAACAAATAGAAAAAAATCACAGTTTTAAACTGGGCATGTGCAGGAATTTCACAGTGTAATCCAGTGTGGACACATGATGTGTCCCGCAGGGCCTTCACCTGCCCACATTAAATCCGGTGGTGCCTAGTACCTAGATCCGGGCAAGGAATAAACAGGTGAAACGGGGAACCTTGGGGCATTTGGGGGTGACTGAAGGACAATCAATTGTAGTGGATTCAAGAGGGGTGTTTAAAAAAAACAAAAATGGATAGGGCCATGACAGTGCCGCTTTAAAGATTAAATAACTTCCTGCGATTCATTCAATACACCTCCAACTGACCAAGGGGTAGATATAACTGAGCACACTTAATTGTTGTGGTATATTATGAACATACTGACTTTTGCGGTACATAAAAATCTCAAATAATGGATAAATTCTTGGCTCCACAATTATAATAATAGGCCACATCTTGTGCCAGTTAAATACAGCTTTCAGTGTATGCAGAATCAGTAACCATTATGTTTGTTTTAACATTCCAGGTTGATGATGAAATTGGTTTCTCGTACTGGGGACTGTTTGATGGTCATGCAGGGTGTGGATGTGCCATGTTTGCAGCAAAGCTACTCCACTTTCACATCTGCGATCAACTAAGGGACTTGGTGTCCATCCTAAGGCAGTCTGTGGCAACTCCTGCGCCTCTATGTCTTGTTCATGACACAACTGAAAATGCAGCAGGTACTCCAAAGGAGAAAAAAACACAGCCCCCACTGGATACAGAGCTACGCTTCCATCTTGAAAAGCAAGTTTTTCCAGAGAGCCTTGTTATCGGTGCACTTGAAAATGCTTTCAGGGAAATGGTGAGTGACTGAAGGTTAACCTGTTGTTGGACTGCAATTCACTTAATTCTATGTCAGTTGCCGGTGGGTTAACCCAGTGCTCTCAGCATATCATTGCCCTCCAAAGCTGGAAGGCTAATGCAGGAGATGATTGGTTGAAGTTACTGTTGAAAGCCCTGTTTTTTTGGTAAACTTCTTTAAAATAACTTGACATGAACTGTGTCATAATGCTGCAATCAGGTGACTATTCATAAAACAGTGAGTGAATTGCAAATAATAGGTCATTTAGAAAAATCTCCAGTTCAGCCATATATATTAATCTGTCTTTCACCATGCAGATTTGATTTCACCACCATACTCTCTTTAGTTGTATATTAGTGTACATCTAATAAATGTGATTTTTAGTTTTATGTAGGGATGCATAATGGGTTTAATGTGCTTAATAGCAGTTTTGTTAACTCAGTAAGACCTCAGGCAACCGGCAAGGTATGATTTGATTTCCTAAATCATAATAAAAACTATTTATTAAAGGAACTCTATAGGGTCAGGAACACAAACATGTATTCCTGACCTTATAGTGTTAAAACCACCATCTAGCCATCCCTAAATATAGTAAAATCTTACTTGTATTCAAGTCTGCAGCTGCTGGCTCTGCACCTGACCTGCCTGCATGCCTGACATCATCAGAAGTAATTATGTGAGCCAATCACTATGTTTTCTTATAGGATTGGCTGAGTTTGTCAAGGAGGCAGCTCATGGGCCTCCTTGTCAAACACAACCCTGGCCAATCAGCATCTCCTCATAGAGATCCATTGAATCAGTGCATCTCTATGAGGAAAGTTCAATGTCTCCATGCAGATGGTGGAGACCTGAATGGCAGTAGTGCACAGTGTGCAGCACAGCCCTAGGAATCACCTCTAGCAGCCATCTGAGGAGTGGCCAGTGAAGTTATCAATAGGCTGTAATGTAAACACTGCATTTTCTCTGAAAAGACGGTGTTAACTGCAAAAAGCATGAAGGAAATAATTCTACTCACCAGAAGAATAAGTTGTAGTTGTTCAGGTGACTATAAAACACAAAAACATGAGGACTTTATTTACTTACAGGTAATGTGTCACATGTTTTTGTAGGACAAAATCCTTTATGTAAGTTGGCTTAACTGTATTATAAATTCATTTATCCTTTAAAATCAAAATTATGTTTTTCATCCTCCATTTACTTTCCCATGGATTTGAGTCACCATGGGACATACTGATGGTGTTATTAAAGCGGCACTGTCATGCCGAACTTACCTTTCCTCAATCTCTTCTCCCCCTCTCTCAGGATCTGTTCTTCTTTTCTTCCTGTCTTCTTTAGTTTTCTTTAAAATCATAAATCAAAGTAGGGACTCTTTGCCTTATGGAGGTTTCCTCCGCTTGACTCTGACCAGCGGAGGAGCAAAATGTGCTTCATTTCCGCTGGTCAGAGCAATTTTCCCATAATTCTTACCTTTCCTCTGTGTTCCCACGATGCTTCCTGTCATTTGCGTTCCTGCCGAATTGCGTTCTAACTGAATGAGAACAGTATGTTTGTTTCTTTTAGAACTCAATTCGGCACTTTGTTCAGATTGCAATTTCATTGGAATGAATGAAACTCCGATCCTATTCGTGCTGTGGCTGCATCTTCTACTAGAAGGCTGAAAGACCTAAATTGGTCTTTCAGCCACATTTACTAATACTAAGTAAAAATTACTTAGTATTCGTAAATGCTATACCGCGAGTAGGGGCATGTCTAGTAAACAGTGAGCAGCCTGTGGCCTGTGGCTGCTCACTGTAAAAAATAAATAAAAACCTATTGGCCCCCACCCCTAAACGACAGGTGGGGACCCTAAAGTAAAATAATGGGGGAGACCTATTGTGTCCGTCCTCTGCGCGGTGGGTGGGGGTCATAATGATAATGAGGGGGGGGGGAACCTACTGTCCTCCCTCCCAGTCCCCCAAATAAAATAAAAAACCGGAGCACAAAAAAAAAAACCTGACAAAAAAGAAAAAACCAGAGCGCAAAAAAAAGAATCCATCTTCACCCATGGAGGGCTCCGCGCAGACTGAGCTCCGCAGGGCGAGGAAGGCTTATAAAGCCTTGCCCCGCCCTGCAATTAGGCTAAGAACACTCTGATTGGTGGGTTTAAGCCCATCAGAGTGCTCTTTGTCATTTTACACAGCGTGGGAAAATTCAAAAGAACTTTCCTACGCTGTGTAAAATGACACAGACCACTTTAATTGGATGGCTTGAAATCCATCGAATCACAGTGCTCTGTGTCATTTTACACAGCGTGGGAATATTCCAAAGGGGGAGGGGGGATTTGACTTAGAGCCCCCACCCGCCACCCAGGGGTGGGGGAGGACAGTAGGTCCCACCCCCCTCATTATCATTTGGCCGCCGCCCAGGGTGGGGCCTAGGGGGAGGACAGTAGGTCCCCCCCCCTCATTATCATTTGACCCCCACCTGCCTCCCAGGGGTGGGGGCCTCGGGGGAGGACAGTAGGTCACCCCCCCTCATTATCATCATGGCCCTCACCCGCCGCCCAGGGGTGGGGGCCCAGGGGGGAGGACAGTAGGTCCCTCCCACTTATTATCATTTGGCCCCCACCTGCCTCCCAGGGGTGGGGGCCTCGGGGGAGGACAGTAGGCCACCCCCCCTCATTATCATCATGGCCCTCACCCGCCGCCCAGGGGGGAGGACAGTAGGTCCCCGTCCCCCCCATGGTAATTTATGGCCCCCATCCGCTGCTCAGGGGTGGGGGCCGGATAGTAGGGTTTTTTTTTACAGTGAGCAGCCACAGGCTGCTCACTGTTTAGTAGGTATGCCCCTACTCGCGGTATAGCGAGTAGGGGCATTGGGGAGATTTTAATCTCCCTTATGCTATTATGGGGGTCATATTGACCCCCATAGAGTGAGGGGGGAACTGGGGGGCGTATGAAGTGGCGGGGAGCACTGCTCACTGCCGCTTCTATCTTTACATATTACAAGGAGAGAGCTGCATGCCGGTAGCTCCCTCCTTGTAATAAACTGCCCGAACAAACGAACACTGATACACAGTGTTCGTTTGTTCGTCTGATTTTTCTATTCATTCATTCGTCTTTCTGATGAATTAATGAATAGATGAAATTCCCGTTCGCATGTCCAAGTGTTTCACTGGGCATGTGCTGGAATCTCAGTGCTATCTAGTGTGGGCAAGTGACGTGTCCCACAGGGACTTCATGTACCCACACAAAGATGGCGGCGCCCTGAAAATAGATCGGGGCAGAAAATAAGGAATAAAAAACAGGTAATATGGGGAGCTTAGGGGCATTTGGGGGTGACTAGGGGTCAATTAGAGATAGTGGAGGCGGGAGAGGGGTTAAAAAAAAAAACGTGATTCGGCATGACAGTGCCGCTTTAACTAATCAAAGTATTTTAGAAAATTGATGTTGGAAAAATAATTCTGTTTGATTTTCTTTAATTTAAAAAAAAATTAAAAAAAATGCAATTTACTTGTCAATTTTCCACAATTAAGAGTATAATTCCATGATAATATACCCTGGATCAGACAGAAAAAGATGAAGTCAGACGAGTCTTGATCAGTAATGGCATTTAATCAGGATACAGATCAGTACAGGTAGCAGGCTAGAGGAACAGAAACAGGCATCAATAATAAACAGGAATGATAAAATACAGGAATAACGTGCTATATGTATATATGATAGCCTGAATACATTAACTGTGTTTCCCCATACATTATTAAAGAAGAGAGCTTGGTTACGTGTGTCTGAGTTCCGATTTTTTGTAAAGATTGTTAGTTAAAGCATATCATGGACGTGCACTAGCAGAGCTCTTAAAACACATTTGGAATAAGAGTAATTTCAAGCAGTTACTTGGCCAATAAAATAAAGTGTAGCCAAAAAATATCTTGAAAGCTGTATAACCATATATACTTAGCGTGCTACAGATGGCTGTATTGGTAGTGGCAGCCAGTGGCATACCTACCATGGTCGCAGGGGTCTTCAGGTGGCCCGGCCACAGGTGCGACCCCTGCGACAGTGAGCCAGTCGGGAGGTACAGCCACTTCATTTGTAAGGGGCCCAGGCCACCTGAGGGCCCCGTAAGCCCCTCTTTTGATCTCCCTCCCTGGGTCTTTGCAGAGTTTGCGCAATGCTCGTTTACAAGAGCTTCTGCAGCGCCACCGGACCACCAGGAAATATGCTGCCCCCTCCCTGGATGCTGGTAGGACACAGGGAGGAGGAGATATACTAAATAATTTTTTTTTAATAATATAAAAAAAAATATGCTCCCTTTTCATCCCCCGCAGCCCCTATTCTACCCAGCAAATAATCTCACACACAATGCATCCCTACACACACACATACACACACAGTGCATCCCTACACACACACACACACACACACAATATGCATTTCTACACACACTGCATTCCTACACACACTAACAATATGCATCCCTACACACACAGAGACACACACAAACACACACACACAAACACACACACGCGGAGGCAATGACACACTTGGAGGGGCAGGGGGATGAGACCCATGGAGGGGCTGGGGGGATGAGACGCATGGATGGGCTGAGGGGAAGAGATGCATGGAGGGGCTGGGGGGATGAGACACATGGAGGGGCTGGGGGATGAGATGCATGGAGGAGCTGGGGGGATGAGATGCATACACTACAACACTACAAGAGTTGTCTTGAAGCTCTGAATAATGTAAGTGGATTCACACAACCCCCATTGCAAAATGGGTTTTTGGACCTTTATGAAATACTCATGCTGACTGTGTTGGAATTTCACTGAAATTCCAACACAGTCAAAATATATACTGAGACAAAGTAGGGATTACTTTGTCTTAGTATTTTTTTATACACCTAGCACTTCTTGACATTGGGCAGAGCTACCACCGTCTAGAGGTGTCAATCCCCCAGCCGTCACCAATGACGGCTGCAGGGAATTTAGAGCTATCTCTGGAGGAGCCCCGGCCACCGGACACCCCAGTGGCAATGTCACCATCTGGGGTCTTTGCAAATGATCAATTTCCCCAGACAGTGACTGCGTCGCTTTAAATCCTATTACCAATAATTGAATATACTCAACCAGTGGAATTTTTTTATTTCTGTTTTCCATATACTCCTGGGCATGTGGAAGTTGTCACAATCTCTTACCTTATTCCATCATGCCCACGTGGTGCAGGATCCAGGACAGACTCCTCTGCCAATGAGTTCAGCTTGTCCCTTATAAAAGGGGAGTCTTTTGCCTTGTTCCTTGCCCTATTGTGGTTCCTTGTGTTCCCCTTAGTGCTCTTTGATTCTCCTTGCGTATTTACAGTTGATTCTGTGTACTGACCCGGCTTCGCTTTTGACATTCTTGTTTTCTGGTTCCCTGACTTGGCTTATATTTTGACCTCCTGATTTCTGGTATCCTGATGCGGCTATTCTTGTATTGTTCTCCTGATCTATGGTATTCTGATTTTTGGCTATCCTCTGACTTCTCTTTTCTTCCTATATTAAATCCGACCATTCTAAGGTTCGGTAATACGTGCTTGGGTATGCTGTGGGTTTACATACTGCGTGTTGGGTTAGCACACAACCGTGATAGAAATGCAGCTTTATCAGTTCTTGCTAGTTTTCCCCTGAGAGTTCTCTATGGTGCTGTATAGTTGCATAAAGGTTGGCTAGACTGATCCAAGGAGAGGCTTTACGTATTAATCAAAATGTTTGAACATAATTTGAGTGGACTTTGTCACCTTAAAGCAAGTGGATGACACATTATTATTATGTTATTATTTATATAGTCCCAACAAATTCCGCAACGCTTTACAGTGGGTGGACGCACAAACATGTAGTTGTAACCAGACAAGTTGGACACACAGGAGCAGAGGGGTTGAGGGCCCTGCTCAATGAGCTTACATGCTAGAGGGAGTGGGTTAAAGTGACACAAAAGGTAAGGATAGTATTAGACTAATGATAGTTGCAAGAGAGGAATCAGTTGGGAGCTATTTACAGTTTAATTGATACGCTTTTATGAAGAAGTGGGTTTTTAATGATTTTTTTGAAGGAGTGGAGACTGGGTGAGCATCTAACGGAGAAGGGAAGTGAGTTCCACAGGAACGGTGCAGCCCTCGAGAAGTCTTGAAGGCGAGCATCAGAGGTGGGAGTCCGGACAGAAGGTAGACGTAAGTCTGCAGCAGAGTGTAAGGGCCTAGACGGGACATACTTGTGTATTAGGGAGGATAGAAAGGTGGGAGCAGCAGTATGTAGAGATTTGAAAGTAAGGACCAGAATTTTAAATTGAGCCCTATATCTTACAGGAAGCCAATGTAGGGACTGACAGAAGGGTAAGGCATAGGCGGTGCAGGTGGACAGGAAGATGAACCTCGCCGCCTCATTCATTATGGACTGTAACGGTGCAAGTTGGGAGCACGTAAGACCACTGAGAAGCGGATTACAGTAGTCAAGGCGAGAAAGGACAATGGAGCGGACCAGCGCCTTAGTCGCATCTTGCGTTAAGTAGAGTCGGATTCACGCAATGTTTTTGAGATGGAAGTGGCAGGATTAGGCGATAGATTGAACATGAGGCATGAAGGAGAGGTCGGAGTCAAAGAGAACACCTAGGCAGCGAGCCTGCGTGGTGGAGCTGATGGTAGCACCGTTGACTTGGAGGGAGACAGACACAGGAGTGGCAACACTTGTGGGAGGAAAGACCAGAATCTCCGTTTTGGCCAAGTTGAGTTTAAGGAAGTGGGCAGCCATCCAGTTATACTATAATGAGTTTGTTGCAAAAAAGTACAAACATCTGAAAGTACCAAAAAAATTTCCTTATATACATATTTACATAGTCAAAGAAATACGTCCATTAAGCAACGAATTGCTTTTTGATCCAAAAGAAGGCAAAAAACACACATAAAACGTTACAATTTTTCAAACTAGAGAAATAAATCCTTCTTGACCCCAGTTATTCACGAAGGTGAGTTTTTTTTTAATTCAAAGTGAATTTCAAATTTAAGGCCAAAATAGCCCAATTTTAAACATTTATCCAAGTCACATATGGTTTTAGTTCTGCTATTTTTGCTTTAAATCTGAAATTCACTTTGAATTGCTCTCAATTCTCACTATAGTGAATTCAGTGTTTTGGCAATCTGGACAGTAGGTGGCGCAGTGGAGTTCTAGACAGTTTGTTTTGAAAGTAGATTTCAAATTTTCAATGGCAAAGTTATATAATGTAAGTTAAAACTAGAAATGCTATTTAAATTGATGAAAGTGCTTTATATGTCTGGAGTCTTTCACATTTGTGTTCAGTAACATCCCCTGGATGTTGGGCACAAGTAACATCCCCAGGGCGTACTTGGAAACCAGAGCAATCAGAATGTACCTTTCCTGATTAAATAATTTGTTGTTATTATTATTTATAAAATTGCAGATTTCAACAGCGCCTTTTAAATAGACAGAAAATCTATGCAGGGGAAAAAGGTGAGGGCTTGCAAATGCTGCAAGATGTCTTTAGATCTACCTGCAAGGAGAAAAATACATGAATAAGTGCATACATAGTTTTATGTAGGGTATGTCTACTAAATAGTGATTTTAAACTAATTTGGGGCAGTCAATTATTTCTTTAATGATTGTCCTGCAGAACTGGATAAAAACGAACAAGAAAAGTATTTATAAGCTTGCTAGTAGAAAATGATTGACTTATTCACATGAGAAATGAACATACATCAAAATGTATGTATGTTTGCCTTTTTAATTACTGTGACTAAATCAGAAATAGAACTAGAGAGTATGTGAGACATCATTCACTATCTAGATATTCAAATAGAGAGAGAAAATGATGGGAGAACAATGGAAGTTCAAGCTGATTGGAGTTATGTGTTGAAATATATATACAGAGAAATACTTGGTATGCAAGTAATGAGAACACCAAAAAAAAAACAACATATCACCAACAAGAGCATTCAGACTTATAGGATGACTGTCACCTATTAAATTTTAGCACAACCTAATAGCTAACTACGAAGTAGTCATTAATTGTGCTAAAGTTTGGGGAATTTTTACAATTCTTTAAATTTACTTTTATCTTACTTTACGTGGACTTGGAGATTCATTTCAAACCGAACTGCTATTCGGGCGAACTAGGGCCAATCGGGTGATTGGAAGAATTTTCAATTTCCAAGCTGCCACATGACCGAATCTCAGAGTAACCAACTTGCGCGAGCCTAAACATGTTCAATTTGTTTTTTTATTCAGAGTGACGCTCATGGTAACAGAAAAAAGGTGAATGGAATGGGAAAGATAAGGGGGTGAGGGGTGGGGGAGGAATGAAGAGTAATAAAACAACTGTACTTCCAGGCAGGATTCTTCTTGACACTTTGACTTCAACTATTGAGGGAGAGAGACCAGCAGTGATTCTGTATATTTACCCTCGCTGTGCCTGTGTTGGAGTAGGAGATAGTCTGGGTCATTGATTCTAGTGCAAGACTAGGTTTAGCTTTATGTGGTATCTAGCAGCAAGTACTGCCAGGAGAAAAACCTTGAGTGAGAGATAGTTGATTGGTCCTAGTGTGAGAA
This sequence comes from Pelobates cultripes, assembly GCA_933207985.1. Classification (NCBI taxonomy): domain Eukaryota; kingdom Metazoa; phylum Chordata; class Amphibia; order Anura; family Pelobatidae; genus Pelobates; species Pelobates cultripes. The sequence continues at coordinate 118,277,381 of OW240912.1, forward strand.
TATCTTACCAATATACAGTTGTTAAAAAAACAGTCGTTATACCTTCTTTGTGCCTGCTTCCCCCACCCCAGTAAATAACTAAAGGAGAGTGCTGCACAGTATACTTTGTGGGGGTCATCAGAGTTACTGTTTAGTGACGACTTACCCCAGAGTGCCAAGGTAGTGTCCATGATGTCTGGTGGTGGTGGTGGTGATGAATCCAATGATGATAATATAGCACTTTTATCTCTTGTCCAGGAGCTACTTGACTCTAAGTATGAGTGCCAGAGAAATTAAAAGAGTAGAGTCTGGAAAGGATAGGCAGCAGCTTAAGAAAGAACAAACATTCCAAATAAATAGTTCTATAAAAATAAAAAAGTTTCTCTTGACTAGCTCCTACTGCCAGTGCCACTTGTAGCCACTTTGGTTCACGGATTTTGTTTTAGTAATTTATGTGTTATGTCTGGTAAGAGACAGGTTACTTGATTTGCAGTGTGATTCTGTGGTACTACTTGTGCGTTGGATATTGCAAGCTTCTACCCCCAGTAATATACACAGTGTGTGGCTGCAGTCGCCGTGGAAGTGAACCATGCTTACACAGTTTGACTTCTAACTCTTTGTATATAAAAGTATTGTAAAATGTATTGGTGCTTGTGGTCATTCCCTTCTTCACTCAACTTGAAATAATTCATTTCTGCTGAGTTGCTCATCCTTTTTTTTTTTTAAATACCTTTCTTTGTGCCCTGCCTGACTGAATCTTGCGGCTCAAGTTCTTTTAAACCTGATATATAATCTAATTTTGTTAACTCAGAATTAGCATGGCAACAAATGACTGATATCATATAGCCATTAGTCCAGGCAATATTGCAGACATTTTGCATGCCAGCACAGTCATATGCAGCATCTTCCCGCTGTACTGGCTGCCTGAACTTTATTCCCCACGTTTTATTTTTTGGTATAGAAATTCGGCCGAACAAAACCGCAGCATGAACCATACTCTGCCTACCTGAAGAAAAAAAAAAAAAATCTAAAAGATGTTTTGGAAGAACCAGTTTTTTTTTTTTTGGGGGGGTTTGCACATGTCTACCTTGCATACTTTGGAATACAAAGCATGGCAAATGATATAAATTAATTAACTATGGCAGTGGCACTAATGGGGAAAATGCTGAGTATGTATATAGCATTTCTCTGTTAGAGGCGTCATGCGGCTGCAAATTAAATGTAAATAATTAAAAGTACAGCAGAGGTAAGTACATTTTTTTTTATTTACATCTACTGTGTTATTATTCACTCCGGTAAACTCTGCAATAGCATTTACTGAGGTGAAGGAACAAGGAAACTATCATTTCTCAGGAAGTGACAGTTCCTCTTTAATCTGCCAGTCGGGACTAAATATTAATTGCTACCTCAAATGTGTGTGAATAAAACTTTGTTTTTCATTTAGATGATGTCCATGGAACAGAGTGTCCGAGAATGTTGCAGTGCTACACATGAGAATTAGATGTGTTTTTGATCAGTGAGTGTTAGTGCAGTTGTATGGTGCAGTATGTCAGTATGGGTAAGTGTGTGTATGTGAATGCAGGGCTATTTTGGCATGGAGGGTCTGTGCAGAGACATATTTGTATCCGTTTCTCCATGTACATTTATTTGACTGGCCCAACCCTCACGTCTCTAGCCCACCCTCACTTACCAAGACCTCAATCCCCTTTCCACGTCACGTATACCCACTCCTTATCGGTACCATGTCACTTGCAGCCACACATTCCCTCCCTGCATTTTCCATATACCCACCCCATGAAGGGCAGCTTTGCGGGGCTAAAAGTTTGTCTGTTTCTCAGAAAAAGAGGGAGTAGAAATATGAGCCCTGAGCAACACTGATCAGTTTTGCAACACAACTGAAAAATTACTTTTAAAAAACTACTAAAACAAGACTGCTTATAGCTACTATATGAATCTTGTATCAGGGTTGCATTGGCCAACCCTGCCAGAGTTCTCTAAAAGGGTGGTAGAATACTTAAATAGAACAATACAAATTAGTTTATAACTGCTAACAAACTCAAATCCAGAGTCTATGGAATATGCAGAAGCCCATTGGGGTCGACACCACAGATGGAAAGTCCACAAGTGGTCTTGCAATAAGGAAAAAAGAGAACCGTCATCTGATCAAGGTGCAATTACACACAAATGTTGCTCTTTCTTCAGGATAGATAACAACAGCTCAAGCATCTCAGGAAGCATTTTGTAAATGTCAGCTTCTTCTAGACACAGTGATGGACATGCTGATGCCTATACTGATTCTAGAAGACCATAAGGAACTATAAAGTTGGCATAGATTGAGAGTTTCAGTTCCCGACCGTAGCACATTGACGTGAGGCATTACCTATTCAGAGACAGAAGAGACTGCTGATGTACTCAATAAACTATTGCCAAAAAGATCACACTTTTGGAAATTACAAAATAAGTTAAACATTATATAATGATGGGCATGCATTACATCAATGTGTTTATTGTGTTTGACAAACTGAACAGAAAGTAGATCCGTGGAGAAGCAGTTTTTCTCTGTTTCCTGCCTTTTTCTGTGATCTATCCAGTGATTCTGACTGCAGTAGTTAGTCTTTCTGTTTTTAATTGCGGGTGTTTTGTTTTTGTTTTGTTAGAGACTTAACGGCGTTGAAATTACGTGGAAATTACGAATAACGTAAAAATAAACACAAGTCATATTTTAATTACTTACATATTTAAATCATGAGCATCACCTGAAAATCAAAATCCATTTAAAAACCTTATTCTGCACAAACTTAGATTATTCTATTTTTTCAACTTTTATCACTTTTATAGAGTTCTTTAGTAAACAACAAAATATAGACTTTTTTATAGCATAATAGAAAATAAGATTATAGTGCTGCATACATTTGTTTTCTGTGGTTATGATTGTACATTGACATGTAATTGTCTCTCTACATACAGGATAAACAAATTGAAACAGAGAGGACTACACACAAAATTGATGGTGGCTGCTGTGCTCTTGTAGCTGTGCACTTGATGGGAAAGATATATGTAGCTAATGCCGGGGACAGCAGGTATGAAGTTCTGTTTTTGATGTGTTGGAAGCTCATTGGATGCTATAAGGGTTGGATTGCAGATTGACTGGAACCTTGTGACTTCTGGGTCACATGACTGCTGCGGAAGAGATCACTTGATTCCAAGTATCTATACGTCAGGAAATTATAAAGAAGAAGTCTCCCTCCACTTCACTGCATGCTCTAGTTTCACATTCAAGATAAATTTGAAATAAGTAACTGCTGTTGGTGTCTTATTATTATTATTATTGCCATTTATATAGCGCCAACAGATTCCGTAGCACTTTACAATATAGATCACAATTACAGGAGCTATGGGTTTACACTGCATGCATACGTAAAATACTGCATCAAAGGGTCAGTAAATCATCATATAAACCGTATATATTAAAGACATTACTGGTGTATATATGTGCTTACATTTAGAACCAAATTTAGGCTCAGTTTAACTAAAAACATTTCTTAAAATGGTTAAAGGTGAGGCCTGACTGTAATGGAGGATAGACGTGTTTCACTTGGGCTCCTCATATAATGCATTACACAGCCCCATACAGATTGATTTAAGCAGCAACCGGAGCCTAATCAGAAGCATGACCTTGCTAGGACCTGTTGCAGAGGTCGGTGACCTGTTGGGAGCCGAACCGCCACACGAGTGACAGCATGCGGCCTTTTGAGCACCGGACGGGAGAGGCGGCCGATCTCCCACTCCAGAGATACCCAGTGACTGCTCCTGTGAAGCAGACACTCCGTAACTCCCCTGGGACCGTTGTGGGTGATCACAGTCCAAACCGGGAGGACTACGCACAACTGGAGAGAGGGAGAGGTGAAGCCAAACACACCAACTGCCAACTCACCAGTCATGGCGGACACCACGTGTCTCCTCCGCCATCAAGATCTCAACACTGGGCTTCAGACCAGGCTGGAAGCTGTCATCGCTGCCTTTTGGCTAAAGGTGGAAAGCCGGGCACCTCCACATGCCACACAGCAGACAAGCAGGCACTTACCTGAATGGCACTCTCCAAGCACCAAGAAGAAACCCGAGGATTTCTCCACGAAGAGGGTCCCACTGGGAGAGCGGAACAAGCACCACGATCATGTCCCACGGATCCAACCCGCTGGTCAATGCCGCATGGCGAGGCTTCGCCCACGAAATCACTGAGGGTCCCCTGGGAGAATGAGGTACAAGCGGCAGCCGACATCGGGTGAGGGAGCAAGAAAAGCGGAGGCCTCTTGTGACGCAAAACCGCAACACACTGAATCCTGAGCGATGCCACTGTAGCCCTGCTTGCAACTTCAGAAAATGTCAGCTCCACGAGTGCAACCCGCGAATCTGTCATGAGTCTCTTGGAGAACCCGAGCTGGCATGCCCCCACACTTGGACTCGGTGACGTCCCCCGCTACGACCAGATAGACTCATCCACCTGCTGTCGGCCTACCATCACTGGGCATAGGCTGAACTACCCTGTACATGGACTGCAAGTCCCACTCATACAGCATTTAAAGGACCACTCTAGGCACCCAGACCACTTCAGCTTAATGAAGTGGTCTGGGTGCCAGGTCCTTCTAGGGTTAACCCATTTTTTTATAAACATAGCAGTTTCAGAGAAACTGCTATGCTTATGAATGGGTTAAGCCTTCCCCCTAATCCTCTAGTGGCTGTCTCATTGACAGCCACTAGAGGCGCTTGCGTGCTTCTCACTGTGATTTTCACAGTGAAAGCACGCAAGCGTCCATAGGAAAGCATTGTAAATGCTTTCCTATGCGACGGGCTGAATGCGCGCGCAGCTCTTGCCGCGCGTGCGCATTCAGCCCAGGAGGAGGATCGGAGGAGGAGAGCTCCCCGCCCAGCGCTGGAAAAAGGTAAGTTTAAACCCCTTTCCCCCTTCCAGAGCCGGGCGGGAGGGGGTCCCTGAGGGTGGGGGCACAAAACGAGTATGTTTTCCTGGCACTATAGTGGTCCTTTAAGCTACAAGTTTTATAGCCCAACAGTCTATATATGATTTCTTATATCACAGATGGCACTGTATACCTTTTACTTTGGTTTAAGTTTTAGTTTCATCTCATGTTTGCGCTGCCAGGCTGGAGTATGTATAGTACTTTCCATATCTCACTTAAGCATGGCAAGGCCCTCATCTGCTTTACTATTTACTATGTTATACTTAGTTTTAAGCTTAATGCAGCATCTATCAGTCACTTTAAAAACCCAGTGGTATTAAAGCTCCGTGTCTGGGGGTTCTCAATGATAACGCCTACTTTCTACGCTATGTAGTCACACTTGTAATGGCTCCACTTATGAGCCTAACCTCTCAGGACATGTTTAAAAAAACCCTGTTTATTTTATGTTCGTTATTATTATTTTTAAAATTGCGCAGATTCAGTAAATTGTTTAGCCTTGTTACGTTATAAAGTGCACAGACAAAATATGTTTCAGTTAAGCTTGCGACCCCATAATACCTCAAAAATGTCAGTATGTTTATTCTAAATCAATAACTCGTCTGCCTTATCTCGTAGCGTAGCTGACATGTTGGTTTTATGCTTGACAAATCTACACTATAATATGATATGCCAAACAACTGTCTCTAAATGTTGACCGACATGCTGGCAATAGCATTGATTGTCTCTTTGTATTTTTCGTGCACGACAAAATAAAGAATTTTTAAAATAACTCTATAATGTCGTAACCCAGGGAACTGCTGTAGAGACACTGATTAACCCAATGCATTGGAATCACTTTGACACTAGGAAGAGTCCAATTAAAGTCATTTTCCTTGGATAGTTTTTACACAGAGAATTGTTTTCTGTGCTATGGCCATGTGTAAATATGTGATTTGTATTTTTGTTAGCCTCCTTTATTACACAGTGTGTTTAGTTTAGAATGCCTCATCTCCTGATCTGTTCATTTACTGCTAGAGCATGCAGCAGCCTCCTGTGTGTGATTAAAGTTCAATTAACCCCTTAAGGACGGAGGGCGTACTATTACGCCCTGCAGGAGCCGGCTCTAAACGCCGGCGGGCGTAATAGTACGCCCTCAGTTTAATGGCCGCCCGTGTGGCCGGCGCTATTCGCCCGCTGCAGATCGCTGCAATAGGCTGTCACTGCGATCAGTTTTTAACGTGTGTCAGCCGATTTCAAATCGGCTGACACACGTGGCCAGCGGCTCTCCCCGTGCGATCTGCTAACTCTGAGATCGCAGTGACAGCCTATTGGCTGACACATGTAACTGGCACACAGATCCCCCTGCAGATTGTACCACCCAGGCACTCCCCCCTGTGGCCAATTACCCAATCTGCAGGAGGTGATCACAGTGACAGGCAGTCACTGTGATCACTGATCCTGTGTGTCAGCCAGTGATGTAAAATCACTGGCTGACACTGTCTCTGCCCCCTGTCCTGTAAAAAAAAAAAATATTAGTTAAAAAAAAAATTACAGTTAAATATAAAATATACTTAGATCATATATATTATATATATGATCTAAGTATATATATATATATATATATATACACACACACACACACACACACATTTACACATACACGAAGTGTATTTAAATATTAATATATATAATTATTTATATATATTACTATCAAATTACACGTAGACTAATACTGATTAAATATATATATATATATAATTATTGTTATATATATATATTTATATATAATATAAAAAAATGTAAATACGTAAAAAAAATAAAATTAAAAAAATAATTAAAAATAAATAATAAAAAATATATAGATGTTTGTTATTTCGTTCTAACTGTATTGTGATATTAATATATATATATTTATATCAAAATACACGTAGAACGAAATAATATATATATCTATATACATAAATATATACATATATCACTAAATATATACACCTATATTTAAAAAAATTATATATATATGTATATATACACATATGTATATATATATACATATATTAATTCTACACATATATTTATGTAATATTTTTACATAATTAGGTATCCTAATTAATTACAATTAGCGGGACCTGCCTGACAACCCATGCCGAAAGTAAAGGGAATTTAATTTGCTAGCACTATATTTAACCCTATAACTTTCCAAGACACCATAAA
>OW240912.1:118284625-118334767 GCA_933207985.1 Pelobates cultripes
TGCAAACAGGGTATGTCCAGTCTTTTTTAGTAGCCACTTAGTCACAAACACTGGCCAAAATTGGCGTTTTTTTGCATTTTTCCCACAAACAGATACTAACGCTAACTTTGGCCAGTGTTTGTGACCAAATGGCTACTAAAAAAGACTGGACATACCCCATTTGCAATACCTTGGGTTGTCTACTATTGCAAATGGTATGCCATTATGGGTGTAAAATTTCATTCCCGGGCTACTATACACTCTCAAAGGCAAACATAAATCTCAATCTTGGCTATTAATTTCAATTTCAAATGTAACGTGCGGCTATATTTTGACTCTCAGAATTTCCCTCCTCTAAAACGCCATAAAACCTGTACATAGGGGGTACTGTTTTACACGTGAGACTTTGCTGAATACAAATATGTGTATTTTATTGCAGTAAAAGCAAACCGTATTATGACACTGACCGTTAAAATGTCATGTAGAACTAAAAAAATATAAAAAAAATCTTATTTTCTCCCATTTTTTTCATATTAAATTATGTTTCATAGCTAAATATTTGATATTAAATGAAAGCCCTGTTTCCCCTGAATAAAATGATATATAATAAGGGTAGGTGCATTTACTATGAAAGAGGTGTATTACGGTTGGACAGACATGTAGCGCAAATGCCAGGTTTTGTTTACATTTTGTTTCGTTCACAACGTGTACATTTGGCTCCGTCCTTAAGGGGTTAATGTATAAAGTATACTCATCTCCTGATCTGTTCATTTACTGCTAGAGCATGCAGCAGCCTCCTGTGTGTGATTAAAGTTCAATTAACCCCTTAAGGACGGAGGGCGTACTATTACGCCCTGCAGGAGCCGGCTCTAAACGCCGGCGGGCGTAATAGTACGCCCTCAGTTTAATGGCCGCCCGTGTGGCCGGCGCTATTCGCCCGCTGCAGATCGCTGCAATAGGCTGTCACTGCGATCAGTTTTTAACGTGTGTCAGCCGATTTCAAATCGGCTGACACACGTGGCCAGCGGCTCTCCCCGTGCGATCTGCTAACTCTGAGATCGCAGTGACAGCCTATTGGCTGACACATGTAACTGGCACACAGATCCCCCTGCAGATTGTACCACCCAGGCACTCCCCCCTGTGGCCAATTACCCAATCTGCAGGAGGTGATCACAGTGACAGGCAGTCACTGTGATCACTGATCCTGTGTGTCAGCCAGTGATGTGAAATCACTGGCTGACACTGTCTCTGCCCCCTGTCCTGTAAAAAAAAAAAAATATTAGTTAAAAAAAAATTACAGTTACATATAAAATATACTTAGATCATATATATTATATATATATATGATCTAAGTATATATATATACACACACACACACATTTACACATACACGAAGTGTATTTAAATATTAATATATATAATTATTTATATATATTACTATCAAATTACACGTAGACTAATACTGATTAAATATATATATATATATATAATTATTGTTATATATATATATTTATATATAATATAAAAAAATGTAAATCCGTAAAAAAAATAAAAATAAAAAAATTATTAAAAATAAATAATAAAAAAATATATAGATGTTTGTTATTTCGTTCTAACTGTATTGTGATATTAATATATATATATATTTATATCAAAATACACGTAGAACGAAATAATATATATATCTATATACATAAATATATACATATATATATCACTAAATATATACACCTATATATAAATAAAAATATTAAAAAAAATTATATATATATATATGTATATATACACATATGTATATATATACATATATTAATTCTACACATATATTTATGTAATATTTTTACATAATTAGGTATCCTAATTAATTACAATTAGCGGGACCTGCCTGACAACCCATGCCGAAAGTATAGGGAATTTAGTTTGCTAGCACTATATTTAACCCTATAACTTTCCAAGACACCATAAAACCTTTAAATTGGGGGTACTGTTTTACTCGGGAGACTTCGCTGAACACAAATATTAGTGTTTCAAAACAGTAAAATGTATTACAACAATGATATCGCCAGTAAAAGTGAAGTTTTTTGCATTTTTCACGCACAATCAGCACTTACACGGATGATATTATTGCTGCAATACTTTTTACTGTTTTGAAACACAAATATTTGTGTTCAGCGAAGTCTCCCGAGTACAACAGTACCCCTCATGTACAGGTTTTATGGTGTTTTCAAAAGTTACAGCGTCAAATATAAGGCTTGTGTTTCTTTTTTTCACATTAAAATTCGCCAGATTGGTTACGTTGCCTTTGAGACCCTATGGTAGCCCAAGAATGAAAATGACCCCTATGATGGCATACCATTTGCAATAGTAGACAACCCAAGGTATTGCAAACAGGGTATGTCCAGTCTTTTCTAGTAGCCACTTAGTCACAAACACTGGCCAAAATTGGCGTTTTTTTGCATTTTTCACACAAACAGATACTAACGCTAACTTTGGCCAGTGTTTGTGACCAAATGGCTACTAAAAAAGACTGGACATACCCCATTTGCAATACCTTGGGTTGTCTACTATTGCAAATGGTATGCCATTATGGGTGTAAATTTCATTCCCAGGCTATTATACAGTCTCAAAGGCAACGTAACCAATCTGGCGAATTTCAATTTCAAATGTAGCGTGCTATATTTGACCCTGTAACTTCCCAAAACGCCATAAAACCTGTACATAGGGGGTACTGTCTTACACGTGAGACTTTACTGAATACAAATATGTGTATTTTATTGCAGTAAAAGCAAACAGTATTATGACACTGACCGTTAAAATGTCATGTAGAACTAAAAAAATCAAAAAAAATCGTATTTTCTCCCATTTTTTCATATTAAATTATGTTTCATAGCTAAATATTTGATATTAAATGAAAGCCCTGTTTCCCCTGAATAAAATGATATATAATAAGGGTGGGTGCATTTACTATGAAAGAGGTGTATTACGGTTGGACAGACATGTAGCGCAAATGCCAGGTTTTGTTTACATTTTGTTTCGTTCACAACGTGTACATTTGGCTCCGTCCTTAAGGGGTTAATGTATAAAGTAAACACATTGTGCTGTTAAAATGAAACCTTTTTTTCATGGAGGCTGAGTAGGCCATAACCAGGGGAGATGTGTCTAGGGCTGCATAAACAAAGTGACTTAACTCCTAAACGGCAGATAATTCAGCAGTGACTGTGCAGAGACATGATTGATCTATACACCAAAACCACATCAATCTAATGTTGTTTGGTGTTATCTCTTTAACGTATCACATTTCAGGCATGGGTAAGTTTAAAATCCCTCCCATTTGTCTGTCTTCTTGTGTAGACAGATCTGACCTGAAAAACAAGTGTAACATGAAACATGTTTATTTATGTACCTATTTTTCAATAACCTTTCACCATATTTGTGATGAGGGTCTTCTCTCCTTCTGTCTGCTTTAGTATTGCCTTAATAAATGTATTCCCTATATGTATAATGGTTTTAGAGGAAATTGTTTACCTAACTTTTGTTAGGTAATTTGAACAATTACCACATTTAAGAAAATCATTTAATTTAGAACATTTAACGAAAATGCAATTAGGGATATTAGGTAGTGTACTTATAGTGTACCATATTTAAAGGAACACTAATAGCGCCAAAACCGCTACAGGCCGCTGTTGTGATTATGGTGCCAGGAATGCCCTGTACACTTCCAGCTAGTGGCGTAGCAAGGAGGGCAGGCAAGGCAAGGTCCCTGCTCCCTCCCATAGCGACCCTAATCCTACCCTCTGAGTGAGACCTGGCAGCGATCCTGCTCTGCTTGCCAGGTCTCCCCTGTGTGGTGCAGTGAGTGAGGGGCAGGAGGTATGGGAAGTGAGGTCACTTCCTGTGTTCTCCTGTCCTGCGGAGTGAAGAGGAAGAACAGCCTGGCACAGACATCAGGTATGGTTTTCCCTGCACAGCCCCCTCTTCACTGCACGCTCACAGATCCCCTCTCTCCCCTGTCCCCTGCACAAATCTCCTCTGTCCCCTGCACAGATCTCCTCTCCCCCTCCCTCCCCTGCACAATTCCATTCTCTCCCTGACTGCCCCCTCCCTGCACAGATCCCCTCTCCCCCATCTCCCTGACAGTACCATCCCCTGCACAGATCCTCTCTCCCCTTCCCTCCTCTGCACTGACCCCCTCCCTGCACAGATCCCTTGCCACCATGACAGTCCCCCTGCCTGCACAGATCCTGTCTTCCCTGCCTTCCTGACAGTCCCCCTCCCTGCCCTGCACAGATCCCCTCTCCCCCTCCCTCTTCTGCACAGATCCTCTCTCTTCCCTGCACAGGCCCCCTGTCTCCATACCTCCCTGTAAAGATCCCACTCCTGTTACCTTTCACACCAATAAAAAGTTAAATATATAGAAGCACTTCGGTAACAATAATTATTTAAAGAAACACTTTGCCAAAATGGGCAACCCCCACCCCCATAAAATCCATGTTTAGTAGATATGCCCCCTATTAATTACATGCAGGAATTTTTCGTGCATGTATTCATTGGGTGCATATCTTAACCCCTTAACGACCGCTGACGGTTCAGGACCTTCATTGGAAAAATCCCCGTAAGGAACGGCGACGGTCCTGAACCGTCATAACGGTATTATGTACTTAACTGATCGCCGCCGTTCCCCCGACAGCGATCGCCGTTGCTCCAGGCAGTCTCCCCTCGGGGAATTAGACCACTGCGGACATGTGATTGCTCTAACAGAGCGGTCACATGGCCATAATAGGTGTCCAAGTATCTGCCTGCAGGGGGACTGCCTGTGCTGACAGGCAGTCTCCCTGCATGTGTAAAATGAAAAAAAAAAATAGTTAATAAATAAAAATATAATTTATAGATGTGTGTGTGTGTGTATATATATATGTATATATATATTTATATATATATATATATACACATATAAATTATATTTTTATTTATTAACTATTTTTATATATATATATAATGTCATACTAAGTGTATTTTTATATTAATATATACATATATTAATATCAAAATACACTTATAAGTAAATTACACACGTATATATAATATATATAATAACTATATATATAAGATTATAAAATGCAAATAATAAGTAAATTAAAATAAATTAAAAAAAGTTAAAATTATATATATATATATATATATATATGAAATTTTATTCTAAGTGTATTTTGATATAAATATATATATTTATATCAAAATACACTTAGAATGAAATTATATATACATCTATGTCTATATAAATAAATCAAAATAATCAGAAATACATATATATATCCACATACAAAATTACATAAATAATTTCATAACTATACACGTAGACTTCAAATATATAAATATGTATATATATTTAAATTCTATGAGTATTTATATGATATTTTTACATAATTAAGTAATTTTTCGAAAAGTCCAGGGAATTTAATTTGCTAGCACTGTATTTAACCCTCTAACTTTCTATGACACCCTAAAACCTGTACATGGGGGGTACTGTTTTCCTCAGGAGACATCGCTGAACACAAATATTAGTGTTTCAAAACAGTAAAACATATCACAGCGATGATATTGTCAGTGAAAGTGAAGTTTTTTGCATTTTTCACACACAAACAGCACTTTTACTGAGGATATAATTGTTGTGATACGTTTTACTGTTCCCGTGTATAACAGTACCCCCCATTTACAGGTTTTATAGTGTTTTTGAAAGTTACAGGGTGAAATATAAGGGTCAATTTTTCTTACATTGAAAATTGCCAGGTTGGTTATGTTGCCTTTGAGAGCGTATAGTAGCCCAGGAATGAGAATTACCCCCATGATGGCATACCATTTGCAAATGAAGACAACCCAAGGTATTGCAAATGGGGTATATTCAGTCTGTTTTAGTAGCCACTTAGTCACAAACACTGGCCAAAGTTAACGTTCATAATTGTTTTTTGCATTTTTAACACACAAATAAATATAAATGCTAATATAAATGTTAACTTTGACCAGTGTTTGTGACTAAGTGGCTACTAAAAAAAGACTGGACATACCCCATATTGAATACCCTGGGCTGTCTACTTAAAAAAAAAATATATGTACATGTGAGGTGTGATTCAGAGATTTATGACATATTTATATAGTATATATTTTGAAACAGCTATTTCCTATTTGTACTTATAGCTCTATAACTTGCAAAAAAAAAGCATGTAAAAACTTGGTGTTTTTAAACTCAGGACAAAATTGTGAATCTATTTAGCAGTTTTTTTCATTAACTTTTGTGGATAAGTAAAGGATTTTTCAAGTAAAAGTTAAAAAAATTTTTTCAATTTTTCACCATATTTTTTTTTTTAAAGTAAATTATATCACATGATACAAATAATGACATGTAAAGAAAGCCATTTTTGTCCTTAAAAAACAATGTATAACTTGTATGGGAACAGTAAATGAGAGAGCGGAAAATTACAGCTAAACACAAACACCACAAAAGCAGCTCTGGTCCTTAACGTACAACATGGCCAAAACAGTCCGGTCCTGAAGGGGTTAAAAAAAAAGCTTAAAAAGGTTGTAAACTGTGTTGGGCTTGAGGTGTTGCGTACTTAAGAGGTATGTGTGGTGCAGCTACAGATATCCACGACTGCACCGGGCATGACATGGGTCGATATAGGGACGGCAAACTCAGGGCCAGCCTGGGCGGCAAAAGCTCAGCTACGCCACTGCTTCCAGCATAAGTAGGGAAACAATTTGCAAGTGGTTTTACAATTTGCCTAGGAGCCTTCTTTTAGGAGCTTCAGTTAGCTCCACTGAGGTAAGCCTTTCGATGCAGGTCTGGTTTGTTGGCTGAAAACATCAGCTAAGTGATCTCAACCAATGAGCACCATTCAAGTCCTGCACCCTTCTTTGGCTTTGCTTTAATATGTTTTTGAACAAACATTTTAAATGATTTAATTTAATGAAAAACATTGTAATTATGTAATATTTTGTTGTTTTTAATATTTTTATATATGATGTATTTTTTTTAATTTTAATATGTTCAAAAAATTATTTTAAAAGTTTATCCAAAAATATTAAATAACTTGTAAATCTTCAAATAAGTGGTACTCTTAACTAGAATGTGTGTTACGTAATAAGCACTTAAATTAAAAAGCAGCTCTAATAACACTCGTGTGGGAGTACCTCCTCCCTACACTTCCAAACAAAATTGTGCAAAAGGTGTTATATAGGTTTTTTAGGCCTATATATATATATATAGTGGAGCGCTTCTAAAAATGACCTAATACAATTCATAAAAACATGCAATTTTCTTACCCCTTGTAAATATACCGTACTCTCTATTTTTGTATCTTTCATACACTGCCTTGGCGTATAACCCCCTACACAATTTACAAGGGGTAAGCAAGTAGCATGTTTTTATGAACTGTATTAAGTAATTTTTATAAACGCTCCAAGATATATATATATATATATATATATATATATATAAATAGATAGATAGATAGATAGATACAGTTGCAAGAAAAAGTATGTGAACCCTTTGGAATGATATGGATTTCTGCACAAATTGGTCATAAAATGTGATCTGATCATCATCTAAGTCACAACAATAGACAATCACAGTCTGCTTAAACTAATAACACACAAAGAATGAAATGTTGCCATGTTCTTATTGAACACACCATGTAAACATTCACAGTGCAGGTGGAAAAAGTATGTGAACCCTTGGATTTAATAACTGGTTGAACCTCCTTTGGCAGCAATAACTTCAACCAAACGTTTCCTGTAGTTGCAGATCAGACATGCACAACGGTCAGGAGTAATTCTTGACCATTCCTCTTTACAGAACTGTTTCAGTTCAGCAATATTCTTGGGATGTCTGGTGTGAATCGCTTTCTTGAGGTCATGCCACAGCATCTCAATCGGGTTGAGGTCAGGACTCTGACTGGGCCACTTCAGAAGGCGTATTTTCTTCTGTTTAAGCCATTCTGTTGTTGATTTACTTCTATGCTTTGGGTCATTGTCCTGTTGCAACACCCATCTTCTGTTAAACTTCAGCTGGTAGACAGATGGCCTTACGTTCTCCTGCAAAATGTCTTGATAAACTTGGGAATTCATTTTTCCTTCGATGATAGCAATCCGTCCAGACCCTGACGCAGCAAAGCAGCCCCAAACCATGATGCCCCCACTACCATACTTCACAGTTGGGATGAGGTTTTGATGTTGGTGTGCTGTGCCTTTTTTTTGCCACACATAGTGTAGTGTTGTGTGTTTCTTCCAAACAACTCAACTTTGGTTTCATCTGTCCACAGAATATTTTGCCAGTACTGCTGTGGAACATCCAGGTGCTCTTGTGCAAACTGTAAACGCGCAGCAATGTTTTGTTTGGACAGCAGTGGCTTCCTCTGTGGTATCCTCCCATGAAATCCATTCTTATTTAGTGTTTTACGTATTTTGTAAGTCTTTAGCTGACACTCTAGAATCCTTCTTCACCTCATTGAGCAGTCTGTGCTGTGCTCTTGCAGTCATCTTTACAGTACGGCCACTCCTAGGGAGAGTAGCAGCAGTGCTGAACTTTCTCCATTTATAGACAATTTGTCTTACCATGGACTGCTGAACAGCAAAGCTTTTGGAGATACTTTTATAACCCTTTCCAGCTTTATGCAAGTCAACAATTCTTAATCGTAGGTCTTCTGAGAGCTCTTTTGTGCGAGGCATCATTCACATCAGGCAATGCTTCTTGTGAAAAGCAAACCCAGAACTGGTGTGTGTTTTTTATAGGGCAGGGCAGCTGTAACCAACACCTCCAATCTCATCTCATTGATTGGACTCCAGTTGGCTGACGTCTCACTCCAATTAGCTCTTGGAGATGTCATTAGTCTAGGGGTTCACATACTTTTTCCTCCTGCACTGTGAATGTTTACATGGTGTGTTCAATAAAAACATTGCAACATTTCATTCTTTGTGTGTTATTAGTTTAAGCAGACTGTGATTGTCTATTGTTGTGACTTAGATGATGATCAGATCACATTTTATAACCAATTTGTGCAGAAATCCATATCATTACAAAGGGTTCACATTCTTTTTCTTGCAACTGTATATATATAGGCCTAAATAACCTATATAACACCTTTTGCACAAATTTGTAAATTTTATCTAAAACAGTTTGACTATATATTCTGCCTGGTTTTAGAATGTAAATGATTAATGGCTTATCTTTCTAACATAATTTCATATCATTTTAGGCTTGTGCTTTTCTAATATGCTATTAACATCTCACATGGGGATTAATTTGAGTTATAAAGGCACACTTCACAATCTATTTATTTTAAATCATTGATCACAGTTTCTTTTATTTATTTTGCACATTAATTTCAAATTATATGTATATATACTGATGTTGAAAAAGCCCGAATCAAGAGTCATCCTGCTAAATAATGAAACTAGAGTTACATTGGAACATATGCATAAAATACCAAAATTGCTTCCTTTTCCATAGCAGAGTAGTTTGTACTAACACCCTTGCACCCAATCCAGATCAACATCAGCCAAACTCTGAGAAATGTAACTGAACTAGTTCTTTTACAGAGCCATAATCATACGGCAGGGGAAACCCATTCCAATGTCACAAGAATTTACTCCGGAAACAGAAAGGCAGAGAGTGCAGTTTCTAGTAAGTATATGATTTAACATGCAGAGATCGGTTGTGCTTGCTGTGAATTTCTGAGAGTGTTCCCTGTAAATAATATCTTTGTGCACCATGTGTAATTCAAAGAATTCTCTCTGTAATTGTTGTGGTTTACATGACTTTTTTTTCTATGAACCTTAGATCTGAAACAATAAGCCCACAAAGAACCACTGAGATAATCCCACCATATCAAAACTGGGCTGTGTTCACTGGGTGGTATCTTACATTAAGAATATAAACCCCAAAGTGTCCCCCCTCCCACCAAGGTGCCCATCATCACTGTATTATGTTTCTTCCATGAACTGTTTTTGGTTTCATTTCCCCCATGTTGCTGTACATTGAGCCATATTTGTAGGTTTCAATAAAGTTTTTTCATCACTCAGGACAAAGCTTGTATTGACTTGCTTTTTCCCTCAAGCAAAACCATATTTCAATGCTTATAATTGGACATCTGGTGTTTCCTCTGAGTTCTTGATTGCAGTCCAGAAGGTTATTTTTTTATAGTCTTTAAAATACCTCACATGCGGTTTACTTTGTGAGTGCAGTGGAAAGCGCCTCTTGTGGCCATCTGAGAGCCACTTGAGGTGTGTCTAACCCTGCATTGTAAACATAGCCATTCTTGCAAAACTGCAAGGTTTTACATTGCAAGATTAAACGTAAAGTACCACTGCACCCAGACCACTTCATTGAGAATTTTTTTTTTTTTTTTTGTGGGATAAGTTAAACTTCTGTCGTATTGCGATGGTACATTATAATTTTGTGAAACTTTGGCTAGAATCTAGTAAAACAAAAATTTTGAGGTCTATACACTCAAATGTGACTAGAAAACTATGTTGCAAAATTTGACATGAATACAATATGATACCACTTTCTGTATACAGTACAGAGTAAGTACTGGTAAGACATCAATAAAGAAAAACGACTGTATAATAAGGTTGGAAGTGTTCCAGTAGTACCCAGCAGTTTATGGGTAGCCTGTCTTCCTTGTGTGCACATGGGCAGGGCCGTCTTTAACATTGATTTAAACCTGGGCAAGCATTTGCTTGGGCCTCCTGGATCTTGCCCTCCCCCCCACACACTTCCACCCCCTGCTGCCCTCCAACCCAACACAGTGGCAGAACTAATGTAGAGAAGGCCGTGGTGCAAGACATTTTTGGGCCTCCCCTCTAGCACAAGAATGGAGAAAAGATAGATCCTCATCTGTTGTACAATTCCCACGATGCTATGCCAGCTGGGGATCTACCATTTGGCCATCCTTGCAGGGCTGTATTTGTGAGCTGTGTTTGTAAATTTGAATGTGAGCATGTTGTTGTATATAGTATGTGTGTGCATGTAGGGTGTAGTATTGGTGTTCTAGTGAAGGGGTGTGTTTATATATACTTTTTGAGTTTGAATTCAGGGGTGTGTTTGTATGTAATGTTTTTGTTTGCAGGGGTGTGTTTGCATCTTGTGTTTGATTGCTGGGACGTATGACATATTCACAGATATCAATACACATTAGCAGACTGATACATGCACACATCTGGACACATGCACAGACTGGCGTATACACACACAGACACATACATACACACACAGAGATAAAAAACACTGGCACATCCACACACAGAGATACACACACTGACACAGATATGTACACACACTCAGATAAACACATACACACGGGTACACATGCGGGGGTGTATTTGTGTGCAGTGTTAGCATTGGAATGTAGTAGTGTATATGTGTACAGTGTTGGTAGTGGAATGATGGAATGTATGCATTGCCACACACTTACACAAACTGACAGTCATATACACACAGGTACACATACACAGACATGCAGGTACACATGCAAACTGACACACACGTTCACATACACAGGTATACATACACATACATACACACACACACTGACACTCACACAGTCAGATACACACACACAGTCAGATACACACACACACACACACACAGTCAGATCAATTTAGGTTTAGCCACCCTCCTGTCTCCTTGCCTTTACAGAAGGGTGGCTTCCCTGGGGTCCAGTGGTAGCTGGATGGATAAGGTTAATGGAAGTCTGAGGAACTTGTCTACCTTGGTCCCTCTCCTACTCCTCATGTGTGTGCATCCTCCTTCTCCTCCACTTCCATGTGTGTGTCTCCTTCTCCCCAGCAGTACTCTGTTACTTGGGAGGAAGTGATCTCACCTCACTTCCTCCCAGCAGACAGAAAGACAGGGGCTCGGTCAGGAGCACTCTTAAATGGCCGGGGGCCCTGATTACTTCACCTGCCGCAGCCCACCTGGAAATTTCTCAGTATCTCGGTGGGCTCTTTCAGTCCTGGTTGCGGGAAGGGGGCCCATAGGACAGCTGCTTTTGGCCCCCCAGGAGTTATTGGGCCTGGGGCAGCTGCCCCGTTTGCCCCTTGTTAAAGACGGCCCTGCACATGGGGCAAGACAGCATGCCCCTTTTTGGACTGACATGTCATTAGTGATGTTAACTGCATTATAGACCCATCGATCCACTTGCCGTACCTCTATATAATGTGAATGAATAGATACTGAGATAAAACATGGTATGTGTAAAAATATAAATATATAACGTCATATCATTTTTTACATCAGGGTTTTTTGAAACCAGAGCTATTGGGGAATGAGTTTACTTGTCTGGAGTTTCCACGTAGAATCCAGCAGAAAGAACTCAAAAAGCGAATGTTGTATCGAGATCACACCATGACAGGCTGGTAATTGTCTTAATTCTTAAAAGCAACTAGAGTCTGTGGGCATTAAATGTCACTTACTGAATTTTTTTTAATATAATTTATATAAAATGTGGGGTAAAAAACCTGCCACGTCCTATATGCCAAATGCAACCTCTATATGATAACATATGAAATTGCTCCTCTCAACACCCACAGATCACATACATTATCCCACCCCACAGATTTACACACACTGTATCCTCTACACACGCACACACAATTCCTCCCTTATACACACTGCATGCTCTAAACACACATACTCTGTATCCATTACACAAAGTGTATCCACTATACACACACACACTGCATGCTCTAAATTCTAACATGTTACTTGAATCTCATTATAACACCACATATTTAAATTAATTCAGAATAAACCCATACTATGCTATAGTAACCGTGCACCAGTGGCGGGCGGAGGGCCTGGTCTTGGGGCTGGAGGGGGCTGTGTGAGCTGCGCCCCATGGCAGCTGGGGTGTCGCACAGCTCACACAGAGACCAGCAAGATGAACTGGCCGCATGGGAGGAAGAAGGGGCGGAGCTATGGCTGTTTAGGGACGGAGCCTAATCGGGGGCGGGACTTAACACAGCCCTTACAAGCTGCTGTAACTGCTGCACATGGAGGTGCAGCAAGCAGAAATCCCTGCACCTCAACCTCCAGCCAGGGAAGGACTTCAGGACATGGAATCCACTCCTCCAGCCCACACTGTCTGTAAGTATAAGAGTGTATGTCTGTGTGTAACTGTCTGCCTGAAATTGTGTGTGTGTGTGTGTGTGACTGTCTGTCTGTAACTGTGTGTGTGTATGTGACTGTCAGTCTGTAACTGTGTGTGTGTGTGTGTGACTGTCTGTCTTGTGTGTGTGTCTGTAACTGTGTGTGTGTATAACTGTCTGCCTTTAAAAATGTGTGTGTGTAATCGTCTGCCTGTAACTGTGTGTGTGTGTAACTGTCTGCCTGTAACGGCGTGTACGTGTGTGTAACTGTCTGCCTGTAACTGTGTGTACGTGTGTGTAACTGTCTGCCTGTAACTGTGTGTGTGTGCGTAACTGTCTACCTGTAACTGTGTGTGTGTGTAATGGTCTGCCTGTAACTGTGTGTATGTGCGTAACAGTCTACCTGTAACTGTGTGTGTGTAACTATCTACCTGTAACTGTGTGTGTGACTGCACGCCTGTAACTGTGTGTGTGACTGCCTGTGACTGTGTGTGACAGGCTGCCTGTGACTGTGTGATGCTGCCTGTAACTGTGTGTTACTGTCTGCCTGTGATTGACTGCATGTAACTTTGTGCGTGACTGCCTGTAACTGACTGTGTGTGTAACTGCCTGTAACGGTGTGTGTTTGTGGCTGTAACTATGTGTATGACTGTCTGCCTGTGACCGTGTGTGTGACTGTATATGTGACTGTCTGTCTGTAACAGTGTGCGTGACTGTGTGTAACTGTTTGTAACTGACTGTGTTTGTGCGTAACTCTCTACCTGTGTATGACTCCCTGTGACTATATGTGTGACTGTCTGCATGTGACTGTGTGCGTGTGACTGCTTGTAACTGTGTGTGACTGTCTGCCTGTAACTGTGTGTGAGGGGGTGCAGGGATTTTGTAGAGGGGGGCAGGGGTTTTAAAAAGTTTACAAATTTGTTCAATACATTTTTTAAAAAATGTAAAAAATCTAACACATTTTAAAAATTTAGTAGGTTTTTTTTTTTTTTTGGAGAAGGGGTGGTGGGGTGGTGTGCCAAACCCAGGACCCGCCCCGGGTGCCACATGCCCTAGGTACGCCCCTGCGTGCACCCTATTATTTACTTCATACTTGTAGCATTAAACAAACCTGCACCCACTGCATGGAATCCATTCACCCACAGCATTATTGCATAGTATTCTGGCTTAAAATGAAATGAAGCCAAAACAAACCTGGGGCTTTTAAGGATCCCACTTGGGGCTTCAGCCGAGGTCAACACCCCACAGCAACACCTCTAGTTTACTGTACTAATGCCGGTGGTGTATTTTGGATTTGTGCTGCCCTAGGCACGACTGAATTCGGGCACCCCCAAAATCTAAATTTGCCCCCACCTCCCCGCCCCAATTTGTGTCAAAGCCACTTTTTTGACTGACAGGCACATGCCCTCATTCATACATGCACTGATATACACTCACTGACAGATACAGTCATTGGCACATACATACAGTCATTGGCACACATACCAACACACACTTTCACTGACATACACACACTCACAGGCACACCCATTCTCACTGAAAGACACACACTTTCACTCACTCACAGACTGACAGCTACACTCACTCACTCACAGTAAAGTGGACAACCACAGAACATAAGGCAAATGCCCTAGGCAAATGCCTTGTTTGCCTTGTGGTAAATACATCCCTGACTAATGCACATTGTAAAAAACTAACTTACTTCAAACCTGCTTTTTAAATTGAATGTATCATCAGTGAATTGCTTCACAGCATAGTTACAATCTGTACTTTCTGTTATTTTTAACAGGGCTTATAAAACTATTGTTGAAGATGATATGAAGTTTCCACTTATTTATGGGGAAGGGAAAAAGGTACTAAATGCTAATTGATAACTAATCATTTAAATATCAGTAAAAAAAAAATTCCTAACCCTGTTCTATGTGAGGTTAATTCTGATGTGAAAGTCTACTTATATAAAACTTACACCGACTATATCAAGCATGTTAACTCCAACTCTAGCACTGATTATTTAGCATACTTCAATAATAGGAATAAAAGGAGAGCAAAAAAATTAGTAGTGACTTCTGTAAGACCGTAGCCAATTCCCTAGACTCTTAATATCTGCTGATATTGCTATCTTAAAAGGGAATACTTTATTGTTATTACTGGATGTATTAGGAACACTAAAGGCACCAAATCAACTTTAGCTTAATGAAGCTGTTTTGTATAGATCATGCCTCTGCACGCCCACTTCTCAATTCTCTGCCATTTCTGAGTTAAATCCTTTTGTTTATACAGGCCTAGCCCTGCAAGTGACTTGCACAGCCTTCCTGAACACTTCCTGTAAAGAGAGATCTAATGTTTAAACTTCCTTTATTGTAAAAAAAAAATGTATTTTGAATTTCTTATTTCCTGCTCTCTTAATATCGTTTAGACCATGCAGAAGCCACGTGTATGATTACAGTTATAATTTACAGAGCAGAAGATAATTTCTAAATCAAGTTTATATTGAATAATATCGGAAATGAAACAATTTTTCTATGAGGCTGTGTGAGTCACAGCCAGGGGAGGTGTGGCTAGGGCTGCATAAACAGAACCTAAAGTCGTTTAACGCCTAAATAGCAGAGAATTACACAAAAACTTGCTTCATTCAGCTAACGTTGATTGAATGCCTAGAGTGTCCCTTTAATATTTTTTAATACTGTGCCAATCCAGAAATAAATTGTTTAAAAATCATAATTACTGGAAAGCACTCTTACACCCCCCACCCTCCCCATTCTCTCTTCTGTACCCCTCTCCCTCATATACTTGAATTTATGCAAAAGCTATAAATAAAGAATTATACAAAAAAAAATCATAATTACTAAATGTCGTCATTTGGTAAAAGCATATTGCCATGATGCATGTTATAAAATGTTGGAGATAGGGCTTTTGAATGATGTACAAAGTGCAGTATATGTGGCAATAATAATATGAGAAGTTCTGTCTTTTAGCTGCTATTAGCCTTGTGGACTTTTAAACTACAGATTCACTCTGCACATTCTTTATTCCTCTTGCAGATTGGGTCTGAATTTGTAATCTTATTTCTTAGATAAAGTCATAGATCCATACTTGTTAGTATACATTCTAGGATATTCATATAGTTTTTTTTTTATTATTCTGGGTTCTGTTGAGTATAAATATATATCTGCTGTGTAACCTTTTTATTTGCGATCTGCAAAATTCTTTTTTTATATACTTTAGTTTTATTCAGTTTGCCGGGACAGATGGGGTTGAAAGACAGGTTTCCAGTTGCTCCCCAGGCCAACATAATGTTAAGTGTTATTTCATAGCATTTAAGGCTGCCAGAGTTAAGTAGCCACTATTTATCAGCCCAATGCACACACACATGGCCAGTGTATGGTTCAAAGAAGTTGATATCTTATAGCGTCTGTCTGCCACCTGACGTGTACAATCTAATGACACGACAGCAGGGTATGCATGACATCAGCAGGGTGGCTGCTGCATGGTGTTATTCTGTGAATGTGAGTGTGTGAATGGCAAAGTACCAAAACACAGCCCTTCTAAGAGCCACAGCCATTTCAAGTCTGACTCTAAAAACATTGTTGAAATACATGTTAACTACCAGGAGGTACAATACTTTCAAAAACACATTAACAGGAGTATAAACACACCCACAAAATGTCACCAAAATGCCATGTCATCATGACTTAGCATAAAATGACAAAATATAGAAAACAAACAAAAATACATATTTTGCATAAAGGAACCTCCATAGTTCATACATCCCTGAATAGCCTGGATCTGTGCACCCAACATATCTGAAAAGCGCTCAGATCCCACAAACACAGCCAAAACACCACCGGGGTAAAGTTCCGACCAGCCGCACACATGGTCCTATGCCCAAAACAGTTCCAGGGCATTTTGTGCTTTTGCCGGTAAACTTCGGTAGTTACATACGAAAGATATACCGAACGCACACACTGGCTTGTTTGTAACGTTTGTTTGTATGAACCATTCGAACAAACCTACCGAATGGCGCTCTCCTGACATGTGTGGGGAAGAAGCAGGCATTCGTCAAAGTTCAGCAGTGTTTGGGAGATTGTGTCCGTTTTTAGTTCCACGCGATCAACGCCGAAACACAGCTGCCTGCATTCTCACGAACAAAATGGCCGCCATCACAGTTCCCACACATTCGTGCATATGAACAGCGGCCACCAATCAGTACAATTAGAACACACGTGATTGAAGTGTCAGGAGAGGTTCACAGGTTCACAGGAGTTAACAAGCATAGAGGTGGTACGCAGTTCGTAAGCCTGTTAGGTTCCCGAACAGCACAAATAAATCCAGCCTTTTCTATGGCCCATAGTCAGTGGGCAGGAGGCTAGCATCCTCCAGGAACCTGTGGCAAACGTCCAGGCAAGGGGGCATTCGTCACAAGCCACACCTTAAACCAACTGAAGTTGGCAGTGATAGGCTGGGTGTGCTCAGCTGATCTCTCAATCCAACCTATACACCTATAGTTCAGTTTGTCAGTGAAACAAAATAACTCAATATCCAAACAAAGTATGTGAGATCTACATGCCGTATAAGGAGAAATAATTAAAAAAAATGGGTGGGTAAACGCCATTCAACTGTCAGCACATATTCAATAAGCATATTATAGTCCTAGTCAAAGCTTTATAGTGAAATATGCAAAGGGTAAGTGAGCGCCCCAGGTCCACTGGTCAGAGGCAAAGTGTCTAAGAAGGGCAAGAACGATATGAAACTGGGCAACATGCTGTGCTGGGCCACTGGAATGTATTTGCCATGGGCCACTGGAATGTATTTGCCATGGGCCACCAGATTCCAGTCCTCCCCTGTCTGGGATATTCTCAGCTGGAAGATTCACCATTCTTATGCACAAGTTTTATTCAGTTTTGCTGTTAGCTCTCTGTCAAATGAAGTAGTATATATATCTAAGTAGCAAACAATGCTGTTTCAGCTATATTGTTTTGAAAGAAGGAAATTTTTTTATATATTTCTTTCTATTTATAACATTGGGAAGTATTAAATCTGAATGAAATAAGGATGTGATGGGTTGGTCCAATCTCTAATGCAATATGTGTCACGCAGAATGCTCGTGTGCAGAGCACTGAACGAGTGTTCTTGTACAGGCTTAGCTGCTCTGCCATTGCCGTCACAGCTGTATAAGTGCATTTAATGATCCTCGTGTGCCAGAAAAAATTAAGCATGGTGGTCAGAAGTTCAAAATCAAAACTGTCTTGCTGCACCTGAGACTCACAAAAGCATGTAATATATGATGTTTCACTTTTATTTAAGACAAGTAAAATGTGCCATTTCTTTTTTCTTTGTGAAACAGGCTAGAGTTATGGCCACCATTGGAGTCACTAGGGGACTTGGAGATCATGATCTTAAGGTCTATAACTCCAACATCTACATCAAACCTTTCTTGTCTTGTGCCCCAGGGGTAAGTATTTGATGCAAAAAAAAATGATACTGTCTGGTATGATCTGGTGTGATGGTCGGCCATCATTGAGCTACATAGCCAATAATCTTTCACTTGTAGGTAAGAGTTTATGACCTCTCAGAATATGATCACGATGCTAATGACGTCATGGTTATGGGAACAGATGGACTGTGGGATGTCATCAAAGATGAGGAAGTGGCTGATATTGTTCAAAGAGTTTTTGCATCACATGATAATGATGACCAATCAAACAGGCAAGTGGAAACAGAAACAAGACCGCAATGCGCTTCTATAAATCTCTGTGCTACTCTATAAATGTATCTGCATTTCTGTTAGAACATTCTATGGCTAATATTCTTGTATAGGACTCTATTTAATATTTTAGTTAAATGTTTAAAAACATTTTTTTTCAAAATATTAGAATATCAAAAAATTTTTAGATGTAAAAATATATCTGTATATCTGTTCCAAAAAACACAACTGGGAAAAGACGCATTTATGTATTAAAACAAACAAAAAAGCAACACAAATAAATAAAGCGCATTGCCTGTGCACAGTGACACTGAATAGAATTGCAAATTTTTACCCAAAATAGCCAAATTAGAAACATCCTCTAAATTCGCCATGCTTCCATTTCATGTAAATTTCCAATCATTTAATGAATGCCTAACAATTCACAGTGTATAACCCTTAACAGATGTGCATGTCTTAGGCACAATAGGGAAGGCTTTCTCTCTTCTCCCAGGAGACAGTGTCAGCTTACATGCTCAGTCAATCAGTGCTGTCCAAGTTTGTATGAAATTGAAATTGCCAATGTGGAAATCTAACATTTGCATAAGCAATACTGAGAGCAAGGGGCTGGGCTCTGGCAGCGTGGAGGGCTTTTGGTTTGTTACGAACCACTTAAAAAAGTTTTAACACAGAACCAAGGAATTACGCCACTAGTCTACTAATGCCATAACCACTATAATGGGCTGTAGTGGTTGTAAAGTTTAAAGTTTGCCTTCAAACACCTATAGTTCAGTTTTTCATTAAAACAAAATAACTAAATATACAAACAAAGTATATGATATCTGGTTAAAATATAAGGAGAAATAATAAATTTAATGGGTGGGTAAATGGTCATCATTCAACTGTCAGCACATATTCAATAAGCACATTATAGTCATAGACCGAGTTTTCTAGTCAAACATGTATTTTTAAAGATCTTTTTTCTTTGCAGGTATAGTCTCGTTGCCAAAGAACTTGTCCTTCGAACGAGAGGAGTCCTAAAGGAAAACAGCTGGAGACTTGCTAGTGGTTCACAGGCCTCTGTAGATGATATATCTGTATTTGTTATTCCGTTAGCAGAGGGACATAGAAGCTTGTGACGAAGTGCACAGAAATACCATCATCGTGACTTTTGGAGACATGTCAATTAACGTTCTATTTTGGAGTCAAAGCCAGCTGAATGCACTTTATCGTAGAACACAAAGACTATTTTTTGTTATCGTTTAAACATTTATTTTGTTATTTAATGACACTGGTTTGTTCTTTTAAAAAATTTTGTTAAAAAAAAAAAAATATGATTCTAAAACATTCTTCTGTCATTCTGATTAGAAATTATACTCTACAAAAGCTGAAATCATTGTGGAGAAAAAAACCATTAATTTTATAAAGATAAAGTTTTTGGGTTTGTTTTGTTATTTTTATGGGGTCATATAATAATGTAAAAATAAAAAATAGATATAACAGATATTTTTTTCAGGGGGGAAGGCATAAAATGCAGATTTACTTCCTTATTTATATATTATACTTAGAATAAAGACTCAATCCTGTACAACATGGTAAGATAACCGAACAGCAGCCACCTACATGTTAAAACAAAAATGTGCTGTATAATCATCCATTGGGAAGGTGATTATTCTATCATTTTGAATTTAGCTTTCCAGTAACTATCCATCTTGGTCACTGGGTGGCAGCAGTGAGTTCTTACTAGGTTGCTTGTCAAGTAGAGGCAGTTTTGGCCTTCAGTCCATTATGCTGCGTCAGTGGAAGAGCAAACGTTCTTATTTGTGGTTCATCATAAGGGCTGTATTTTTACCAATATAGCCCAAATTAATTAATTAATATCACCTATAATAATCATAATCTTAACACTACAGCCCCTGGAAACCTTGTGTGAATAATGTATATACAATAATTGGCTACCAAATAAAGCTGTTAGACAGATAGAACATTGTAGAAAAACTGATGGGCTGTGACTTTCTAATGGTAAATAACCGAATTTCCATTTTTGTGACAAATATTGGAAACTCCCGCGTATGATTGCTGGGAAATGTGAGTTTAAGGAACTGAGCTCAACGACAAAAAGATATCCTTGTTTTAGTACAGTTTAAAGCGGCTGCTGCAAATCGTGGTGTATTACCACTGTATCTGTTCTCGCTGGTTGTAAGAAAGAAGAAAAACATACCTATTAGAAATGATTTTAGGTGACATGTTCAAGAGAAATAGGATATATTGGTACCATGTTCAGTGTGGACATTTGAAGTTTGATTTTCTGGTGTCAATTCGAACTCTTGAAGCAGCATTGGGGATTTTAAGATTAGTGTTGATGAACTTAAGGATATAGAGTTTGTCTGCATCGCCAAGGACCTTCACCCCCGAATCGGCTTGTATCAATAATAAAGCATCAGAAAATCCCATGCCAATTCTGTGGTCTTGAAAATTCTTCACTAGTATTTTACGAATATTTCTGCAGTGGAAATGCTTGGTATTCTGAATCAGTTTATCTGCTCTAATTTTAAAAATGGCATTTCCTAAAACGATGTAGACCTCTTGGCAAGAAATCAAATCTCAGTTTTGCCTTTTGAATTCACTGAATATATCTTATTGGGTGAATTGTCAGGAATTTAAGGCGCTTCCAGTTTCCAGACTCTGGTTCCACTGAAACGATGCTTGATGTCCTCACAGTCTGCATGAGGACATAAAGGGTCAGTGAAATTCCCATAGGAAAGCATCGAGGTACTGCTTTCCTATGGGGAGGGCCTAATGCGCTTGTGGAGCTCACCATACATTAGCCCCTCCTCCCAACTCCCCTTAATGTGCAGGGGGGAACAGAAGGCATTGTAGTGTTAGGAATACAGATTTGTATTCATAACACTATAGAATCTCTTTAAAGCGCTACTAATTTCTTTTATATCCTATGACAGGGTGTCACAAAGCACGGTCTGTTATTTCATATGTGAGTAAAGAAACATTTCAGAATGTGGAAAGACATTTAAATCTTTACCATTAAAAGGATATTCCTGTGAATTCAGGTTTTCAACCATCCAGTTGCAACTTCGTATGCATTACACCCTTTATACAAGAAGGATCCCTAAGCCAAGTCAAATACACAAGCTTTGTTAATGTACTTAGGATTATTGACGTGTCATTTAAATTCCATAAATGACGGAAATCATACTATGCCGGAGGCAGCCCTCACAAACCTAGCTTGACTTGTTTCTCCTCAAGGACTTGAATTCATAAGCAAATACATTCTATTCACATACGATGAGAAATACATTCCGTACAAGCAAATGACCATCCTAACTGGAGTTACCAATTTGCATGTTTTGCCCAGTGTGCTTGAAGAATAACGTACATGAAGATTTGTATAGCCAACAGCTAAGTTTTATTTAACCATTTTGTTCCTCTAAAACGTTAAATGTGACCATGTAATTTTAAGTATAATTCATTGTTTAGTAAATAAACATGGAATAGAGATACAAAGGGGTATATTATTTCCTAAAAATAGTGTTTCATTTGAAGATGTATAGCAGAAGTCATATGTAGTTTTTTTTTTGTTTTGTTTTTTACTGTGTATTTTAACATTTACAGGAGCTTTTATTTTATCGTTACATAGTTACATAGCTGAAAAGAGACTTGTGTCCATCAAGTTCAGCCTTCCTCACATATGTTTTTGCTGTTGATCCAAAAGAAGGCAAAAACACAGTCTGAAGCGCTTCCAATTTTACCACAAACTAGGAAAAAATTCCTTCTTGACCCCAAAATAGCAGTCAGATGTCTCCTTGGATCAAGCAGCTATTACCCCACTAATTAGAAATTATATCCCTGTATGTTATGTTTTTGTAAGTATTTATCCAATTGCAGTTTAAACATCTGTAATGACTGACAAAACCACCTCTTCAGGCAGAGAATTCCATATCCTTATTGCTCTTACTGTAAAAAAACCCTTTTTTTTGCCTTAGATGAAATCTCCTTTCTTCCAGCCTAAATGTGTGACCTTGTGTCCTATGTATAGCCCTGTTTATCAATAGATTTCCAGATAAAGGTTTGTACTGGCTCCGAATATATTTGTATAAAGTTATCATATCCCCTCTTAGGTGCTGTTTTTCCAAATTAAACAGATTTAATTTTTTTAACCTTTCTTCATAACTAAAATGTTCCATTCCTTTTATCAATTTTTTGTAGCTCGTCTCTGGACTTTTTCTAGTTCCATGATATCTTTCTTTAGAACAAGCGCCCAAAATTGCACAGCATATTCAAGGTGTGGTCTTACCAGCGATTTATAAAGAGGCAAAATTATATTTTTATCCCGAGAATTTATGCCCCTATTTATACATGACAAAACCTTACTGGCCTTAGCAACTGCAGATTGACATTGCATATTGCTGCCTAATTTGTTGTCTATAACAATTCCCAAATCCTTCTCGCGTGTGGTTAACCCTAATTGACTACCATTTAGTGTGTAAGTTGCTTGTGCATTCTTAACCCCAAAGTGCATAACTTTGCATTTCTCTACGATAAACTTCATCTGCCATTTTAGTGCCCAGTCCCCCAATCTATCCAAATTCCTCTGCAGCCAAGCAATATCCTGCTCACATTTTATTACTTTACAATGTTTTGTCATCTGCAAACACAGATACATGGCTTTCAATGCCTATTTCAAGATAATTTATAAATATGTTAAATAGAAGTGTTCCCAGAACAGAACCCTGAGGGACACCACTTACCACGTTTGTCCAGCCTGAAAATTTACCATTAATAACAACTCGTTGTACTCTATCCTTAAGCCAATGTTCTACCCAAGAACAAGAATATTCATCTAGACCACTTTCTTTTAGTTTGAAGACTAACCTATTGTTAGGAACCATATCAAACGCCTTGGTAAAATCCAAGTAGATCACCTCCACCGCAACACCTTGATCTATACTTCTACTTACTTCTTCATAGAATGCAATTAGGTTAGTTTGACATGACCTATGTTTCATAAAACCATGCTGATTATTGCTAATAACAAAGTTCTTCCCAATGAATTCCTGAATATTATCCCTTAATAGCCCTTCAAATATTTTCCCAGTTACAGAAGTTAAGCTCACAGGTTTATAATTTCCAGGCAAGGATTTTGAACCCTTTTTAAATATAGGAACAACATCTGCCTTCCTCCAATCCTCCAGTACAACACCTGAAACAAAAGAATCTTGAAAAATTAAATACAGAGGTTCACTTATTTCCCCACTTAGCTCCTTAAGTACTCGTGGGTGAATACCGTCAGGCCCCGGATCTTTATTTACATTATTTTCTTTAATAGCTGTAGCACCTTGTCTCGAGTTATCCAATTGCAAGTTATTTGCAGCAATCATTTGCATATCTCTTGCCATAGGATCCTCATTAATATATTCTGAAGAAAAATAGTTATTTAAAATTTCTGCTTTTTCCTGGTCTTCATTAGCTAATAAACCCAACTCTGTTTCCAGTGTACCTACACTTTAATTTTTTGTTTTTTTAGAAAAAATTTTGGGGTTGGTTTTGCATTCTTTAGCTATCAATTTCTCATTTTCTAGTTTAGCCACTTTAATTGCCTTTTTGCAAGCGTTATTGGCTTTCTTATATCTTAAATAGGATGCCTCTGATTTGTCTGATTTAAATGCTTTAAATGCCCTTTTCTTATTTTTTATCTCGTTTTACTTCTCTACTAAGCCACATTGGTTTTAATTTGTTTATTTTATATTTATTACCTAATGGTACATACTGAGAAATGTACCTTTCTTATATTTGTTTGAATAGTTTCCATTTATCCTCAGTTTTTTTTTTTATCACTAAGGAGTTTATGCCAGTTGATATGTTGTAGAGCTGCCCTAATCTTATTGAAATTGGCTTTTTATATATTATATTATATGTTTTAGTATACCCCACTTGCTTTTGCTTTTTTTAGTTTATTTCAAAATTTACCATATTGTGATCACTATTTCCCAAATGCTCCCCTACTTGAATGTTAGTTAAAAGCTCAACATTGTTTGTTATAACGAGATCCAGACAAGCATCCTTTCTAGTTGGTGTTTGTACCAGTTGTGACGTAAACAGGGCCGGTGCAAGGATTTTTGCCGCCCTAGGCAAAAGTAAAGTTTGCCGCCCCTCCCCCCCATGTGACATCACAATGCCCCACCCATATGACCCGCCATGTTAACTAATGCCAGTGCTGCAGTGCCGCCGTGTTTACATTAAAACGCCTGCAGGGACAGGCTATGGACACCAGAACCACTACATTAAGCTGAAGTGGTTCTGGGGACTAGAGATTAGTTCCACGAATAATATACTAGATTGCCTACTTACAACCAGATGAGGATGATGATGGGCTCTAGCTGCAGTCTGGCTCCACTGGTCTGGTGTAGAACAGGCTCCCTGGAGGCTGTCGGTAACTGTGGTCACAAAAATCAATGTTCTGGGAGAATGGGAAGCAGCTCCATTTTTTTTTTAAGGCCCTTTATTTTATTTTTTTATCTGTGTTTGTATGTGTAAGGGCTGCAAGGTGTGTTTCTGTGTATGTACGGGATGCATTGAGTGTGTGTAAGGAATACAGTGTGTTTCTGTGTGTGTAAGGGATGCATTGTGTGTAAGGGTTGCATTGCTTGTGTGTGTGTGTCTGTGTGTGTAATGCATTGTGGGTTTTTCTGTGTGCAAGGGGTGCATTGTCTTTGTGTGAGGGATGTCAATCTCTTCTCCCCCCTCCCCCCTCCCTTGTCACTCTCTTCTCCCCTGCTTGTCCCTTTCTTCTCCCCCCTCCCTTGTCACTCTCTTCTCCCCCGTTGTCACTCTCTTCTCCCCTCCCCACTCTCATTCCCCCATCAATTCCCCTCCCTGTCAATTTCTTCCCTCCCTCCCTGCCACCCTCCCCTGCCAACACTTACCCCTGTCCATTGCCCCCTCCCGCCCATTCCCCCCACCTGTCCATTCCCCCCCACCCTGTCCATTTATTCCCCCACCTCCCTGTCCATTCCCCAGTTAGCCTCTCCCCCGTCCATCTCCCCACCACCTGTCCATATTTCCTCCCCTGTCCATTCCCTCCCCATAAGCCAATTCTCCTCACTTCTGTAGCGTGGCCGAGCCCTCTATGGTATGGTCCGCGGGTACAGGGAGCTTTTGTTTCCTGTACTCGGCCGTACTAACAGGAAGTACACACTCAATTTGCTCTAACAGCTGTTCTTCCTCAATAATATTTACATTAGGTGGTTTATAACATGTCCCAACCAATAATTGATTTCCCTTTGTTTGCCCCAAGCAGATATCTACCCATAAAGCCTCCACATTTTCCTCGTCACACTCCACATGCCTAAGATTTGACTTTAACTCATGGTTGACATATAAACATACCCCACCACCCTTGTTTTTCCTATCCTTCCTAAATAACGTGTACCCATTTAAATTAACTGCCCAGTCACGTGTCTCATCCCACCATGTTTCTGTTATGCCTATTATATCATATTGTTAGTGTATGCTTTTGCCTCTAGTTCCCCCATTATTTTTAATATAGGCTCCTTCCATTAGTAAGCATACATTTAATATTATCATGAGTCTTTTGTACTTTTTGTGAATTATCAATATTACATACCTCCTCTGTTCTGAGCTTTCCCCTCTCCCCATCTCCACCCCCTTTGTTCTGAGCTAAAGCCCATCTCCCTTCCATCCTATCTCCATTTTCTAGATTGCTTTGACCCCCTACCACTAGTTTAAAATCCCCTCCAACCTTCTAGCCATCCTAGCCCCCAGCACAGCAGACCCTCTTCCGTTTAGGTGCAATCCATCATGATTATACAGGTTGTACCCAAACGCAAAATCGGCCCAGTGCTCTAAAAACCCCAAACCCTCTTTCCTGCACCAAGACTTTAGTCACGCATTGACCTCTTTAATCTCCCGCTGCCTTTCTGCTGTAGCGCGCAGCACAGGTAATATTTCTGAAAATATTACCTTGGAGGTCCTTTTCTTTAGCTTACTTGACATAGCGCACCTGGCTGTTCTAGAACAGTCAAAGCATTCCATGTAAATTAGTTTAACCCCTGAAGTGTCACATGCTCATACAACATGTTTGTGCAGATGACAATTGTTATTAGCACAACTAAAGCGTCATAGTTAAAGGATGTTTCCCTTGCAACACAGGTAAGAATGTCTTTGAAGTCTTCTGACAGTTGAAGCAGGTCTTTTTGCACCACATGCCTGTCAGCTACTGAGCAAGCAAATACCACAATTTCTTTTTTTTTTTACCTCAAATTAGATACCTTTACCCGAGTGGAAGAAGACACCCTTCATGTTAAGGGAGAGACTTTTCACCAGATAACACTTTTTTAGATCTTTCACCATCTATTTTATTGTGCCTAGTTTTCTTTACAACAGCCTGATCACATCATCTTCAAGTTCCAGTTGGGTGGATGATTACTTGCAATAAATAGTAGCAATGATGTAGAACTTTTTATGTATTCCAAAGATTGGCCTCCATTTAATATTGTTAATTCATTTTCAAACTAATGTAATACTTGTGGATAAACTTTTAAAATGATGCAATATTGTGTAAGATCTGTTTTGTAATATTGCTATACTGATGAAAAATTTATATATATTTTTTGTTGATTTTAATATTTTGATTAAAAAATTTAAATAATTTTTGCCAAAAATATTAAATCATTTGGAAAGCTTATCCAACAATATTAAATCAAGGACATTTTTAGTTTAGCCATTTCCAAATCTCTCAAATTTCAATTGCTAAACCATGTTCATGGGAAATGTACCAGCATACCTACATCTAACCAATATCTCATTATGATGAATTAGACACCCTGACCAACATGACCACTGCTGCTTACAGCCATGTTGCCTACAGCGTACATTGAAGAACAGTGTGACAAACCATTGCCACACTGATGATGTGAAATTAACACTTCCGAGAACACCAAGCCCCAAAACCACTATAGCATGCTACACTGCTTATGGTGCCAGTATTGCCAATGTAGACTCTCCACCCCCTTTCGCAACTGTAAGTATTCAAACCTTTCTAGATTAGAGAGTTGCCAGGCCTAGCTCATGAGATGTATTGGAAGGTCCTAAGAGACTGCAGATATTTCATGAATGACACCTTGTAGACCCTGTAAAAAGCCAGACAATTCTAGAAATATTGAACTACTTGTATTGGGATGGTGTGGAGGTGGGTACTGGTTATGGTCCTTGGAGTGTTCCTTTTAAGGGATTTAAAGTTGTGCTAATAAGCAACAAATATAGATTGAGATTCACACAGTTTAAAATTTAAGAAAATGTTTATTAAAAAACACAAACAAGTGCAAATATGACAAAAGTCTTAACAAAAAAAAGTCAAAGGCAATGTGTGGCGCAATGGTGTTCAGTATTGATCACATGTTTTACAAATAAAGTACTTTTTTATTGGACCTCTACACTGCTGCTTGATTCCTACTTTAGATATCCTGGGTGGGAATATATACAACACCTACGCCCTCCGGATTGAGCAAACTGTTATTTGCTCTACCCCATGTAAGTAGATTGTTTTAGCTCTACTTTCAGTGTACAGTATGGTCTTTGTGTTTTATTTCCACACCCCCACATATACGAGGACCTGCACTACACATAAATCTTAGAGTGGGTGTTATACCACTATATTATGCTAGCACGTTTGCTAGAAATTGTAACGTTTGGGAGAAAGCCTATTTAGAAATAGGTCTCTCCATCTGTCAGTGAAATCTTTAGCACAGACTATGCCGAAAAACTGACTAACAAGGGTAAGCAGAAAAGACCTCCCTCAGGTGGTCCTGATCTCCACCCACAGCACATGCGCTGTAATTGCTATGGAAACTCCCTAGCTGACATTGCTAGCGCTGGCTAGGGACTCCGTTCAGGCGCCAGCATGCTGTTGGCAAAATTAGCATGTCGTGGAAGCATCCTCAAGCAGGGCAAATCACAGAGGGGACCAGGTGGGTGTTCCAAGAAGAGTAACACCCATAAAGCTAAATAAATTGCAGCGCTGGAAAAGAAGCAAGGTATTATCCAGAGGTTTTACATGGAATACATCATGTATGATGCTATATGAAGCATTCGATGAAAATTGGAGGGAATTCAAGATAGCTTGTGATAGATTCACTTTAGTTGGATTTTAAAATGTTATTTTCGATCAACAGAATGAACAGCCATCTAAATGTTGGAGCACAACCAGCCACCCAAACTTTACAACTGTAAGTACCCATCTACATTTCACCAATTACTGTTCTATGTAAAGTAGTCTGCCCTTACTATATAATTTCAGGATCAACTTGCAATGTAGTGTATATTTTAAGTCAGGTTTTGTTTAACGAAAAGCTAAATCACAGTAAACACACCATAGCATCACTTCAGGGAGTGACTGTCAACATTTGCACTTGGGGTGTACCAGGCTACTTTTCACATGGCTGTCAGCCAACTAGAATTTACAGCTGGAGAGCCAAAACATTTGGCAACACTTAGAAGTAAAAACATTATTCTCCTAACCAATGTCTGTTGCAGCATCCAAAACCTAAGTGATATAAAGGTAACATGTCAAGCCTTTCTCCTTATGCACCAACTACTTTATTTTTTAAAGACTAATGATATTATGGCTTTAGTAGATGTTCATTCAATACTCCTCTTCTCTCCACCAGCAACCATATAGTATTCATCAATTATTTAATGCCCCAGTGCCTCTTTTCTCCAACCCTCTCTCGGACATAACTAGTGCTACTTAGGAACCTATCCTCAAGCAGGGCAACATTCCCTGTAATACTTGTTTCCTTGCCAGTGCATCTGCATTAGAACACAACTGTCAATACTTTTCAATTTTCGTTATATAATCTCAATATGCCTTTCTGAGATGAACATGTACTTTAGTTGCGGTGATGGAAAGCAGGAGATTGATCTGTTGAAGGCCTCTCTCCGGTCACTCAAACCTGAACATCGAATTCTATGATAATACTATACCAGGTACAGAAGAGACCACATATTATAAATGACTTGATGTGCTCTTTCATTAGAAAAAAAAATAACTTATGTGTACAAGCTTGGGACAGAGTTGAAATCTCACACAGCAGATAACAATAGAAAAGGCTTAAAGATTGCAGAGCAGAGTTACAATATACATAAGACTACAGATTTTTTTAGCCTTCAAATTAGGAAATTGTGTTCATTTTAAGGAAATATTGTTATATTTTCTGTTTTTTTCCATATGTGTTCTTGTTTTAAGACTGTTCTCCTTTACAACACAGCTATATTTAACTTTGGTTCTAATATACTTCCGAAACTGTATGTACTCAAATGACACTTCAAGAGAATTACAGTGACTGCTGGACCTGTTTCCACAAAGTATAAAAGCATACCATTCACTTAACCCCTTTGTCCTGCCGTGGTTAAGGGAGAATGCAGTTTATCCAGCTTTCTACGAAGCCAAAACAAGATAGTTAAGCCCTGTGTTCTGGATGGTAAAAGCCAGGATCCATGTTTTTTCAGCCAATGCTTGAAACTTTAAATTGAAAGTCCAGGAATGGGTAAAATGAACACATAAAACGTATCTTAACCAACATTAAAATCAAACGTAATTACAATACATACATACACAAAAAAAAAAAAAACTAAATACACAGAGAAAAAGAAATAGCAAGATTAATAGAATACTGAGAGCCATACTGAACAACATATCTAGGTCCCTTGACCCAAGTCTACCTAACCCAGAGCTGGTATAAATTCCAGAAATACATGCAGTGAATGGGATGTTGTAATAGGGTGAGATAGCCAGTAGATGTCAATGGAGTCCCAACTTAACCAAAAATAGACTGGTCAGCAGTAGCACACACACAATCCTATGAATAAGGATAGAATAGAAAACCAAGTGTATCCTAATAAAATGGTGTGGCTTGGTTGACAAACTCCCCAGTAAGGAGGAGAGAGTGGGGAAGCAACTGTAGAATACAATCCTAAATAGATCAGTTTAAAGGAAAACTATAGTGTTTAGTTTGATGGACCACCATAATAGTTAAAAAGTAGAGTATTAACTCCAGTGCCGTACAGTTCATGCTGCAGCTGCTCCGCCTCCCTGATTATTTCAGTCAAATCAAAGCATCCCCGTAAAGAAGCACTGGGAGACTAGTGCACATGCTTGCCAAAAGGCCGCACTGGGCCAATCAAAAGCGCTCTAGGAGAGTCATTTCAGCTAAAACAGGTTTTAACTTGGTTATAGCCATTGAAGCGCTTCTAGCGACTGTATTCCTGACAGTGACCAGAGGCGTGTTATTCCTGCAATGAAAATATTGCTGTTCTTGCAAATACAGAAATGTTTTTCAATTGCAGGGTTAATAAGACAGAGCACTGCACTTCAAAGACAAAAGTCTTTTTTTTTCTTAATATTATTGGCTTCACAAGGTTTTATGGCGAGTATAGGGTTCCTAATAATCAGTTGCAATTAAAGCGTGTTTTTAAGTTTGGATAATAAAAGTTGTTTTTTTAATTTATCCACTCCTTGACATTCCATTCAGAATTTCTGTAGTAGTTACCTACCATGGTCTTCTCTGATTGTTGCAGCACTGTGCATATGGGCCCATCCTTTACAAAAATATAATCTGAAACCTGACTTAGCCAGCCTATTGGCACTTGTGAGCTATAATGAAGAGTCAAAATCTGGTTGTTAATAAACTACAATTGCTATCACTAAAGTCAAGAATTTCAGGTTAGTGGATTTTACCTTTTCCCAACTATACCCTAGCCAAGTACATTTTAGTGACCTAAACTCAATTAGAAATTCAGAAAGTTATTTTAACCTAAACTCTTAAATGCAGTTCCTAACCAAAATCCCAGGCTTTAACTCCTCAGATTCCAGAAGTATAGCATTGATTACTATATTGCTAGTTTTAACCATTCCATGTGGCTTACTAATAATAACATTAACCTCAAAAAAAGTTTATGAGATTATTGCTCCAAACCACTAATGGTTCGCTAGGCTGGCAAAGCATCATGGGATTTGTAGTTATGCCACAGCCGAGGATCAAGTTTTTGGCTACCCCTGCTTTGACAAAACCAATCCTAGCAAAGCATTCAAATATACCTCTTTCCAAGAAACTTAAAGTGGCAAAAGTAAAGCAGCATTATTATATCTACATCTCCATGTACAACAGTGCCCTCTTTGAATATTGACACCCATGGTAAATATTAGTAAAGAAGGATGTGAACAATTATCTTTATAGTTTATTTTTATCTTTTGTTCCAAAAAATATAAATAATATACAAAATACTCTGCTCTCATGGATATCAAACTTTTGCAAACACAGCACAGGTTTATATTTAAAAAAAAAAAAAGTGTGGCTCAATTGTTGGTAGCCCTATAAATTCATGAGAAAAATATATTTGGAATATATTCCCATTGATATTTTAGAAATATTAGTACACCTCGTTGTCTAGGATCAGTATATTG
Organism: Pelobates cultripes; assembly: GCA_933207985.1. Classification (NCBI taxonomy): domain Eukaryota; kingdom Metazoa; phylum Chordata; class Amphibia; order Anura; family Pelobatidae; genus Pelobates; species Pelobates cultripes. Next base: position 118,316,929 of record OW240912.1, read on the forward strand.
TTCAACCATGAATTCCTGTTTCACAAGGGTTAAATATGAGGTAACACATAGGCCAAATTCCATCATTCTTCACAATGGGTAAGACAGGAACATAGCGGTGATGTGCAACAAGTGGCCAAATTTTAATTTTATTTAAAATAGCAAAAGCATTGAAAATGCCAATTTCCACCATCAGGAAGTTCCAGTCAACTACAAACGTTATGAATCAACATGGAAGAGAACGTGTGTCTATAATGTCTCAACGCACTGTGAACAGGATGGTTTGAGTGGCCAAAAATCTCCAAGGATCATAGCTAGAGAACTGCAGGAGTTAGTTGCGTCTTGGGGTCAGAAAATCTCCAAAATTACAATCCAACGTCACCTATATCACCACAGGTTGTTTGGAAGGGTTTCAAGGAACAAAAGACTACTCTTGTCCAAAAACAAATTGAAGCATCTGCGGTTTGCCATACACTACTGGAACTTCAGATGGCATCAGGTTCTATGGTCATATAAAACCAAAATAGAGCTTTTTTTCATTAAACATCAGAGGTGGGTTTGTCAAAATCAGCAAGGAAGTCATATGGAAAAGTACCTCATGCGCACTGTTAAATATGGTGGTGGCTATTTAATGTTTTATGGCTGTTTTTCTGCCAGAGGAGCAAGAACTTCTGTTAGAATACCTGACAACATGGATTCTATCAAAAATCAGCAGAATACCCGACTACCTCTGCAAGAAAATGGTTTAATGAACACAAAATCAAGGTTCTGCTATTACCATCCTAGTTCCCTGACTTAAACCTCAAAGAAAACATGTGGGACCAGGAGAACAGGAGAGTCCACAACTGAGCAGGGGAGTCCACCAGCTTCAACATCGAAATCTGAAGGATTTGGAGAAATTCTGTATGGTGGAATGGTCTCCTGTATTCTTCAACCTCATGCATTATATGTAGCATATGTAGGTTTTTTTATAAACCTGTATTGTGTTTGAATTGTTATATATCTGTGATAGCATACTATTTTTATTTTAAACAAAAAAATAAAGGTTAAACAATAAACACAAACTTTCACTGCCTTCTCTGCTCATATTTACCACGAGTGGTATATCATTTTTAAATGCATAAGCACATGATTTCATGTATGCATCCACAAATGTTATATGTTAATGGGGAAAAACAGCTAGCATTTTGGTGGGAATGCAAAACATACATTCATTGCTACCATACACACAGGGAGTTAATATTGAGCCCCCCAAGCTTGCAAATGCATTATTTTCCAGAGTGCACTTCATTTAAAGGTGCAGTGTTTGTTTTTTTTTGTTTTTTAAATGGCATTACAAAGCGCATGCAATCAGAACAGTTACTGACAGCTATCTTTTACAAGATAATTAGTGGATCATGGTTTTACAGTTGTGTACAATTTGGAATTTTGAACTCTATAAACTCCTGGCCACATGAAATGAAGAATCACTGGTAACCCCTCTGCCATAAAGGGTGCCCACAGAGCCAGCTTATGCATGACAGCTTAGATGTCTAGAGGAAGTATCAGATAATATGGCGATTCTTTAGCTGGTTCTAGAATGCTTTTCTTAGATCACAATTTTATTTTATTTCAAAATGCTTGTTTTTTTCTGTTTACCTGCACTGTTCATCTTCTATGCAAGTGTGTGACGGAGAATGATGAATTTGCCCACAGCTGGCAAGGCAGTAGTTTGTCTAGTTATCTCCATGGGCAAATACCACTGCCCCCTAACTATACAAACTACTACCTCAGCCAGACAACTGAGCCAAGCTCTTCTTATGTATTCAAGTATCATGTAGTTTCTGGATAGCAGGTTCTGTTGTAGATTTTGAACACTCTATATATTAAAGAAAAAAAAAAGGTTAATCTTTAGTTTCAGACAGGTGAAACACAGTTTAAACTATGCATGCTACTGGAAGCAAGCAGTGTATTTTATGTTATCAAATTTTAAAACCGATACACCAATGTAACACTCCAATTAATATTCCCTTTTTGATAATGCAAATAACATCTGAGTGGCTGTTTATGGTGACCATATAGATGGCCACAACCCACTTATTTTAATAAACACTCCAAGCACTAAAATTATTACAGCACGCTGTAGTGAATATAGTACCAGGAGTCTCCTGGCACCCTCTAATGTCAGCGGTCCAACCTTATGGTAACCATTCGACTTCTTACTTGGGGTCCAATCAGCATCACTCCCTACCTCTTCTGCAGACAAACTCTGTGCCTGAGCTAATCCCATTATTGTAGGGCATATCTTAGGAGAGCTAATGGCTGCTACCAACAGGGAAGAGGCAGGAATTGGTGCTTGGTGGAACCCCAGATAACAAGTCATAATTTTACCTCATGTTTTTAATGACTTGCATAGGTTAGAATGCCTGGGCAATCCTGGCACCATAACCACAACAGACTAGTAGTTATGGTGCATGAAGTGTTCATATAAGATTCACAAATAATTGCATTATAAATTACATAACATCATTTTGAAGGATCTAAATTTGAAAGAGACAGACCTTTTAGAAATGCCAAATATGCACATGACTTTGCAATTTTATGTTTTCCTAGCTATTTTACTTATAAAATATAAGCACCAAGTACATTACCACAAATTGAAAATATCACTGTCTTACAGCAATGGAAAGAACTCACTTGGCAAGACGCAACAAAAAATGGCTACTGACTAGCAACCAATGAAATGTGCAATATCTTTGGCAGATGTGACATTAGGGAGTGGGAACTTCTGATCAGTGACTAAACAGCCATATGTTTTGTGACCGTCTACGATAGCCATGTTCCACGAACAGCAGGCCACTAGAAGGTGCATTAAAGAGATAGTACTTCTAGATTTTAGAAGCTTCCTGTTTAATATGAGAAGACATTAGTTCCCAGGCCCCTCTGCAAAGTCACAGTTTAGTCTGTCCTGCATTTCAGGAATGATTTATCAGAGACGTGTTAAAGTAAATACCGCCTTAATGTATATCAAGAGGGAGACTGAAAAAATACATAATATAAAACAATGCAGCTTTTTTTACTTGTTTGCAAACTGAGAAAGAAACAAAATGTTTTTCATTAAGAACGCCGATTCTCTTTAGATGCGATGATTAATGGCGTCGCAGTTTCTTTATGGAAAACGAAGGGTTAAGTGCGCTCCCCACTGTGGCTCAGCCACTCTTACTGCAAGGGGAAAAGGTGTTTTGTCAGACAGCCCAGGCAACCAATTACAGGGTTCTTCTCCTTCAAACTCCAATTTCCCAGCCAATAGATGCAGGAGGGCGTGATGCAGCAGAGTTAGGTTGTCGCTTGCTCTGCCACGCGTTCACCCATCAGATGCTTCTGCAGCAGCCCAGGCCTGTGAAGTGCATAGGATTAATAAAAGCATGTGTATTAGTTGCAAACAATTAGATACCCAAAGTACTGTTTATAACAGCAATCATGTAAGAAAAGCACCATCAATAACGAATGGCATTATCAGTGTACATATATGCAACACATAATAACAAGTAAAGCAAATACTGTATCAGCTTGATTTCCCCATGCACATTATACATACACATCACGATATTGGCGCGCACACACTAACGTGACTTACAAAAAAACGAAAAGAAAAAAAAAAAAAAGAAAGAAAAAAACCAGCTATAAAATTAGAAATCAAATGCATACTAAACAAAACTGCAATCTACTACTGAGAATATTCTGCACAGTTAATGGCGGCCATAGATGCAAATGCTTTGTAACAAGAGCTTACAATCTATATGTAGATGCTGGGGAGGACAAAACCATAAAAATAGATCGCTCAAGGTCATAAAAAGATGGGACCACACATTTTAGACAGTTAATTAAAAAAAAAAAGAGTCACAGGTTAGGTACTATTTACAGAAGACATCTGGCAATCACAAATTGTAATATTTTAAACTCCTTCCAGTGCATTAAAAATGGAAAATAAAAAATAATTAGTAATACAGAAGACAGTGAAGGATAATGACCAGTAGCACATATATAACACGTGGGCACTGCAGATCTAAGTATGCATTTGATAAAAGCTGCATTGTTGCCCTTGGGAACACGTGTTAGAATACAGGCACATGATGTGAAGTATTTCTGGTTATAATAAGTGAACCCCCTTAATGTCAGGATTCTACTCACATTCTGGAGATCTGCATGCTGCAGGTGGGCTGTGAGAGCTCCCATGCCGTCCTTTGGAATGACCTCTCTCTTACCTCCCCCTCCTTACAGGCATGTCAGCTTCCTCAAAGCCATGAGCAAGCTTTTTTTGTGGGGTGGGGTGGATCTGTTATACCCCTGGAGAAATGATGCTGCATTTCCATGGGCCTGGGCAGACTGCTGCAGACATAAGGCTGCTTCCATAAACTCAATAGCAAACGCTTATTAAAAGACTCACTCACTGACTTCAGCCTATACTCACACTCCCCCTCCTCCCCATGCTGCACACAAAAAAAAAAAATTCCATTCCCAGCCCTGTGATGCAATATGGCACTGAACCAATAGTAGGTGGCTTCAGTTTTTTTTCTCTTAAAGGGAAAGGCTTATATCTACTAGAACTGTTACCTGTTAAAATAAGAGGGAAGTAAGAATAACTAGAAAAATGGGGGACATGCTCTGCTGCTGCTGCTGTCTTACTGACAAGAACACTGCGTTTAGTTCACTATAGTGATGCCCAACAGTATGTAGACTTCACTGTTGTCAGAGGCAATAGATTAGTCAATGAACTTTTTTCTATATATTCCTTCTTTTTTTTTTTTTTTCTTTTTTTTTTATCAGTCAAGAACTGTAAGTGAATTTCACATTTCAGACCAAAATGGCTGAACTGGAGCCATAGCTGACTTGAAGATTTATTTTCAATTAATTCATTTTCAGTCATCCCAACATGCAAAACCTAATTTCATGTAGGTGGCACACACTGGACACATGCACACGCCATGACACACACAATAACACACAGATACTCACACTGACACACATATATATACACACACACATTGAAATATACACACACCTTGACACACAGATACACACACTGGCATATGACACACATAGACACATACATATATTGTATATGATTTGCAGGTGTCAGAGAGCCATATTGAAAAAGCAGGAAAGCAGGAGTTGGGAAGTCTATATTTTGGCCTTAAAGGGACACTCCAGGCACCCATACCACTTCTGCCCATCGGAGTGGTCTGGGTGCCAACTCCCATCACCCTTAACCCTGCAAGTATAATTATTGCAGTTTTTATAAATTGCAATAATGACCTTGCAGGGTTAAGTCCTCCTTTAGTGGCTGTCTATCAGACAGCCACTAGAGGGACTTCCAGGTTCTTAAAGCGGCACTGTCATGCCGAACTTACCTTTCTTTAATCGATTCCTCTTTTCTTCCTCTGTCAGGATCTGTTCAGCATTTCTTCCTGTCTGCCCTAGTTATCTTTAAAACATAAGATAAAGTAGGGACTACTTTGTCTTATGGAGGTTTCCTACGCTTGACCAACTTTGACCAGTGGAGTAACAAAGTGTGCTTCATTTCCGGCGGTCAAAGCAATTTTACCACATGACAGGAGGCTTCATATTTGCTGAAAATCTCCAGCAGCACAGAAACATAAACAACCAATCAGAAAAAAAGGAGGATGTTATACAAAAGGCTCTGTAAGACCACGCCCTTCCTCTTTCTTTGCTGCTCCAGCTAGTGCACAGGTCAGAGTATGTTGTTCTACCTTATTCTTTTGGATTTCACGGTTTTAAAATTGATTATTCAGATTTCTTTCTACTTTCTCTGTGACCCCTCATCTATTACTTCATGACTATTGGGGTTTTATTGGTGTTTAGTATATAATTTGAACTTTTCTTCCCTCCTCTGCCCTCTTGCATTATTCCCTCAGACTGTCACTAACTATCTTCTGCCTTATTAGCCTCAGGGCTCTTGGCTAATTTTTCGCCATGTTTGCGCTCATCCCTCTTTCAGGGACACTGTTTAGGGTGTGCACGGGGTGAAGGGGGTTTGCAGGGTTGGTCTTACTATACCGGTTAGATTTGGCAGGCCGCGGCTGGCGGCCATCTTGGATCTCGTGAGTACCGCGAGATTCCCAGCAGCCATACTTTCTCTGTCATTCAAGATTGGGAATCATTCGGTCTGGACTCACAATCTGCTACCAAATATACCTATTGTGGAAGGTACTGCTTACTAAACCTATTTGAATCTGCTTGTACAAAGGATTAATACATGTTTATACTTGGAATTCATTCACATGAGTGTAGTATATATATGGATTTTCTACATATGGCTGTCTAAAAGACAATACCAAAGCATTATTATAGACCTGTTCATCCACTGTGATTATTCTGTACTGTGCCATGTGCAGGGCCGGCGCGTCCATAAGGCGGCACAGGTGGCCGACTTAGGGCGCACCGGCCCGGGGGCGCAAATGTCCGGGTGACCGGCAGGAGAGAAGCGCACCGCTCCCCTCTCCTGCCGGTCACTTCTTGTAGCGTGGCCGAGCGCCAACCTGCAGTGCCGCGGACTGTGTGGAGGGGGCGGGGATATGAACGTCATATCCCTGCTCCCTCTGTAGCACACAGCGCGGCTGGCGCCCAGCAGGGGCGGAGCTACCACCGGCCCCCTTCTAATCAGCATGGGAGGAAGTCCTCCCAAGAAGACTAGAGCAGCAGAAGGCAGAGAGGAGGGGGGCTGGGCAGGACCAGCTCCTCCAACTCCCAACTACCTCAGGCAGCACTTTGGATCCCAGGTAAGCCCCCCTCCTGAACCTGTTGGTCAGTGTGTCTGTGTGTATCCATGTCTGTCGGTGTGTGTGTGTGTGTATGTGTGTGTGTATATGTCTGTCAGTGTGTGTGTGTGTGTATCTATGTCTGTCAGTGTGTGTGTGTGTATCCATGTCTGTCAGTGTGTGTGTGTATCCATGTCTGTCAGTGTTTGTGTATGTATATGTCTGTCGGTGTGTGTGTGTGTATCTATGTCTGTCGTGTGTGTGTGTATGTCTGTCGTGTGTGTGTGTGTGTGTATGTCTGTCAGTGTGTGTGTGTGTGTGTGTCTGTCGGTGTCTGTGTGTATCTATGTCTGTCGGTGTGTGTGTGTGTGTGTGTGTGTCTGTCAGTGTGTGTGTATGTCTGTCAGTGTGTGTGTGTATCTATGTCTGTCGGTGTGTGTGTGTATATGTCTGTCGGTGTGTGTGTCTGTCGTCAGTGTGTGTATGTCTGTCAGTGTGTGTGTATCTATGTCTGTGTCAGTGTGTGTGTGTATGTCTGTGTGTGTGTGTATCATGTCTGTCGGTGTGTGTAGTGTGTGTGTGTGTGTGTATGTCTGTCAGTGTGTGTGTGTATGTATATGTCTCTGTCCGTGTGTCTGTGTGTATCTAAATGTCTGTTAGTGTGTGTGTCTGTCTGTTAGTGTGTCTTTGTGTGTCTTCTTCCCTATCATTGTGTATGTGTGTCTGTATGTCACTGTGTGTTTATCTGTATGTCTGTCAGTGTTTGTGTGTACCTGTGTGTCTATCAGTTTGTGTATATGTATATCTGCATGTGTCAGTGTGTGTATCTTTGTGTATGTGTATCACAGTGTGTGCGTGTGTGGCAGTGTATGTGTATATGTGCATATAGCTCAGCATTCAAACACAACACTACACACAAATAAACACCTGCATGCAAACGTCAACACTACATACAAACACACCCCTGCATTCAAATGTCAACACTACATACAAACACACCTCTATATCAGACACCAAAATTATATATAAACACACACCTGCGTTCAAAAACCAACACTACACATAAATGCATGCTTGCATTCAAATGCAAACACTACATACAAACACACCGCTACAATCATACAAACATACTCCATACAAACACATGCTTACAGTCAAACACACAAATACTGCTCCATGCTAAATACAGTCCTGCAAGCATGGGGAATCGGTAGAGCCCCAGCTTTCAAAGCATTGTTGAAGTTGCACGACAGATGGGGATCTATCTTTTAGCCATCCTGTGTACATACACAGACCGTCATACAGAGACATACAGTATGTATGTCTTTGTATGACTGTGTAAATGTATTCAAAAGGAATAAACGCAGGCAACACTCCAATAGTAAGGATGGTATATTTATTGATAGGTGAACCACCCCAAAGAAAGTGCGTTGTTTCGGCTCAGCAGAGCCTTATTGCATGAGCTGAAACATCACACTTTCTATGGGGTGGTTCACCTACCAATAAATATACCATCCTTACTATTGGAGTGTTGCCTGCGTTTATTCCTTTTGAAGACTTTACTGGTGGATCCAGCAATGTCTGCCTGACATGGAGCATCCACCTCTGTTGATGGCCGGAGCATTTACACGGTGTCAGTGTGCAGGGTTCTTTGTTTGTCTGTGTATGTATGTCTCTGTATGCCTATCTCTTTTTCTTTATGTCTGTGTATGTATTTTTGTGAGTGCCTGTGTCTGTATGAATGTATGTCTGTGTTTGTACGACAATGTACCTGTATGTGTAGATTGTATGACTGTGTTTGTTTGTGTGCCTTTTATGACTGTGTGTCTGTATATCTTTGTGACTGTGTGCCTGAAAAATTATGTCTGTGTGCTTGTATGGTTGTGTATTTGTGCATGTATGTATTTTTGCCTGTATCTATGTCTATGTGGGAGAAAAAGAGAGATAGATAGGGGCTGGCGGGGAAGTAAGAAATACATAAGAGGGGTTGTAGGAGACACACTAAAGGGGGGTGTAAGGCACAAAGGGGCCAAAGGGGTAAGACATTCAAGAGAGTGGATATGCAACACTAATGGGGGTAAGAAATTCAAAAGGGGGCTACGAGACACAGAGGTGAAGATGCATTGTTTATTTTTTTTTGGGGGGGGCGTCAAAATGCATCTTCGCCTGTGTAGTCAAAAATCCTAGCACCGGCCCTGGCCATGTGTATATTACTACTATGTGGGTGTCCTCTGGGTTTTTCACAGCACGCCACCTGGGGTGAGCCCCCAGATTATTATGTATAGCTCTGCCGGAGCAGACTCTATAAAGATATGGCACCTTACTTGCAATGTTAGTACCTATGTGATTGTGCTGAATACTCTTGCTGGCAAAGAGGTTACGCCTCGCGAGTACAACGGGGTGAGCCCCAATATCATTATTCGCCTCTGAGCGTCTGTTCAGAGGGTGAGACCCTCTCAAATACCAAACCCCACGGAGGGGTCTTATTGAGTGAACCCCAATTTTATGAGAGTATTATGTCTCCCATATCACTCAAGGGAAACCCCCTTTTGTACCACGATAGGGTGTGCCCTCTTTCACTGGCACCTACTACACTCACGACACATTGCCCGCTACCAGGGTTCTGGGCGAGCCCCAGTTGTACCAGGAGTCTGGCACCTTGTGGACTTGTTCCTCTGCCACTTCTTCATTACAGATTCACTCGATCCGGACTTTAGGAGACCTCAGGACTAGGATTACCACTACCTGTCCCCATTCAAGTACTGTATATCAGCTAAAGGTACTCGCTTCATATTTCAGGATCTTTTGTACTGCCTGTCATTTCTTCAGTTGATACAAGACTACCAAAACAGTATTGGACATAAGATGTATGTGAAATTTCTGGACTGGTGACCGCGATGTCTGAAGATGGACTCTTCCTAGATGAGCAAGGGATCCCACTACTCGACCCTCGCACTATCCGACATCCGAGGTCATCGGAATGGAGCCTCCCAGATCATTTGGCTCGGTTCGTACATTACTGACTCTGTAAACCCATGGAGAAGGAAGTTCGCACGCCTCAGAGCCAAGTGCCCAAGGCCACCATTTCCTGACAAAGTGGCCATTACACCTGTGTCTGACACCACTGTAGTGGTCTTTAGGTCTCGGTCAGGCCGGAACCCAAGGAAAAGGAATTGAAAAGGGGTCATAAAGCCACACAAGACAAGTTGCTGGATCCCCTCGGCCCTATAGCAAAAAATGCTTTACACAGCTTGACCCTAATGCTCTCCGAGAATGGGCCCAAAGTTCAATCTGCCTGCTAGGCAATGCCAATGACGCACTTTGTGCCGAACGGCACAAATCAGCACTGCTGAGAATTGACATTAAATTGCTGGAATTAAGATCAAAAGAGCTCAGGCCCCTGGCAAAAGCTCTTCTCTTTGGAGTACCTTTCATTCGAAAACCACATCAACCTGTTTACAACCTTAAGTAAGGTGCAATCATCACTCAAACAGTTTTTCCTCGCCCCACCGAACAGGGGTGTTTTTGGGAGGGCTGGTTGGCAACAAAGCCGAGCCACCAGCCGCTTCTGGTATACAGGCTCCGGATCCTATCCAACTTCTTCCAGACCACCACACAGAGGTCCTTATACTACAGAGGCTCATACAAATCCAGAGGAACTAGAGGTCTTCGATGTTTCTCTACAGGTGAGTCCCATTTCGTGGACGAAGAGATCCGTTCCCTGTTCGACATAGGCGCTGCGCAATATGCACCGGACCATATTTAGGGGCAAGAAGAAAACAGGGGACTACCGACCAGTTATGATTCGTCAGAAACCTCAACAAATACGTAGTTTACAGACATTTCTCCTTCAGGACCTCAAAAACTACTGGTTCCTGTCAGTGCTGGTCGCTTGGGAATGTCGACACTTTCTTCATTTCCTGTGGAGAGGACGAGCATGCCAGTTCACTTGTCTGCCCTTTGGTCTCAGTTCGGCACCGTGGTGTTTCACAAAGCTACTGAAACCGGTGATGGCTCACATTCGATTCGAAGGCATGCAGTGTCTTGTATACCTGGACGATTTGCTAATCTTCTGTGAATCCGCGTCCAGCCTACGATTGCATACAAAATTTGTCACTCTTTCTGGAATCCTTGGGTTTCGTAGTGAACAGACAGAAGTTGGCACTCTCCCCCTCGCAGACAGCCCAGTTCCTCCGTTTCGAGAACTGTGTACTGTGCCTTCCGGCCTCAAAGAATACAGAGATCAGATGGGTTCTTTGTATGTACACAATTCCCCTCCAGATGCTCGCCTGTATAGTGCATCTTCTGTCATCCTCAATTTAGATAATATTTCCGGGACCACTACACTACAGGACAAGGCAATGCCTGAAAGCAAATGGCCTATGTTCCGGACAGTCCTACAACCACTGGATACCACTCTCAGCAGACATAAGGACAGAGCTCCGCTGGTGGCTCCTACACATGAAAGCCTAGAATGGCAAAGCGATCTTTGGCTCCTCTCCAGATTTCGTAGTGGAATCGGACACCACCGGAATCGGACGCCTCTGGGGCTGAGGGGCTCACTGCACGGATTCCTCTGTGGGGGAGACTTGGCAGGACGATGAGACCAACCTCCACATCAACTGCCTAGAATTGGTCACGGGGTCCTTTGCAATTCGCAGTCTGGCCAAAGACATGTCAAACTGCTGCATTCTACTCTGCATGAACAATGTCTTTGCAGTGCAAAATATAAATCACCTAGGCGGAGCCAGATCACCTCAGGAACCTACTTCACCTGAACTTGTTTGCCTCCTGGACCAATCGCTAGCTACTGAACTACTACAGCTGGCTCCCGGATCCAAACTGCACAGCAGTGGACGCATTTCTTCAGCCATGGTCGACACACGGAGCCTTTGCATTCCCTCCATTCTCCATGTTAGCAAGAGTACTCCGCCACACACGAATCCACAAAGCTTCACTCCTCCTAGTAGCACCTCTCTTGCAGGGTCAGGTTTGGTTCACGGATCTATTGGAGATGTCCCGAGATCACCCACTTCTTCTACCATCCTTCCCTCTACTTCTGAAGGGACAGAGGGGAGAACTTATCTCCTCTTCCTGGAACAGAAGCTCGTTTTAGTGGCCTGCAAGATTTCCGGGAATCCTGGTCGGTCCTGGGCATATCACAAGTGGCTAAGGACCTTGTATGGGACTCTTAGACCCCTGGCAGCAGGAAATGCTACTTCTCGGCATGGTCCTCTTGGAGTCGTTGGTGTCTAGAGAGGGATTCCAATCCCTTTACTGCACCTATCCCTATCATCTTGAACTATTTATCTCAGCTTTTTCCCAAAGTCGATCATATCATTCTCTCAAGGTAGTGCGTTCAGCCATTTCTGCGGCACATGTTCCCATACAAGGCGTCCCAGTAGGTCAAGATCCTCTGGTATGTCGTCTGTTGCAGGGAGCTAAATTATCTAGACCTCCAGCTCCTAGGTATTCTGTCTCTGGGACATAGAAATGGTGTTGCGTTTCCTTAGAGATTGGCCAGATAATCTCTTAGACAATGATCGGCAAAATTTACACTTTTATTACAGACATCATGCATTGCGCAGATTGGACACGTGAGAATACTTTTAGAGTATTCTACTTTCGCCAAGTTTCTCATGCTTCTTTCGTTCTTCTTAACCATCAGTGTTAAAAATGCAAATATGAAGCCTCCTGTCATGTGGTAAAATTGTAGATTATGCTGACGTAGTGTACCTATAATCTTAATTTTAGTAATGAATATTTCCCTCCTGTATTTTTCTCTTCCCTCCCTTTTTTCTGTGTGGGATGTATCAGGGTTTTCTGTCTTCTGTACTATGATAATTTTATAGGGGGGTCAATACTCTCTGGTAATTAGATAATATGTACTCTGATATATGTTGTTACAATGTCAATAATGGTTGGAATAAATTGTTCAATATATGCGAACAATCGGCCATTTCAGATGCCTTTCACTTTTTTCTTTTCTTTCAGTGTAATTGGTTCTCTTCTGCAATCAAATATACCGTTTCAATCTTCTTCGAGCATTTCTCTTTCTGGATCTACAGAATTCTACATTGACTAATTGGGACTTTGCCATACCTTTGTTTTCATGGTTTATATATCTTTTTACCAGTTTATTGTCGCTACAAAGAAAGAGGAGAGTGGCGTGATCTTACAGGGCCTTTTGTGTAACATCCTCCTTTTTTCTGATTGATTGTTTATGTTTCTGTGCTGCTGGAGATTTTCAGTAAAGAGAGTTATGCAAATATTCGACTCCTGTCATTACTGAAATTAAGATTATAGGTACACTACGTTAGCATAATCTACAATTTTCACACAATTCTCACCTTTCTGCCGGGTTCCCGCAAAGCCTCCTTTCACTTTTCCCGAACGTCCTTAGATAGAACGCCGGCGAAACTACCAAATTTTGTCAGTTTCTCCATTCGTGTTAGGATGCAATTCGGGACTTTGTTCAGATCAGAATTACATTCGAATGAATGAAACTCCGATCCTATTCATGTCGCGGCTGCATCTTGCAGGCGCTTAGTAGATAGCTCCCTCATTTTCACTGTATTTTTCAGCCAAATGTACTAATACTAACAACACTCTGATTGGTTTCTTTCAATTAACCAATCAGAGAGTTATGAGTCAAATTACACAGCATGGGAAAATTCCAAAGAACTTTCCCACGCTGTGTAAAATGACACAGAGCACTCTGATTGATTGGATTTCAAACCAACCAGAGTGCTGTGACAGGTAAATATAGAGACTTACCTGTCAGTCTCTTCATATACCTGTCAGAGCACAGTGATTTGTTCGCTTAAACCAACCAATCAGAGCGCTCTAAGCCTAATTGCAGGGCATGGGAAGGCTTTATAAGCCGTGCCCTCCACGGATGATGAAGGATTATTTTTTTAGCGTCGAGTTTTTTTTTCCCGTTTATTTTCAAAGTTTGACGGGTATTATGGATTTTTATTTGCCCTTTTTTGGGGCTGAAAAAAGAAGATTTTAGAAAAAAGAAGACATCAAATGGTAAGTTTTTTTGTTTTAGTTTTACAGGTATTTAGTTTTCTTGTGGGGCCGGGGGGGGAAGGACAATAGGTCCCCCCCTTATTGTTATTTAGGGCCCCCAACATTTTAATTTAGGTCCCCCACCCGCCACTCAGGGGTGGGAGCTGGGGGGGCAATAGGTCGTCCCCCTTTTGTTATTTATGGCCTCCATCTGCCGCTCAGGGGTGGGGGCCAGGGGGAGGATATTAGGTCCCCCCCTTAATGTTATTTTCGTCCAATCTGATGTTTCTCATAGAGCCGTGCTCCTCTAATCAAATGCTCTCTATGAAAAGCATTGATTGGCTTTCTAGCAACCAAAAGAGATGCAGAAGTTATAACCTCAAAGTAGATGGCTATGCTGGGATCATTGTTGACAAAGATGTTTTTTCTTCAGCAGGTGGCCTCAAAGCACACTGTATGACAGACTGGTGCAAGGCATTTTTTTCGATTTATGAAGTGAAGTATGACGGATGCAAACCTTGGAACCAGACCCAGACTTTCCATTGGGCCATCTGAGCACTTACCGTGGGCCAAGGCTGGTTAGGGTGATGAAATGACAGCCAAAGCTCAGTGAGCACCAGTGCAAAGAAAGAAATCAGTCCCTTCCTGGTCCAGTGGGTAGATCAAGGATCTCCCTCACTGGCCCACTGCACCCACGGGAAGATGGAAGTATTTCATCGCCAGGTGCAGAGAAAGTACTTTTCTCCTGTGAATGCATTGCCACCAGTTTGAGATCCTCAGCAGAGTTTTGTGCACAGGATGCCCTGAAGGGACTTCAAACTAACATACTTGATGGGGCATGCACATCTAGGCCAAATAATTTTCCTAGTTTGGACCTGCTCTGAAAATAGACCATGGATACTGTAAGTTATGGAATGAGTGTATAGCCAATGCTGTTTTTCATTCCAGCAGTCATTCATAGTTACACAGGCTGAAAAGAGACGTGTCCATCAAGTTCAGCCCCACATCTGTTTTTTGCTGTTGATCCAAAATAAAAAATCAGTTTGAGGGGACTGCATGTCAGAACAGCTCCCAAGGGCTCTGGTCTAAGATCAGTTAAAAATAACGGACTACCTTGCACTGTGACAATCAATATTGTGGATCTGACCTGCAACCGGAGAATAAGAGCCCCTGAGTGTTTAATCCCTGGGATTGTGGCCTACCTGGGTAGGGAGAGAGGCGGAAGGCTGCTGCTTTGCCCTCCGACCCCAAGCTGCGCATCAACGTGTTGCTCCATCGTATCACTGGTCCCGTCCCCCCCCCCCCCATTGGACCAGCGGGGGTTATCCCAGTCCCTGCTGGTGGGTTTGGAAATCACTCAGAGGCTATTCATTGGCAGACCACACTGTAAGGGCCTGCGTGACCTGCTTATAAGATAACTATAGCCTGGAACCCTAATAAAATTTGACACAACGATAAGCCTGCGGAGAGGCACACGTAACGAGAGAGATGCCTCAATTCTTTTTGTTCCTATGGTCCCTGTGCCTCCATGCACTCAGCACTTGAATTTGGCAGCTGCAGCAACTTACCCTGGCCTTGAGCCTAATGGCGGGAAACTCCTCACAACGGCCCTATACCCTGGAGGTAAGTCCGCATGCGACAGAAATCATTAGTACCTGTCCGGGGACACAAATTACGGCTGCTGGACAGACTGAATCTGATGGTAAGGATGCGAGCTCGTGTGGCACCCTGAGTCTGGCTGGATTTTGGTGACCTGGTGGCTGGTGTGAGCTGGGGGACAATTTCATGGGGCTAGTATGCTTGATAAAGTCTTACCTCTCCTACCTTTTAGTCTTTTTTTGGGGCTTTTAACATAACTAATAAAGAGGTTTCAGTGGATTTTTTATACTCCTGCTTATACGTGCTTGACACCTTATGTTTATTTTTTTTAAATTCTTTATTTTTGCTCAATAGACATATCAAGTTATTAACGACTTTGGGCTTATGCAAAAGCCAGTGTAATAATAATATCATACAGAATACAGCTTAACAATTACATTATAAGCCCATTCATAATTGAGCTATCGGCACTTGCCGTCTACTGAGGATTTTTATTTTTATGCAACTATAAACAATATATTCACACAATAAAAAAGAAAACGTCTTTTTCAATCCCTGTTAAGGCTAATATATAAGTCAATTAATGTACATTTCTTTTGGTCACACTGAATAAACTCCAGCCTTGCCACCCTGTTGGCATCTGTCGGTAATGTGGATATCGTGTAATCTATGAGCTCTATATCAATACTAGGCATGAGATCCCAGCTAGGCTTATGTACAAGCTAAATAATTGCCCTGCCAGATAGTAACAATCACGTACCACTCCGCTCCATTAATGCCCACCCTATTCTTATTTTACGATAGGCGTTTGCTAACTATGGAGAGGATATATGCGGATCATGATATGAGTAGATACCAATGACAGCAATCAATCAGATGTATTAATCAGTGTCGTGTCATTGTTTCATTTTCCTCCCATCGTATGACCAAGCCTGAAAAAAATTAAAAACGAAAGCAAGAAAAATGAAATAAAAGAGGAAGAAAAGGAGATAGATAGGAAAGAGTATGTAGTAAATTAGAGGAAGGTTTAGAAGAGGGGAAAAAAAAGGAAGGAGGGGGGGGGGGGCATACGAGAGAGGGGTAAAAAAAAACAGTAGCCCCGCCGGCACAGAAAACCCTGCTAGCAGTAATGAATTCCGGTACGAGTCGTACTTGTGCCAGGGAAGGCACTCACTCTCCTCTCGAGCCAACTACACTATTGTCCCAAGGTTCCCAAATTTTATAAAACGTCGATACATTACCTCTCACCCTTGCCGTTAGGTCGTCCATCACTCTACATTCTTTAATTCTAGATATAACCCCCGCGAAATCCGGGCCCTCTAATGTAAGCCATGCCGATGCTATTGCTCTGCGCGCACACAGTGTGATTTTGTGGACACCTTATGTTTAAACGTGCTTGACACCTTAAGTACACATACTCTTGTTTATTATAGCCGTGTCCACACTCAAGCTACGTTTCTCAGTTATAGATTTATTAAGTCTAATGTTAGGATACATGTGAGTAATCTGCAAATGCATCACTTATTATAGTCCATGTAGGCTAGCTTGTTTCTCTTATTCTATATTATTTCATAAAAATGTGCAGTGTTATCAAATGCCATACAGTTGTCAATCTATGTCTAGTAAAATATTTGCTATGTGGTATTATCTATGCACAACTAAAATGGAAAATGAAAAAAAAAAACAGTTTGAAGCACTTCCAATTTTGCAACAAACTAGGAAAAAATTATTTCTTGACACCAGAATGGCAGTCAGATTTATCCTTGGATCCTGCAGTTGAAAAATGTTATCATTGAATATTGGATATTATGTTTTTGCAAGTATGCATCTAGATGCTGTTTAACCCCTTAAGGACCGGACTGTTTTTGCGATGTTGTACATTTGCGACCAGGCCTCTTTTTACACTTTTGTGGTGTTTGTGTTTAGCTGTAATTTTCCGCTCTCTCTACTGTTCCTATACAAATTATATATTGTTTTTTTAAGGACAAAATGGGCTTTCTTTACATACCATTATTTATATAATCTCATGTAACTTAATTTAAAAAAAAAATATGATGAAAAATTAAAAAAAAAACATGTTTTTTTACTTTTACTTGAAAAAATCTTTTACTCATCTACAAAAGCGAATGAAAAAAACTGCTAAATTGATTCAAAATTTTGTCCTGAGTTTAAAAATACCCAGTGTTTACATGCTTTTTTGCAAGTTATAGGGCTATAGGTACAAATATAAAAATAGGTACAAGTAGGATATTGCGGTTTCAAAACATACATTTTTTAAATTTATCAATAGTGACATTGTAAGACTATTATCTGTCATAAATCTCTGAATAACACCCCACATATTTTTTTTAAAGTAGACAATCCAGGGTAGTTAATATGGGGTATGTCCAGTCTTTTTTAGTAGCCACTTAGTCGAAAACAATTTGCGTTCATATTTGTTTGTGTGTGAAAAAAGTAAAAAACTAAATTGAATGCAAATTTTGGCCAGT
>OW240912.1:118339196-118361709 GCA_933207985.1 Pelobates cultripes
CTCTCCCCCTCTGCCTCAGGCTCTCCCTGCTCTCCCCCTCTGCCTCAGGCTCTGCCTGCTCTCCCCTTCTGCCTTCAGACTCTCCCTGCTCTCCCCCTCTGCCCTAGGCTTTCCCTGCTCTCTCACTCTGCCCCAGGCTCTCCCCCTCTACCCCAGTCTCCCCGCCCCCCTCTGTCACAGGCTCTCCCTGCTCTCCCCCAGGCTCTCCCTTCAGACACTCATACATACATGCATACAGATTCAGACACATACACATACATACAGATTCAGACACTCATACATACACATACAGGCTAAGATTGTAGCCACCCTCCTGGTCCTACCTTTTGGCAGCAGGAGGGTGTCTTCCATGGCTGGGGGTGATAGGAGTTGGGATTCCTGCTTTCTCTCCCGGTCCGGACCCCACATCTCTGGACGACGCCCCCTGCCTCCCGCGTGGCTCAGAGTAAGTCAGCTGGGAGGAAGTTACAGACTCGCCTTACCTTCAAGCTCTCCAGGTGGCTTAGAGGGGGCCTTTAAAGCGCCAGAATGCACGACTGGGCCCCTAATGGCAGATGTCCATCGGGTGGCCCTAAGTGCATGAGCCGTCCGATGGACTGGCGGTTCCCAGCCCATGCGGTACGGCTGCACGGACAGGTCTGCCATTACCAATTTCTGTTGACGTACCCCCAGGACACTGAATTGTACACACACAAGCTGACTAAATAGAGGCTTACTGACACACACAAGCTCACTAAATACAAGCTTACTGACACACACACACATGCCCACTGCAGACAAGCTTACTGATAGACACAAGCTCACTACAGACTGAATACAGTCACAGACTGCTGAACAGATTCACACACAGACTGCTGAATACACGCACAGACTGCTGAGCACATACGCACAGACAAACTGTTGAGTACACACATACAGATTGCTGAGTACATACACACAGTACACTGAATACACACACAAAACCACACACAGAGACTGCTGAATACACAGAGAAAGACTGCTGAGTACACCCAGACAGACTGCTGAATACACAGAGTACATACATACAGACTGCTGAGTACTTACACACCGTACACTAAACACACACACAAAAACACACACAGAGACTGCTGAATACACACACAGAATGCTGAATACTGTTATGGATGTTATGAGATTGCTGAATGCACACAGGTTGCTGGAAGCACACAGGCTGCTGAATACACACACACACACACACACAGACTGCTGAATACATACAGACTGCTGAATACACACAGACTACTGAATACACACAGACTGCAGTGAGGGGTGCAGTGCATGTGTTTGTGTGTAGGGGTGCGGTGTGTGAGGTGTGCTGTGTGTGTGTGTGTGAGGGGTTCAGTATGTGAAGGGTGCTGTGTGTGTGAGGGGTGTAGTGTGTGATGGGTCCTGTCTGTGTGTGTGAGGGGTGCTGTGTATGTGTCAGATGAGTTGTGTGTGTCAGAGGTGCTTTGTGTCAGGAGTGCTGTATGTGTGTTAAGGGGTGCTGGAGGTGTGTGAGTGGTGCAGTGTGTAACGGGTGCTGTGTGAGCGGTGTGCATGACGGGTGCAGTGTGTGAGGGATGCTGAGTGTGTGTCAGATGTGCTGTGTGTGAGGGGTGCTTTGTGTCATTGGTGCTGTTAAGGTTGGGGTGTGTGTTCCAGTGGTTCTGGTGAACTCCTCTGGCTGTAGAATGTCTTCACTCATCCCGCGTGCAGAATGCTGTGTCGGAGCATTGCCATGGTAACACGTGGCAACGGTCCCCACAGCATGCTCACGGGAGGAGTGCTCTGCCTCCCAGTTCCTCCAGCCCTCTCTGTCACTTTGATCGCCTCACTGGCTCAAGAGGGCCCACAGCAAGAAAGAAGGTCTCCTCTGTCGGCCTGGGCACTGACACACACACAAGCTCACACAAACACACTCACAAGCTTACTCACTATCAGACACACACACACACACACAAGCTTTCTTACTAGCAGACACACACACAAGCTTTCTCACCAGCAGACACACACACACACAAGCTTTCTCACTAGCAGACACACACACGCACAAGGCTGAGTATTTCAAGCCTACCTGGCACTGGAGGCTGTTGCTGAAGGTCATATAGTTATCTTGGGCCTCTTCCTTCTGCAGCAAAGTCTGCTGCTTAGCAGGGGCGGAGCTTTGTGAGGGCGGCGGGGTTACAATATGGGGTGGAGCTTGCATCACAGGGGCAGAGCTTGCATCCGCGAAGCAGAGCAGGAGCCGCTGCTGGGATATCGGAAGGGAGACTGTCAGTGCTCCCTCCCACCGCCAGCAGCCTTAATGCAGCCACTCCAGACCCCTGCATCTCTCTCCTGGATTCCCTTGGACTGTAACAGGCTGTTACAGTCCGAGGGAACATAATAAAAGCACATGGCCATGATGGCCAGCAAGTTGCCTGGACTGTCCCGGGAGGGTGATTTACCCGGGACAGACTCCAGCTTGTCGTGACTGTCCCCGCAAAAACGGGACAGTTGACAACTATGCAATACCTTACTAGCCTTAGCCACTGCTGATTGACATTGCACATTGTGGCCTAGTTTGTTGTCTACAGCAATTTCCAAATCATTCTCGTGTGTTGTTATCTCCAATTCACTACCATTTAGGGTATAAGTTGCTTGTGCATTCTTTACCCCGAAGTGCATAACTTTGCATTTTTCTACATTAAATGTCATCTGCCATTTGAGTGCCCAGTCCCCCAGTCTATCTAAATCCCTCTGCAGCAAAGTTATATCTTGATCACATTGTATTGCTTTACAGAGTTTTGTGTCATCATCAAACACTGACTTTCAATGCTTTTTAAAAGATGTTAAATAGAAGGGGTCCCAGAACAGAGTCCTCACGACCTCTGTCGCCACTTACCACCTCTGTCCAGTTAGAAAATGTATCATTAATGACAAGTCTCTGTACTCTATATTTAAGCCAATGTTCTACCCAAGAACAAAAACTTTCATCTACACTGATTTCTTTGAGTTTGAACACTAATCTATTGAGTGAAACTGTATCAAACGCCATGGCAAAATCCAAGTAGATCACATGCAGTGCAATACCCTGATCTATACTTCTACTTACTGCTTCATTGAATGCATTTAATTTAGTTTGACATGATCTATCTTTTATAAAGCCATGCCGATTTTTGCTGATAACCATGTTCTTCTCAATGAATTCTTGAATATTATCCCTTAATAACCTTTCGAATACTTTCCCAGCCAAAGTAAGTTAAGCTTTCCCAGCCAAAGTGAGTTAAGCTTACAGTTCTATATTTTTTGAATGTAGGAACCACATCTGCCAATCTTCCAGTACAATTTCTGAAAGAAAAGATTCTTGAAAGATTAAAAACAGAGGTTCCACACTTAGTTCCTTAAGTACTTGTGGATGAATACCACCAGGCCCTGGAGCTTTGTTTATATTAATAGTCTTTAGTTGCTGCAGTACCTTGTCTTGAGTCATCAAATTACAATTTTTCTGCAATTTTTTGCAGCAATCATTTGCATATCTATAGCCATAGGTTCTTTTTAAATATGTACTGAGGAGATATAGTTATTTACAATTTCTGCCTTGTCATTGCACATGTCACTGCTGTAATATCTGATCGGCTGCTTTATTTATCATTGCATCTTCAGGTAATCTTGACTTTTGGAAGTATACTGAAATCCTATCAGCCTCAGCAGCTGCTGTTTCAGTAGAACTAATGGTTGGTATGGAAGCATCAAACAAACGAGTGCAAAAAGCACATGGTTTGCAAGTAGACAAAGAAGAGGCTGATGGTGATTTAAAGAAAGGATACATATTTGAAGTTGATGTTTGTACTGTTTGTGGAGAAGAGTTGGTTGGCAAGATATAGTTGTACTTAAATTTTATCTTGCAGTTCTTGTCTCTTGCACTGATGTTGATATATAATCAAATTGTAGTTGATACTCTGTCCACTGCATTTACTGTTTTCAGATGCAGGAGGCAGTGTGATTGGTGAAAATCATGTCATCTGTGTGTGTGCTACGAGTCTGTAGAATCTAAATTCCCATGTCCATATCTCCTGGGAAACAGGCCCATGTTTTGAACTCAGGGATGGGGGCATTAGGACATTAGGGCCCCCCCCCCCCTTATTGATAGGGCCCCCACCCACCGCTCAGGGGTGGGGGCCAGGGGGGAGGACATTTAGGTCCCCCCCCTTATTCTAAATTTAGGGACCCCACCTGCCGCACAGGAGGGAGGACATTATTGATATTTTGGGCCCCCACCCACCGCTCATGTGTGGGGGCCGGATGATAGGTCCCCCCCCAATTCTTCTTTAGGCTCCCCACCCGCCGCTCATGGGGGCCCTAAATATCAATAGTGGGGACCTTTTGTCCTTCCCCTGGCCCCCACACCTGAGCGGCGGGTGGGGGCCCTAAAGTAAACTAATGGGGGGGACCTATTGTCCTCCCCCCAGCCCCCACCCATGAGCGGCCGGTGGGGGCCCTAAGTTAGAATTAGGGGGAGGACCTATTGTCCTTCCCCCTGGCCCCCACCCCTGAGCGGCGAGTGGGGGCCTTAAATATCAACTGAGGCTCCTGCTGAATCCAACTTAACACGGCAGAAATCACGAGGAGCGCGACCGCGGACTCCGAGATCGGGAGTTTTGGGGCCCCTGCGGTAGGAAACTTCGGAGCCTGCAGCCTACACGAGTGAGACGAGGGGAAGATGGCTGCTGCCCTGCTCGCAAGCCTGGGTGCCGTACCAAGGTCCTGTGACACGTCTCGCTGGCCCCGGTCCCCCACCCTATGGGCCGGGGGAGTTATCCCGTCCCCACTGGAGGGAACCGAATCTTAGCATTCTGCCCCCCACAGGGCACGCATGGGACTAGAGTACATGTACTCTGCCTGCAGCATGGCTGTCTCAAGGCCCACACCGGGCACGACCTAACTCACCTCTCACACTCGGCATTGCAGGCAGAGGCACATCACCTTCACCCTGCTCATGCAGAGCCCGGGGATGGCAGCGTGGCACCTACCGGACTCACCCTCACAGCTGGACTCTGCTTATTCTAAAATCTGGCTGGAGGCAGGAAAACCGCAAGCTCTGGAGTTCCAGGACGCCTGATAACTTACCACCCCCAGCTGCCCACCAGAGCTGGACGCGGGGGGCAGAGTGACTCTCCCAAGGAGTACCCAGGGGAGTTTATTAGCATGCTTTTTAGTTCCTCAGTTTTATTTTTACGTTTGACTCACTCAAAGCAATGCCTTCCCTATGATCTGCATATAATTTATTTAAACTATATCTCCTGAATTTAAATAGCTTAGATATGTGCCATATTTTCATACAATGATTACCTAATCGCTAGCTGACATACCAGAGAGATGCATGTTATATTATCCTGACAGTGGAATGCCCTGTCAATTACATGTTTTTCTCTGTGTTACACCGCAGCTATACATCTTAACTTGACTATATTTACAATATGCAAATACTCCGGCCAAGGTTTACCCTGCACAGACGTACGCCGATGCTGCGCACTAAGTCCCTTGCTACTATATTATATGTCAGCACATACGCCAGGTTTTCCTGTAATGATTGCTCACTCACTCAAGGAGTATCCTGCTTATGCATGCTATATTATGTTATACTAATTTCAAATGGTGCGGTACCACCTCAAGCGATGTTTTAACCTGCGTTAAACTACTGCTATACATTTAAACCTGTTGCTATCAGGAAAAAAAATGTGCGATTATTGATGCCACTGTCTAATCTGAATATACTTATGTACGCTGTTGTGGCATTTTGATGATGTTCTGAACCTACTTGCACAATAAAAATGATATTAAAAAAACTAAAAAACACAAAGCATGGTACAATCATAGCCACATGGTGGCAGCAAACCTAAAACCTGTATTCTTCTAAACATATTTCACTTTACAATACATGGGTGATTACTACTATAATTATAATTGGTATATATAAAGTGTCATCTTATTCCACAACGCTGTTCATTCAGGGGGAAATATACAGTACAGACAAACCAATATAAAAGGACCCTGCTTGTGAGCTGAGATCTAGCATGTATAGCCCTTTAATGAAGAGTACTAAGCTAGATGGCTCTTGGAAGTTTAAGCATTCTTTTTGTCTACATCAAGCAGTGTCAACATCATAAAAGATTTTGGTATTTTCAGGATATGACAATGTCTATGCTAAAAACTGACAGTTGGTTTTTGGCGCTCTAAGTCTAACTAATGTTTCTGAATATGAAGGGAGCTGCCAGGTAAATGCATACTGCTCCACCTAGTGATATACTACGAGACTAGTAAGAAAACCCAATATGGTTTTACAAAGCTCCAATCTATCTATCTTTCTGTAAATATAATACACTTAGAAGAAAGTCTCCAAAAAATATATGCAAGAAGAGAGGTGTCTTCTGAACACAGACACTCAGATTTAGGCTTGATCACAATTTGGATTTTCCGCACAAAACTGGACTGTGCTAACTATGTGGTTTAGATTCACTGTGTTATGAGCTGATTCTGGACTGATTTTCCCAGAAATTGTTTGTTTTTTCGTTAGTGTGCCTCATAATTTTTCTATACTGTCACTGCTCTCATACGTCAATATTAAAATCATTGCATTGGCTTCCTGTGCCATTTAGGATTCAGTTTAAAATATTAGCTCTTACCTACATAGCTCATAACAACTGTATAACCACTATAGCTTTGTTTACTAAAACATAGGTACACCCCTTCTCAACCACTCCATTCTGCCAGTGGCCTTCTCGTGTCCACTGCTAACTTGTACCTGTCCTACTAACAGGGCCGGACTGGCCCACCGGGATACCGGGAAATTCCCCAGTGGGCCGGTGCTCCTGGGGCCGGCAGTGCAGCACATTACTCTTTTCCCTCCTCTGACTTGTTTGGGGCTGGAGCCTGGGGCAGAAAGTTTGCTGGGTGGCCGCAGTGAGGCTGCCAGAGGCCGGTAACAGAAACAGGTGACAGCTGGTTTGCAGCAGAGAGGAGTGAGAGAGCACTGAAAGTCTATCTTACTCCCTCACAAAAGCAGATATTTCCAGCAATGCATGGACAGTCTGCAGATCCAGCCCCTGCACTAGAGCTTCGCCCCCAGCCTCTCCCCGGTGACCATTCACACAGAAAGTGGAAGAGCTTCATGAAAAATACTCACACTGCACTCAAAGTCCAGGTACAGCAAAGTTACAGGTACTTATATATCCACTAAGCAGCCCATGATTGATAGTGTGTGTGTATAGAGCATGTTATGATCCAGTGTGTGTCAGTGAGTTTGTAGTGTGTGTGTGTATGTATGTATGTATCTATAGAGCTTGTAGTGAGCTTCTGTGTGTGAATTAATCCCTATGGAAAACACTGGCAGGTTTTTTCATTAAACTGAAAATTGACAGGAATTTACCACAGACTTTAAATTTAAAGGGACAGCACTGATACGCTCAGCTTATGACTCCAGTCATAGTTTGTTCTAGAGAACATGTGAACAATAATGTCAACAAATAGCTTATGTGTGTGTCAATGAGCTTGTAGTGAGCATGTCTACTGCGCTTGAGTGTGTGTCAGTTGAGCTCAGTGACATTGTGTATGTCAGTGAGCATGTAGTGAGCATGTCTGTAGTGAGGTTGTGTGTCAGAGAGCTTGTAGTGAGCTTATGTGTGTCAGTGAGCTTGTAGTGAGGATGTGTGTGTCAGTGAGTCTGTAGTGAGTTTGTGTGTGCTTTAGTGAGCTTGTAGTGAGCATGTCTGTAGTGAGCTTGTGTGTGTCAGTGAGTTTGTAGTGAGCTTGTGTGTGTCAGTGAGTTTGTAGTGAGCTTATGTGTGTGTCAGTGAGCTTGTAGTGAGCATGTCTGTACTGTGCTTGAGTGTGTGTCACTGAGCTTATAGTGAGCTTGTTTGTGTCAGTGTGCTTGTCTGTATTATGCTTTTGTGTGTTTTAGAGAGCTTGTCTATAGTGAGCTTGTGTGTGTGTCAGTGAGCATGTAGTGAGTTTGTTTGTAGTGAGCATGTCTGTAGTGAGCTTGTGTGTGTTAGTGAGTTTTTAGTGAGCTTATGTGTGTGTGAGCCTGTATGTGTCTGTGAGCATGTCTGTAGTGAGCTTATGTGTATGTGAGCCTGTGTGTGTCAGTGTGCTTGTAGTGAGCTTGTCTGTATTATGCTTTTGTGTGTTTTAGAGAGCTTGTCTATAGTGAGCTTGTGTGTGTCAGTGAGCATGTAGTGAGTTTGTTTGTAGTGAGCCTGTGTGTGTCAGTGAGTTTTTAGTGAGCTTATGTGTGTGTGAGCCTGTGTGTGTCAGTGAGCATGTCTGTAGTGAGCTTATGTGTGTGTCAGTGAGCGTGTAGTGAGCTTGTGTGTTTCAGTGCATTTGTAGTGAGCTTATGTGTGTGTTAGTAAGCTTGTAGTGAGCTTATGTGTGTGTGTGAGCCTGTGCGAGTGTCAGTGAGCATGTCTGTACTGTGCTTGAGTGTGTGTCAGCGAGCTTGTCTGTAGTGAGCTTGTGTGTATCAGTAAGCTTGTCTGTAGTGAGCTTGTGTATGAGTAAGAGAACTTGTGTGCGTTGTGGAGCTTGTCTGTCGTGAGCTTGTGTGTGTCAGCCTGGAGGGTGGGTATTACAGCACTGTAATACCCATGGATCATATGGAGTGAGGGACTGCGGGTAAGAAACAATATAACAGCTTCCAAAGCACATCGAGGCACGGTGAATTATAAGGCTGGAATCATTTTTTTTCCAGGGCTGCTGTCTGTTCCCAGTCCGGCCCTGCCTACTAACTTATTTTTACAGGCCTTCTCCTCTACTCTTCACTTAAAACCCATCTCTTCAGAATAGCCTATGGACTCCCAGGGTGACTGCCATTAATCTCTCCTTCAGTGGGTTTAAGTGGTCATAGTGCCCAGTACCTATGTTTGCAGCATTTTGCTGTGAGACACTGCACAAAGCTAGTTTAACCCCCTCTGTTGATAGAAGTGTAACTCCACCTCCAGTAGCATAATTGAGTCGTCAGTAGTCAACCAAACTAGAGTTCTGGACGGTCTAATGTCAATTCTGTGCATATTCCTATGCACAAACTTGCATTCATTGGCTGAGATGATGGACAGATACCATGATGATGCACATACCAGTTAACAACAAATAGATAGAATTAAAATAGATACTTGTGACGAGAGCAATCTCGCCACATTGCATTGGAGAAGCCTGGTTGCTCGCCTGCTACCTTTGGATTATGGCCCCATGTTAAAAGACTTTGTTTCCCCTGCAGAAAATACTTATTCGTGCTTTTCTGCCCGGTGTTCGGTAGATTCAATCTACTGAACAACCGCATGAATGACTAGACCACCTGGGAGCTGGAGTGTGCCGGCAATTAGCCTCCCAGAAGCTGCGGTTAACCTCAGCTTAATTGACGAATACTGGGTGGCCGCCATACGTATAACGAACACGAGGTCGCGGCCATTTTAAACACGCGAACGCACAGCGGTGTTCGACGCTTAATTCATGGAACTAAAAATGCACACAGTTTGGCGCGAACACCGCTGAAGCCGCCAACCTCCCTTCTTGTTCGGTGGAAGTACACGAATGGCCCCGCATTCGGTAGTTGTACCTGACTGCACTATACCCCAGATAGGAATCCCATGGAGCTCATTCGTATGAGAACTGACTTTTTAAAGACTTTTGCTCCATGGCGATTAAACTGTATTCGTGTGGTCTGAGCACCATTCGCTTAATAATGTGCGCTCAGACCTGAGCTATCTGGGGATATGTTAAATGTATAGTTTTATTGTAACTTGTGTCTTATAGTGTATTTTGATAGTAATTCTTATTTTAGTATCCCCACGTGCATAATGGCGATTTGCCTTTGTCCTGGGAGATAATTGAATTACTTCTCAATTATCTCCAGGGCAGAGGTGAGGAAGCCAGGATGCATTGTGGGAATATAATGTGACTGTGTGTCCTATTTTGCTGACTGTCTGTCTTTTGTCACAGTCTCCCATTTGGTCCCCCACCAGGTGGGAGACCTGCATAAATACTGGGCAGGTAGCCCGCATTAAACAGACCACTGCTTGACCCTCAACATGGAGCCTTGTCTTTGGGGGGATTTACTGAATGCTGATAGAGACTGATTGCTAGGAGTGTAAGCCGCTTGGATGCTTTTCCTATTCGTCTGCTAGCAGCTGTTCGTATGGTTCCAGTTCGTGAGTTTGGAGTGTTATATTGTATGCCGTTCAGGAGTTTGGAGCATTCCCTTACATGCGGTTCGTGAGTTTGGTGTTCTACAGTAGCTGTGCCTGCATCTCTGAAAGGGGACGATCGCCTAAACGGTTTTAACCCCTTGTGTGCGGAAACGGTCCGTTACAATACTTTTTAATAAATAATGTTGTATATGTTAGTTATAAACAGCTTATTCAATGCTCCTTTTTGGAAGACATCCCAATACGTTTAATGTTTCCTAGACAAACTGTGATTTTGATGCTTCTCCCAACATTGTCTATTATTATCCTAAGTATTTAAAGGACCACTCTAGGCACCCAGACCACTTCAGCTTAATGAAGTGGTCTGGGTGCCAGGTCCTTCTAGGGTTAACCCATTTTTTTTATAAATGGGTTAAGCCTTCCCCCTAATCCTCTAGTGGCTGTCTCATTGACAGCCACTAGAGGCGCTTGCGTGCTTCTCACTGTGATTTTCACAGTGAGAGCACGCAAGCGTCCATAGGAAAGCATTGTAAATACTTTCCTATGCGACGGGCTGAATGCGCGCGCAGCTCTTGCCGCGCGTGCGCATTCAGCCCAGGAGGAGGAACGGAGGAGGAGAGAAGGAGGAGAGCTCCCTGCCCAGCGCTGGAAAAAGGTAAGTTTTTAACCCTTTCCCCCTTCCAGAGCCGGGCGGGAGGGGGTCCCTGAGGGTGGGGGCACCCTCAGGGCACTATAGTGCCAGGAAAACGAGTATGTTTTCCTGGCACTATAGTGGTCCTTTAATATGGATAGGCTGGGGATAGTACCTCCTGAATATGTTCTGTCAGCAACATTCCATTATACCTCTTTAAAGGGATTATATAGTGTAAGGAATACAATGTTGTATTCATTACACTACTGTGTTCCCTCTGCATTTTGCCCTCTCTATAGGAAAGCATTGCTGCAATGCTGTTCTATAGGGAGATTTACTTACACTGGATGTCCTCATGCCGAGTTTGAGGACTCCACTGTCAGTTAGGCGACTAAAAGTAAGATCCCGGAAGTGCCCCTCGTGACCGTCTGATTAATGGCCACAAGAGGAAGTCCTAGTCCTGCAATACAATCATTGCAGTTTCTCTAAAACTGCAATGATATATTTTGCAGGACCAAGGGGGCAGGACCAAGAGTTAAAGTGGTCTGGGTGACTATAGTGTCCCTTTAATCTGGTTATTTTCCTTTAGCCTCACTTTTCCTCATCTTTACTGAAATATGCTTAAAGGGAAACTATAGTGCAAGTAAAACAGTTGTTAAAAACCCCTTTTGATCCTTACACAAGCCGGCAGAGGAGACCTAATGCACATGCGTGGCAATAGGGGAATCCCCCATAGGACAGCATATATAATGGAATGGAATGAGTGACATTGGACGTCCCCATGCATAGTGTAAAAACGCAAGTGACCAAAAGTCACATAACAATCCAGAAGTCCTTCTAGCGGCTGTCTGGTAGGCAGCCACTAGAGGTGGAGTTAACCATCAAAGGTAATTATTGCATTTTCTTAAAAACTGCAATAATTACCTTTGCATGGTTAAGTGACCTGGATCACTGCACCCAGATCACTTTAATGAGCTGAAGTGGTCTGGGTACCTATAGTGTCCCTTTAAAAAACAGACACAATTCTCCCCATCTCCCAAAAAAGGAAATTAGTATAAAATGTATTTTTCTTGTGTAAAAACATGATTTAAAAATGTAAATTCTGAAACCTATTTTACTTTTCATCTTCCAAAGCAGCTGAGTTAACACAAATAATATCCGGTGATCCTTGCAGGATTGCAAAATCTTATCTTTCTTAACCAAAATCAAACACAAGTGGTGTAGTAACTAATTGCTCAATATCCACATATGCTATTGAGTAACACTTGTGTAATAGTACACAACATTTATAACTCTGTATTCAATGTTCTTTTTTCTTCTTTTTATTATATGGTATTTAATGTTTAAAAGGGTGTTTGATTTTTAAACAAATGGTCTGTCATTGGAGTATATTATTATCCAGTGTTGCCCAGAACCGTGCATCAGATCACAATCCAAAATTCACTTACCATTTTACAGTCACTTTATTAAGTGATAATAAATAATTAAATATTCATTAATATTATGATATTAAGCTCAATCGGAAGGGAAAGGTTAATGACAAGAAAATCTAGCACCTTTACAGGTATTTTTATTACATCACAGGTTGAGGTTAATGCACTGATGATGCTAATAACTGACAGGTGTCCTATAATTTCCAAAAAATGACTTGAAAAGTGTTGTGCACATACGTATTATAATGTAGTTGCAGTATTATAATGTAGTTGCAGTAGCATGTAGAATACATGTTCTGATATCACTTCTCGTGGCTCTGTTGACAAAACTACGGAATGAGACAGATTCTTGATCCTGGGGGACCATTCCAATTACAGTACAGAGTATTCTACATGCTACTACAGTAGAGAGACGACTTATATGGCTCTCTAAAGTGTGAGTGCTCCTAATCATTTTTTATACCAGTTATTGGTTTATGCATATTGCCCTATGATAGCTGTCTATGTTACAGATTATCTTATCAAGCATCCATTGTGTGCGCAAAACCACCTAATACTATACTGTGATGCCTGAGGATTTTTGCTATTAGACTCTATTTGTAGACTGCGGATCCCTACCACGGTGTTCCAGTGTGCTGAACACAATCTTGGTTTTGTGCTGTTATTTGTCCTTTAATTCATTCATGACTAATCATGCTTTGTTGTTTACTCACGTCATGAGTCAGGAAAGGTGTTTGCGGTATTTGTTCTGGCTATGCACTAACATTTGACTTAAAAGTCAGGATAGAAAGCCAGGATAGTGGTTAATTATTAGATTAAACCAAAAGGACAAATAAAAAAATATGTTTTATTATGTATATACATGATGAAGGCTTCACAGTCGAAACGTTTTTTTTTTTCTTATGGTTTAACAAATCAGATTCTTCTTTTTGCATAATACTGTACTGTCACAAACAATAGGATAAGTGGCGCTAAACAGTAAATAGATAATAAATGGCAAATCCCAGTGCGTCTAAAACCAAACCAGTGTTTTAGTCACCTTAAAAACACTTACATTAGTACAGATGGATACAGGAAAAGGTGGTTTTGCGCACACAATGGATGCTTGATAAGATAATCTGTAACATAGACAGCTATCATAGGGCAATATGCTTAAACCAATAACTGGTATAAAAAAATGATTAGGAGCACTCACACTTTAGAGAGCCATATAAGTCGGCTTTCTACTGTAGTAGCATGTAGAATACATGTTCTGATATCACTTCTCGTGGCTCTGTTGACAAAACTGCGGGTTGAGACAGATTCTTGTTCCTGGGGACCATTCCAATTACAGTACAGAGTATTCTACATGCTACTACAGTAGAGAGCCGACTTATATGGCTCTCTAAAGTGTGAGTGCTCCTAATAATTTTTTATACCAGTTATTGGTTTATGCATATTGCCCTATGATAGCTGTCTATGTTACAGATTATCTTATCAAGCATCCATTGTGTGGGCAAAACCACCTAATACTGTACTGTGATGCCTGAGGATTTTTGCTATTAGTCTCTATTTGGAGACTGCGGATCCCTACCACGGTGTTCCAGTGTGCTGAACACAATCTTGGTTTTGTGTTGTTATTTGTCCTTTAATTCATTCATGACTAATCATGCTTTGTTGTTTACTCACGTCATGAGTCAGGAAAGGTGTTTGCGGTATTTGTTCTGGCTATGCACTAACATTTGACTTAAAAGTCAGGATAGAAAGCCAGGATAGTGGTTAATTATTAGATTTTTTAAGCACTTTTAAAAATCCTTTTAGATGTGAATTAATTCAGTAGGCCATTAAAGTGTCAATAAACCTTATTCAGAGGTATTGTGAATTCCAAAACATTTTTTCATCTATATGATAATAGTAGATCTGTTGTTGAGAAGTATGAGAATGTTGAGATTGTAGTCAATGTTTTGATGGCACATCAACGGCTTTTAGCCTATAGCAATTAGCTTTTTGAAATGTTTTGTTTTTGAGTTTATACACTAGCTTACCCCAATAAATGGAATGGTATACTACAACATAATGCTGGAATTACAATTTAAGTGACAACTACGTGCAGTTATGGTTAGTTATTAGTTTTGCACAGAGCAGAGATAAGAAAATGGTAATAAATGGTAGAAATAAGACATTGGTAATTTCAATCAGGTAGAACCTGCTCGGGTAGAAACTATGCAGTTGGGGTTGAATGTAATTGAGTAGTAAGTTAATCACTTCTACACTTTCTTTGATGAGGTATCCAGAAAAAAAATAAAAAATATAAAATACCATTTGAGTTATAATGTATACATCTGCCTAGGTGCACATTTATATATACTATATGCATATAACATATATAAGAATCCATGAAAGGAACACACTAACAATAAAAATAAATGTATTTATTTTTAATTTTAGAGTATTCCTTAATGTGTTTAGACTACTTGGGTTCCCCATGTTTAAAAAAAAATAAAAAAAATAATTGCCATATAACTTACTTGGAAGTCAACTATAAGACAGTTTCCTCTCTGCAGCCTCCATTGAATGCAATGATTTGTATCCAATACTTCTCATAGATAAGCATTTGAGGCATACTGCAAATGCGTAGCAATTGTCACACTCTGACAATAATACACATCCCCAGACACACACACACACACAAGACAAACACATTTCCACACATACTGCCAAACATAAAGAAATATATTGCCAAAGATAACATACACAGATACACACTGCTGGGACACAAACATAAACACACTTCTCTAAACACATTACACTCTTGCCAGGAGGAAGTGATACGACATCTCATCCTCTCTGTGCTGTTGTGTCTCAAAGATCGGTCAAGCAGTTTGGCAATGGACATATTCTTTTGCTGCTCTTCACTAAAATATATTTGGTCACAGACCAAGACACTTGTACCCCATCACTATAATTTAATAATAATAATTATAATAGTAAAACCGGTAAAACAAGCCCATTAATTACTATAACATTAACTTCTTTCTACATCCAACTTGTTGCACAACACCCTAGAGCTTGTATACAAACTAAATATAAAAAAAGATTGCATAACTGTGTGCAGTAAAAATAAATAACAGATGTTCATGAAAGGCCTCCATCTTTCTCTATAAGTGAGCGCCTTTCCATTCTCTATACCTGAAAGAGATGTATAATATGGGAATACGTTTTAGATATTTTAAGCTATGATATTTTCTAATACATTTCTGAATATAATTTAATGATTGTTTAAGATTTCCAGCAAGGCAAAGTTGACACAATCAAAGCAGCAGTTCAAAGGTCTAGAGGTAAGTGAATGTGCTTAATATGTCCTTATCTTCACCAACAGAGCCTTCAATATTACCTTTTTGGGCACAGGTTAGTTAGGATGACATATGTAGCGTCTGTCACTATGGAGACTTAAAAACCATACATAAACCATAGATAAAACATGGTTTCTGGGAAACTCGTTTGCCAACACTCAATGGACCAGAATAAGGAAGCTGTACATCTCATGAGATTGTCCAACTGGAAAAGGCTGTGTAAGGCATTCTCTGAAATATTGGGAGGTTCACCGTCCATGTTGTTTCATTTTACAAAGCAGCCACTGAAGAGTCTTACAAATAAAAATCACTTTGTAACTATCTCATACACAGAGTACAGTGTGATCCTGTCCTAGTGGAGGACATATACTCAAGGAGGGCTTTTTCTGTCTCTACATGGCACAGATAATGGCTGAGCCCCTAAATGGTGCAGAAGATGAATGAGTCCCAGACCTAGCAAAGAAAACCTATATTCACAAAGTGGCCTACTATCTTCACCCCTTTTCTTATTCTTTGCCTTCTCTTTTCTTCTCTTCAATCTCTTTGTACACATTCATACCAATTGTTCGTTTAAGTTATTTTGTTGAAATGAATATACAATACTCAGATGGGTGAGCAAGACAGTTCTCTACTCTATGGATACCATGATTCTCTCTATGTGGCTATTTGCAAATATTCATTATTCTGTTTCCTTAAAAAATATATCATCTGGGTTAGAGAGTCAGTAGCCTTAGGTGAACTGCAAGCTAGGTTGACAAAGTCCCCTGCTTCCCCAATATCTAATGCCAACAAGCTGAATCGTCACATGGATAAAGCCAGCATAGATGCAGGGTCCTGAGTGCACAATGGAATGACCATTTGAGACAAATAATTTAAAAAAATGGTTTAAAAACTCAGCTTTCTTATCTGCTTTATATGTAGTCAGTATATATATATATATATATATATATATATATATATATATACAGGGAGTGCAGAATTATTAGGCAAGTTGTATTTTTGAGGATTAATTTTATTATTGAACAACAACCATGTTCTCAATGAACCCAAAAAACTCATTAATATCAAAGCTGAATATTTTTGGAAGTAGTTTTTAGTTTGTTTTTAGTTATAGCTATGTTAGGGGGATATCTGTGTGTGCAGGTGACTATTACTGTGCATAATTATTAGGCAACTTAACAAAAAACAAATATATACCCATTTCAATTATTTATTATTACCAGTGAAACCAATATAACATCTCAACATTCACAAATATACATTTCTGACATTCAAAAACAAAAAAACAAATCAGTGACCAATATAGCCACCTTTCTTTGCAAGGACACTCAAAAGCCTGCCATCCATGGATTCTGTCAGTGTTTTGATCTGTTCACCATCAACATTGCGTGCAGCAGCAACCACAGCCTCCCAGACACTGTTCAGAGAGGTGTACTGTTTTCCCTCCTTGTAAATCTCACATTTGATGATGGACCACAGGTTCTCAATGGGGTTCAGATCAGGTGAACAAGGAGGCCATGTCATTAGATTTTCTTCTTTTATACCCTTTCTTGCCAGCCACGCTGTGGAGTACTTGGACGCGTGTGATGGAGCATTGTCCTGCATGAAAATCATGTTTTTCTTGAAGGATGCAGACTTCTTCCTGTACCACTGCTTGAAGAAGGTGTCTTCCAGGAACTGGCAGTAGGACTGGGAGTTGAGCTTGACTCCATCCTCAACCCGAAAAGGCCCCACAAGCTCATCTTTGATGATACCAGCCCAAACCAGTACTCCACCTCCACCTTGCTGGCGCCTGAGTCGGACTGGAGCTCTCTGCCCTTTACCAATCCAGCCACGGGCCCATCCATCTGGCCCATCAAGACTCACTCTCATTTCATCAGTCCATAAAACCTTAGAAAAATCAGTCTTGAGATATTTCTTGGCCCAGTCTTGACGTTTCAGCTTGTTCAGTGGTGGTCGTCTTTCAGCCTTTCTTACCTTGGCCATGTTTCTGAGTATTGCACACCTTGTGCTTTTGGGCACTCCAGTGATGTTGCAGCTCTGAAATATGGCCAAACTGGTGGCAAGTGGCATCGTGGCAGCTGCACGCTTGACTTTTCTCAGTTCATAGGCAGTTATTTTGCGCCTTGGTTTTTCCACACGCTTTTTGCGACCCTGTTGACTATTTTGAATGAAACGCTTGATTGTTCGATGATCACGCTTCAGAAGCTTTGCAATTTTAAGAGTGCTGCATCCCTCTGCAAGATATCTCACTATTTTTGACTTTTCTGAGCCTGTCAAGTCCTTCTTTTGACCCATTTTGCCAAAGGAAAGGAAGTTGCCTAATAATTATGCACACCTGATATAGGGTGTTGATGTCATTAGACCACACCCCTTCTCATTACAGAGATGCACATCACCTAATATGCTTAATTGGTAGTAGGCTTTCGAGTCTATACAGCTTGGAGTAAGACAACATGCATAAAGAGGATGATGTGGTCAAAATACTAATTTGCCTAATAATTCTGCACTCCCTGTATATATACTCTTATTGCTTTTCTCCTTGGAGTGCTGAGTTTAAGAACCAATTATTTGTCTAGGTGAACTAGTGTTGTTAAAATATAGTATACACCAGCATGGCTGTATGCAGTAATCACTGGATTGTGATAAGTTAATCAATCTCTTTAGTTTGGAAAAATGGTGCCTCAGAGGGGACATGATAGCATTATACATATATATTTGGTGCTAATACGAACCATTCTCTGGAAATCTATTCATGAACAGGACTATACATAGGACACAAGATTTTTGTTGCAATGCATTAGCTTGGATCTTCCCAAGTTAAAAGAATAATACAGAGGTGGACCCCATGCTCACTGTGCATAGAGGGAGTATCAGCTACACCTTGCTGAAGAGGCCCAAAGAAGGTCAAAACGATCCTCCTTGGTTGCTATATCTCACGTGCAGAGAGAACTTGCCGGCATTTGGGTTCTGGACTCCCTTTATGGGTGGGATTAGTCTGGTATGTCTTAGAATAAGTTCTCTCTGTAATGGCACAAGTGAGCAAAAACTATTTTGAGACTTGAGCGGGGATTTACTGAAGGACAAACTACTGAGTTTCCCTAAGCTTTTGTAATTTTTTTCACCGTAGCTTTATACATTTGCCCTAGATTGGTGCTAAGTTCATACAAAATAACACAAGGGCACCTTTTTTTGTGTTAAATAGTTTTTTGTATTTTGCGTGTATAATAATAGCAAACATAGGGCAAATTACTTTCTGGTGCCTACGCAGAGGCATTGTATGTTGTGCAAAAAATAGGGCCATTTACATGTTGTATATCAAGTTCGACACAGGCAATAGTATGCTATTCACAATAACTGGGTGACTATTCCACTTATGTTTGTAGCTAAGGGTAGAGCCACATATTTAGATATACATTAAGTAGGGAAGCAAGATCATAACACTTTGATATTGGGTGTAAGTGACAAGGATAAAACAGCGGTTAGGCATTTAAGTAATCCGAAATGGGTATTGTGTAGCAGTGCTTAGTTGGGTCAAAGCATGTGAGGCTGCTGCATTTGTGCACATTGGTTTTTTTGTACGTTCCTGAGAATACTGAAGATCTACAAACATGTATGGGAGCAAGACAACATTTGACGGTAAAGGAAATCAGATAACTGCCACTAGACATGATCTCCTGGTTGTTAAATCCCCCAGTCTCCTGGACCAGTAAATACGTTCCAAACCTACAAACACAAAATGGCTGTCTTAGCAGAGACCTGTGGCAACCCCTTATTCATTCCCACAACATTTCCCTCTTTCAGTACTTGAGGCTAGTTGTATGACCATGGCTTGGAGTAGAGGTCAGAGTGGCCTTAAATAGCCTTAGAGTGGCTTGCATCAAAAATAATGCTAAAAGGTACACGACCGATGTTGCTGGACTGACACAGATTGATGCACCGTCAACAAATTATGTGAACATCAGATCATATATAAAGTTTGTACAGTGGAGCATTCCCTATCAAAATTGATGCCAGAATGAAGCTCGTCATGAGCGTAAGCAGGGCTGCATCAAGAATGTGCTGGGATCATGACAAGTATGCAGTGTATCTTCAAACACGATTCTTAGTTAGAAAGAAGACCATTTTAACATTTGTTTTATGAAAAGTCTTTTATTTTCTGACTGACACTTAACCCAAATCCAACCTTGCTACATTAAAACATTCCCCACACAGTTTTATCAGTTCATCTTTCATACTTATATATAAATTAATTACGATCCTTTCTAGGTTCCTCTTTTATATTGTAAACAAACCAAATTTGGCAAGGCATTTCTCATAGCTAAAATATTCCATTCTCTTTATTCATTGTATTTCCTGCCTCTGGACATTTTCCAGTTTCATTTTGTCTTGTTCATTGGCTGTTGTCCAAAATTATGATCCATGGTTAAAACTAAGTTTCATTGATTTTAAAAGATAATGTTATAGTTTACATTGTTTCTTAATTTCTGTCTGTGTTAGTCTGTCTGTGAAATATTCTCCAATATAATATAAATATTCACTTTAGAAACTTAATACCTTAACCCCTTAAGGACAGAGGCAATTGTATAAATTCTAATGAAAACGAAACCTGGAATTTGCACTATATGCTTGTTCAATCATAATTTACCTCTTTATTATTACATTCATCCACACTTATTATATATAATTTTGTTCAGAAGAAACAGGACTTCTTTTCACATCAAATATTTATATGTGAAATATAATTTAATATAAATTAAATCTAAAATGTTTGATAAACTGAGACATTGTTTTATTTTCTTAGTTCTGCATGGCATTTTAACTGTGAATGTCGTAATACGGTTTGCTTTTACTGCAATAAAATATACACATATGTGTTTAGCGATGTCTCAGTAGTACTTCAGTGCCCACCACGTACAGATTTTATGGGGTTTTATAAAGTTACAGGGTCAAATATAGGACTTTTTCAGTTATTACACATTGAAATTAGCCAGATTAGTTTGCTGGGCCTATGTTGCCTTTGAGGCCGTATGGCAGTAGAAGAATGAGAATTACCCCCTACGTGGCATACTATTTGCAAATGTAGCCAACCCTGGGTATTCAAAATTGGGAATGTCCACTGTTTTTAGTAGCCACTTAGTCACAAACCCTGGCCAAAGTTAGCGTTCATGTTTTGTTTTTTGCTTTTTTCACACAAGGATTGCACTTCATAATTGTGATACATTTTACTGTTTTGAAACACTCATATATGTGTTCAACAAAGTTTCCCGATAAAAACAGTCCCTCTCAGGTTTTATAGTGGTTTGGAAAGTTACAGGGTTAAAAATAGGGCTTACAAATTAAATTCTGGACTTTCTGCTTGGGTTGTCAGGCAGAGCCCTTAAATTGTAATACATGTTGAAGTTAAATATATATGTGTGTGAATACAGTTGCAATCAAAATTATTCAACCCCCATTGAAAATCAGGTTTATTGACAAAATGTACAGACTGTTATCTGTTTGCAATGAATAAATCGAACAAAAGCAATTGAAATAGCACAATATATATA
Organism: Pelobates cultripes; assembly: GCA_933207985.1. Taxonomy (NCBI): domain Eukaryota; kingdom Metazoa; phylum Chordata; class Amphibia; order Anura; family Pelobatidae; genus Pelobates; species Pelobates cultripes. Next base: position 118,360,332 of record OW240912.1, read on the forward strand.
AAATGTAATTCTTTGTGTATTTTTATATGAATATATATATATATATATATATATATATATATATACATTGATATCAAAATAAACTTACAATTAAATTTTACATATATATAAATAATTGCAAAAAATTATATATACAGTTGCAATCAAAATTTTTCAACACCCATTGAAAATCAGGTTAATAGTCAAAATTAACCCGATTTCATACATATATATATATATATATATATATATATATATATATATATATAATTTTGTTGTTATTTAACAAATATATTGGGCATATGTCGAATGATTTTTCAAACTTTAATCTAGTGTTTGGGAAACTGCCTGTCAACCAAAGCAGTCCCCCTGCAGGCAGTTCCTTGTCCTGCTATTCGGACAATGGGATCACTTTGCCAGAGAGTGCCAGACTTTCAGCAGGGAGACTGCATGGGTAGTCAGGCAGTCCCCCTGAAGCAGATCGACGAGGTAGGTAAGTACCGACAGGCTCCAGAGCTCAAAACCGTCACAACGGCTTCTAAGCACAATAAATTGGGGACGTCATAGAACGCGGTGAGGGACCAAGGCTATTTAGAGTTGCGGTGCGTTAGTTACTTGGGACTTTTTTGGCACTTTATATTTATTCCATCACAATGTTTGAAACAATATTTAAACAAACTTAAATGCTTTATGTGTGAAGAGTGTTTCTATTTTTACCACTTAAAGGATCACTATAGTGTCAGGAAAACAAACTCGTTTTTCTGACACTATAGCATTCTTGGGGGACCCTCACCCTCAGGGACCCCCTCCCGCTGGGCTGAAGGGGTTAAAACTCCTTCAGACACTTACCTTAATCCAGCGCCGGGCTTAATCCCCGCCGATATCAGCTCCCGAGTGGAGCGGAATGCGCATGCGCGGCAAGAGTCAAACAGGAAAGCATTCTCAGGAAGACAGCCACTAGAGCAGTGATGGCGAACCTATGGCACGCGTGCCACAGGTCGCACGCCGAGCCCCCTCCGTGGGCACGCGGCCATAGGTTGCCAGAGGGAGGGAGGGTGCGCAAAACCGGAGTGACCGGCAGGAGGTGGGCGCACAGCGACAGCGCTCCCTCCTGCCAGGCACTCTGTGTAGCGTGGCCGAGCGCACCGCGGTACAGGAACTTATGTTTCCTGTACCCGGGCGGACGGAAATGAAGTGCTCACAGAGAGAGCACTTCCTGTCCGCCGGGTACAGGAAACTGAGCTCCGCGGTGCGCTCGGCCACGCTACAAGGTAGGAGCTCAAGGGGGGGGACACCTGAGGGAGAGATGGGGAAGGGGACACCTGAGGGAGAGAGGGGGGGGGACACCTGAGGGAGAGATGGGGAAGGGGACGACCTGAGGGAGAGAGTGGGGGAAGGG
>OW240912.1:118361809-118453490 GCA_933207985.1 Pelobates cultripes
CAGGGCCCACACTATCCGAGCGCTGGTCCTGCAGTATTCCATGATGGGCCGGTGGGGAGATCAAAGATCACTTGCACAAACATGTGACTGGGGAGGGTGGAATAGGAGGACCCGGCAGAGCTCTGTCTTGCAGCTCCGCTGGGTTCCTCTCGCGAGATCTGGAGCGTTGCCATGGCAACACCCCCGATGTCGCAAGAGTGAACTCTAGCCCCACAGGCTAGAGTTCACTCCCCACTAGCACCACCAGGGATAACAGAACCCCCTCCCAGGCTAAAGGGAGGGGGGATATAATGCCACTCACACACTGCACCCCTCACATGCACACAAAAAATACTTCTTTCTATTTATCTATATACCGTATATACTCTAGTATAAGGCACATTTTTTGTGCTGAAAAAGCGCCACTCATCTTCTACTCGAGTGAGTGTCTGTATTATGGCAATTTACATTGCCATAATACAGACCAGGACCGCCGGGCTCATTACAAGCCCGGCAGCCCTGTTGGGTGCTGGCAGTGAGCTGTTACTTACCTTTACAGCAGCTCCTGTCAGCTCCCTTCACCTCCGTGCAGCTCCCCTGTCCGCTCCGTTCTGCTCACAGTAAAAGTCTTGCAACACCCGCGGCCGTCAGAGCGTTGCCACGGGTTACCGTGGCAACACTCCGCGCGGGGCACACACCGCAAGACTTACACAGTGAGCAGAACGAAGGTGAAGAGCGCTGACAGGAGCTGCTGTAATGGTAAGTAACAGCTCGCTGCCAGCCCCCCCCACTGAACAGCCTATGCCACTGGACCACCAGGGATTCACATTGCCCCCTCCCTGGCCAGGCAACAAGCAGGGAGGGGGGACAAAAATTAAATATTAAAATAATAAGAAATAATATATTATAATAATAAAATATTAAAATAATAAAAATGCCCTCCCCCACCACGTTTAGACACACTACACAAACACACACACACACTCTGCATCATATACACACAGAGTGCATTCATTATATATACACACTACACATACACACTGTAAATAAATATTCAATTAATGTAATTTTATTGGGATCTAATTTTATTTAGAAATTTACCAGTAGCTGCTGCATTTCCCACCCTAGTCTTATACTCGAGTCAATAGGTTTTCCCAGTTTTTTGTGGTAAAATTAGGGGCCTCGACTTATATTCGGGTCGTCTTATTTATATATACACAGCCCCTAGCCACACATGCATTACATCACAAATACAACATGACTAAAACAGACCCTATTACATAGTACCACACCACAATCCGCTTACTCTACACACACTCAACCACGCAAGCAGAATCCAAACACATACTTTTTCCTAGCTCTTTTGTCTCCTGGTATCCCATTTATAGAGACCCCAGAGACAAGTTGCAAGGAAATACAGCGCAAGCATGTTATTAAATTTGCTTGCACTGTGCGGAACAAACACTGGGCCCTTTTCTCATGCTAGAGCTTTTCAGCAGAGCTCTGCGCATGGTCTGTCCTGGAAGAGCATTGAACCAACACAGTGGCGTACACATGACCCATGGGGCCCCGGTGCGAAAATTGATCCGTGGGCCCCCCTCCCCCCCCCCGCGCAGGCCGGGCCGCAACACATGGTGGTGGGCACCTGGTCGCAGGGGTTACAGGGCTGCGACCGCGGTATGTACGCCAGTGCATGCAGATGCACACACACTTAAAGGACCACTCTAGGCACCCAGACCACTTCAGCTTAATGAAGTGGTCTGGGTGCCAGGTCGAGCTAGGGTTAACCCATTTTTTCATAAACATAGCAGTTTCAGAGAAACTGCTGTGTTTATGAATGGGTTAAGCCTTCCCCTATTTCCTCTAGTGGCTGTCCCATTGACAGCCGCTAGAGGCGCTTGCGTGCTTCTCATTGTAATTTTCACAGTGAGAGCACGCCAGCGTCCATAGGAAAGCATTATGAATGCTTTCCTATGTGACCGGCTGAATGCGTGCACAGCTCTTGCCGCGCGTGCGCATACAGCCGACGGGGAGGAGAAGAGAGAGCCCCTTTCCAGAGCCGGGCGGGAGGGGGTCCCTGAGGGTGGGGGCACCCTCAGGGCACTATAGTGCCAGGAAAACGAGTATGTTTTCCTTGCACTATAGTGGTCCTTTAAAGGACCACTACAGACACCCAGATCACATCAGCTCAATGAAGTTGTCTGGGTGTCAGGTCCCTCTAGTTTTAACCCTGCAGCTGAAAACATAGCAGTTTCAGAGAAACTGCTATGTTTCACTGAGGGTTAATCCAGCCTCTAGTGGCTGTCTCACGGACAGCCACTAGAGGAGCACACTGAACGTCCATAGGAAAGCATTGAGTAATGCTTTCCTATGGGCGGTTTGAATGCGTGCGCGGTCGCATTCGGAGCTGAGAGGCTGAGGGATCCCCAGTGCCAAGGGAGTCCGGCGCTGGAGAAAGGTAAGTGCTGAAGACACACACACTTTCACTTACAGACGCATACACACTAGCTAACAGACACACACATTTACTGACAGAGATACAGTCAGCGACAGACATACATACACACTCACTTACAAAACATACACTCTCATTGACAAACACACACTCACTAACAGACATCAAACAGACTCAGTAAGACACACACAGTAACACACTCACTGACACTCACTAGCAGACACACACACTAACACTCACTCTAATACTCACTCTAACACTCACACATGATTTTTTTTTTTTTTAATATAATCCCCCCAGCCTCCTTACCTCTTGGAGTGCTGGGGGGGATTATTCCCTGGGGTCCAGTGGGGCTCCTGGGCGGGTGGCCGGTCGGGCAGGCAGGCGGGCGCGCGAGGGAGCACTCAGTGCTTCCTCTTCAGCTCCCTCGCGCGCCGCGTAGGGATGCCGGCGCCGGAAGATGACGTCATCTTCCGGCTCCGGTATCATTGCGGTGCGCGAGGGAGCTGAAGAGGAAGCACTGAGTGCTCCCTCGCGCGCCCGCCTGCCTGCCCGACCGGCCACCCGGGGTCAGCAGGGCCAGCCTCAGGGGGGCCCTGGGGTGATCGGCTCCTGGGCCCCCCAGGGGAAGAGGCTGGCCCTGGGCGTACATACCGGGTCGCAGGGGCGGCCGGGCCCCCTGGTGGGCCGGGCCCGGTCGCAGTCGCGACCCCTGCGACCCTGGTATGTACGCCAGTGAACCAACATGCTTACTTTTGAGAGGGGGTGTGCTTGTCATTGGTGATGATAAAACATACCCTTTCTGCCCCTTCTTAGTGGGCCGCTGTGATTAAAAAATGTCGGGCCAAATTTTTTTCCCAGTCCGGTCCTGCTGAGCAGAGCTACCACCGTTAAGTGTCTATCCCCCGGCCATCACCAGTGATGGCTACAGGGAAATTGACTCTCTATCTATTGAGGATTCCATGGTCTCGTGGAATCCTCCATAGATCTCAATGCTGTACTCGTTTATGCAAATTGTTTCAACCAAAGTTGAATTTTTTTTATTTTTATTTTTTTCTCCTTCTTCCTCCTTGACTCAATGTATATTTTCTTTTATTGCAAGGACATGTACAGGTATTATCTTGTATAAAAGTGTGACAAATGTTAGGCTAAAGTCCACAGTTAGGGCTTTTTACTCCATTTTTGTTGTTATGCCAATTAATAAATATACATATAACAATACCTGCGATCAGCTGTTAAAATTTTGTAACATGCTATATAAAAACTGTTAAACGAATGGAGCAGGGACTGTTGTTGCTAGGGCAACGTACGTGCTTAAAGGAATACTTCAAGCACTGCCATTACTACTATAGCGCGTAGTACCTCCCCCCTTCCTAAAGGTAAGTAGTTAAACCATGTAAGTACGGTTTGAATTCTTACCTAAGTTCTGCTGTGAGGCATCCGGTTTTTAGCCACGATGTGCATTGCCATCCTTACTTCTTATGGCACTTTACCCTGCTCCCGCTAGAACATAAACTTGTTTTAAACAGGGCCCTTATCCCCTTCTGTTCCAGTCCATTCAGCTAGTCTTGTTGCAAATACATTTTTGTTAGTCCACCTATTGTACAGCGCTACGGAACTTGTTGGCACTTCATAAATAATTCTAGCCCAAATACATATGTATACGTGTATATTTTATTGTATTTTGTTCATTTTAACATGTCATGCTCACTGTAGTGTACATATGTAGGAGTTAATTTATTTTCTTAGGTTGACTGCAACTTTGTTTTTTTTTTGTTTTTTTAGTCAGCAGTATACACGCCCTTCTCGATCAGTGCTATTGCTGTCTGGGCTTGCTAGAACTAGATGGTTGAATAGCTTCTTTATCACAGCAGATCCTATCTCCCAGTCTGTGTATTCCTGGGGCACTAGATGAAATAATTAATTCATCCAGCATCAACAGGCGTTAAAAATAAATACTGACCGAATGTAAAAATATTACAGGTAGCATTAAATGTTTCAAAGATCTAATCATGCCTAGGTATGTGTCAATGCGCGTTTGACATGTCTGAAATGATTCCCCTTTTAACAAATGGAGCTACTAGATGGGAGTGGTCACCAAGATGAAGCTATTTTTAAAAACATGTAATTATTCAAACTTTTTTTTTTTTTTACGGATCCCATTTCAGGGACACTCCGGGATGGAGATCACCAAATATTTATAATGGTTTTTCTAGATTAGCCAATATATATATATATATATATATATATATATATATATATATATATATATATATATATACACACAAAAATGTTCACTTAAACATAATATCAAATAAACTCTCTGTTGAATTTGCTGATCTCCAGGCTTTGCATCTTCTGAGGTGAACTCTTCTCAAACCAGGACACACAGCCAGTAGTTCTCACATAGAGGGTCACAATATGTCAGAAACATCTCCCCCAGATAGAAATGTTATAAAGATAATACATAAAAAAAAAAAAAAAATATAGTGAAAGGGAAATATTATTTGAAGTGCCTAAAACGGCATTTCATGGTAACAAATTAAGTTCTGCGGCAGACCTATTCCTCCCAGACCGGGATGAGGCTTCACCAATCAGGCAAGGTGTTATTTTATTTTTATATATTGTTTGGCCCAAGCACATAGCATAAAAGTGCTTTTAAAACAGATAGTGGCCTTGGCTGCTAACCTCATGACATCATGTACAACTCTTTATTATGGAGCAAAAGGGCTAATGCTGGTTGGGTGATATAGAGCTGGGTCGTAGCAGGACATTTTGCAGATCATGTAAAAGTGTGTCTACAATATTCTGTAGTCTGCACTTGGACTGTCATGTTTTGTTGCCGGTTATCACTTGGCAGCAGACTACCTAATTTTTTAGTGTCTGCTTCTGGGTGCTACTAGTGATGCATATATCCTCACTAGTATGTCCGCTTTCCCTCCTGTAGCAATTTCACACCCCTGAGAGGTGTAAAAATATGGAAATGGTTTTTAAAGGTATTGATCTGCAGACCCTGGGCTATTGTTACTAAGGAATTCACTTACACAAGCTCTCGTTGTAAAAAAAAAAAAGCTGCAGCATACCACAGATTGACTTAGTGTTGGGTTCAGTTTCATGAATTAATACTGCAAATGTAAAACTGTATAAAGAGTATTTGTTTTATAGGGAGGGAAAAATTCCATTGTCCAGAGCACATGCCAGGGATTTTATGTAAAGATAGTCCTCATCATATAACCTGGTTAAAGTTCTGCTTATTCTGAGATAAAATATATATAATATTTTAGCTATAGCGATGCCTAATTGGACTGGATTAACTTTTGCCTCAATAACCCTATAGTATGCTTACTGACTGTCAGTGGAACATGTATATACTTTTCTTTGGATTCCTTCCCAACATTCAGTTTCCTGTGGATTAAAGTTAAAGAAAATCCAGTGGAAATATTTAAATCTTCTTGTCATGAGGTTAGGAACAGTTCAGCCATTTAAGAGGACTGCAGCCAAAATGAAAAGACTCAGATTGTAGCCAGGCCCTTATACAATACCTCTGGAATGTGTGCACTGTTTGCAAAACTGTATGTGAGGCCTCGGTCTGTTTTGTAATTCTTTTTTCCTTCTGAAATAATGAAAATGTGTAAATTTGCCACATAGTTTTGCTTGTATTTGAGTTTCACTAGGATGGACTCATGAAATAACAGCCACTGCATTGCCACTGTCCAACATCTTCCACAGAGACATTATTGATGTCTTTTCTCTGCCTTCCATAATTCATACTCTACTCATCAGCTTTGTCTAAAATATTTGCAGTGCCAATTTTGAGTGGGGTAAAACTTTATCAAGGACACATCACTTTGCTGACCTTGGACAAGAGCACTGCTCCTCACACTTGCCCAAATAAAGTGATCAACAAGAAACAAAACAGGACACGTAAGAGTAGCTTCACACTAGTACCCTACCTGCCAAGTGTCCTTATTTAGAATCCCTAAATCCCTGTTGTGTATGGACTTTGCTTGGTAGAAGTTTTTTTTTTTTTGGTGTGTGTCTAAGTCAAGTGGTCAAGCCAGTCAAGCTGGTGTCTAATCAGTGAGTGTCTTTTGTGTGGTCGTCGCTTGACGTTAAGCCCTTGGGCTACAGTAGAAACTGCTGGTGTGTTCATGGCAGTCGCTTGGTGCCCTCTTGGATAGGTCGTGGTAGTGGATTGCGTCAGAGTTGGTCCCTATGTTACTGTCGTGGCTGCATAGGCAGCCTGTTGTGGTCTTTGTGCTGTGTGTATTGTTGTGTTGTGATGCACTTCCGTGTCCTCTGCTTGTCCGGGGGGCTTGGTCTCACTTGACTTTGAGGCGGTGGGGGAGAGGTGGGGTACTCCTATGCGTCAACAGGGCCTGTTTTTTTGTGTGTGAAGTTGCGATGTCGTAAGAACAGCCAAAACTAGAACTAAAAAACGTTAGCATGAGAGTATTTGTCTACTTTAGGTGGGGACTGATTAAGTTTTGAGCAACCGGTTTAAGCATAATGCCTGGTGACTGGTAGGCCGAAAGTCCCAAATTATGGGGCATTGATTGCGTCCGTTGGGTCAAGTGAGTTCTGTGGTGAAGGAGGGCTGGTATAAGTCCGGTGACTGATCGAAAATGGGAAAATTGAATAATAAAGTTAAAGGAAAAACGACATCAAACCTCACCTGTCTTAAATTCCTTCTTGAAGGAGAGAGTCTCGGTGCGGGCATCCGTCGTTCACGTGACGGCAGCCGCCGCGATCCCCACTCCTTGTGGGATGAAGGGAGTGATCCTTGCTGGGTCCCATCTGTTTTTTGCTGTGGGTAGCTCCGAGGCAGCTGCTGTCGGCAACCCCTTTGGTGGCAGTCCGAGTGGGCGCAGCAGTGCGGTTGCGTCTTGGAGGTCCGAGATGGAGTGGACCTGGTTGTTATGAGTTACCTGCAAAGTGCTCGGTGAGTGCCAGCGGTATTTAATCTGGTGGGTCCTAAGCAGTGTGAAAGGTTGTAGGGACCTGTGCCACTGCAGATGTTGCCCAATAGGTCTGTGTAAAATGACAAAGCCATATTTTCGAAGCTGTAGGTGGCAGAGTCTTTCAGGGCCGCGAAGACCGCCATTTTGTCAGCCACGTTCTTAAACCACACTACAAGGCTTCGAGGCGCTGCCTCCAGGGCTTGGGAATCCGAAAGGCCACCTCAAAGCCGATGCTTATGGCTTGTTTGGGTGCCAGTAAGGCTCCTGTGAGCCGCCTTAGGAGATGTGGGGATATCTTCCGCGACTCCTCGTTTTTTGCGGTGTCTTGCCTCCTCCATTGCTGTGAAGCATTGCTCAGGCCCGTGAGGTCTGCTCGCAGCTGTGCGACATCCGCCTGGAAAATCCTCTGCAGGTCCCCTAGCATGATTTTTAGCATTGTTGCTGTTACTGGCCCCCCTTCTTCTTGGCACTTTGCCGTTTGTGAGGGTCTCGCATAAAAAAATCCTCAGAGGAGTCAGAGTATCCCTCGAGGTCAGCGGCCATTGTGGGGCCGTATGCCCCTTGCATCTGGTGGAATAAATCTCCCCTGCTGACACCTGGTTTGGGTTTGTCCGACTTTTTTGCTTTGTATTTCTTCCCATCGTGGTTGTGGGTCTTTTGGGTCACTTTGATCAGTGTCTGGGTCTTGGTAAAAGGCAAATTTGTGCTGTGTAGTTACAGAGCCCATCTAGCATGTGTCTGCTCGGTTCAGCCATCAAGCTCTGCTCCCTAAAATGCAGATTGTGGCATGTTTGCAGTCTCTTAGGTGGTTTGTTAGAAATGTGCCGGTTTTCATAAGAAATGCACTACTGCAGATAATTGAAGTTATTAAATATTTTGACAGCAAGTCACATTGATTAAATAATATTCCCAGACAGGAATCCAGAAGTGAAGTTCTCTAATTAGCCATGTAGAAGAGCAGAGCGCATAGAGTGGGAGATTTTACTGCTATAGCAGGGATGCCCAATAGGTAGATCCCCAGATGTGGTTGAACTACACCTCCCATGTTTAGGGTGACCACGTGTCCCGGATCACCCAGGTCAGTACTGCATTTGTGGGTCTGTCCCTGGTCCCTGGCACCTCCATTGCAGGACAATGTCCCGGAATGAGCTGGGCCCCATATTAGTGAAGAGGGGGCCCGCTGGCCTACCCATGATGCTTTGTTATTCTAAAGGCATGCAAAGCATCACGGGAGTTGTAGTTCTACCACATCTGGGGATCTACCTATTTGGCATCCCTATGTTAGTCATGATAAGTGATGAGGAAAGCAGACCTATGCTATAAATGTGTGGCATATACGCTCAGCACTTCACCTCCCTTCCCCCGTGTCCTCTTTTCCAGCAATGCAATTAATCCTCTGTCTTCAATGTTATGGATGCATGCTCCTGTGCTGTTCATCAGAGAGATGGTAATTATTGGCAAGATTACTTGTCTGCATTGAGTTTTACAGACTGGTTTAACAAGTCTAACTTTTATCTCTCTGGTTTCTGATTAACCCTTATTTAACACCCTGTTCCAAATTATTATGCAAATTCTATTTAAGTGTCACAAAGATTAAATATTTTGTTTTTCAGTTTAACTCATGGATGGCATTGTGTCTCAGGGCTCTTTTGATCACTGAAAACAATCTCGGACACCTCTGGTAATTAGATTGCCAGGTGAGTCCAATTTAAGGAAAATCTACTAAAGGAGGGTGTTCCACATTATTAACCCCTTAAGAACACATGACGTGTAACATGTCATGATTCCTTTTTATTCCAGAAGTTTGGTCCTTAAGGGGTTAAGCAGAGCACCATTTTCATGCAATATGGGGAAGAAAAAGGATCTCTCTGCTACCGAAAAGAGTGAAATAGTTCAATGCCTTGGACGAGGTATGAAAACATTAGATATTTCACGAAAACTTAAACGTGATCATCACACTATTAAGAGATTTGTGGCTGATTCAGAGCACAGACGGGTTCGTGCAGATAAAGGCACATTGAGGAAGATTTCTGCCAGATCCATGCATCGGATCAAGAGAGCAGCTGCCAAAATACCATTACATAGCAGCAAACAGATATTTGAAGCTGCTGGTGCCTCTGGAGTCCCACGGACATCAAGGTGTAGAGTCCTCCAGAGTCTTGCAACTGTGCATAAACCTTCTATTCGGCCACCACTAACCAATGCTCACAAGCAGAAACTGCTGCATTGGGCAGAAAAATACATGAAGACTAATTTTCAAACAGTCCTGTTCACTGATGAGTGCCGTGCAATCCTGGATGGTCCAGATAGATGGAGTAGTGGATGGTTGGTGGACGGCCACCCTGTTCCAACAAGGCTGCAACGTCAGCAAGGCGGTGGTGGTGTCATGTTTTGGGACGGAATCATGGGAAGAGAGCTGGTCGGCCCCTTTAGGGTCCCCCGAAGGTGTAAAGATGACCTCTGCAAAGTATGTGGAGTTTCTGACTGACCACTTTCTTCCCTGGTACAGAAGGAAGAACTATGCTTTCCATAATAAAATCATCTTCATGCATGACAATGCACCATCTCATGCTGCAAAGAATACCTCTGCATCAATGGCTGCTATGGGGATAAAAGGAGAGAATGTTATGGTGTGGCCTCCATCCTCCACTGACCTCAATCCTATTGAGAACCTTTGGAGCATCCTCAAGCAAAAGATCTATGAGGGTGGGAGGCAGTTTACATCCAAACAGCAGCTCTGGGAGGCTATTCTGACATCTTGCAAACAAATTCAAGCAGAAACTGTCAAAAACTCACAAGTTCAATAAAAAGTCTTGTGAAGCTGCTATCAAATAATGAGTCCTATGTTAAAATGTAACATGACCTGTTAAAATGTTTAAAAAGTTAAAATGTTGTTATAAGTTTGATTGAAATAGCTTTTGACATTTTTCAGTGCTTTACAACCTATAAAGTGTTTTGAAACTTACTGTGCGTAATAATTTGGAATAATAATTTGCATTGTAAGTTTTTTTATGTTTAAAAAAAATACTGTTATCATTAGGAGGTTTGTTCAATAAAATTTTAATTGTACTCTTAATAGTTGATAACATGAGAATTATGGTGACTGTTATTTACATCAATTTAGGTAAATGAGAAAAATATAATTTGCATAATAATTTGGAACAGGGTGTAGAACACTGCTTAAAATCCTAAGATATTGTCCTATGTCAGTGATGACGAACCTATTTGAGCCCGAGTGCCCAAACTGCAATACATGCCAAAAAATGTTTTCTTCAAAATGCCAACACGGCAATTAAACCTGAATATTGAGGTTTAAGTTGAGAAAATACAACTCGTACAGTTGTCAGAACTAATTACATCTTTTGTTTTAAAAGAACACAACAACCGAGTTCAATACAAATTTTAAATAATGATATAAATAGATAAAATTTAAGCTTATATTTATTAGTATCTCCAACAAATGCCATACATACAATACATGCACACACAGACAGACTGCTGAATACATACACACAGACTGCTGAATACGTACACATAGACTGCATTGCTGCCGACCGGCAAAAACTGCAATATTTTACATTGCAAGGTTAAAGGGATACTATAGTCACCAGAACAACTACAGCTTAATGTAGTGCTTCTTGTGTCTATAGCCTGTCCCTACAGGCTTTTAACTATTTTATTTTTTATTTTATTTTTAAATAAAAAGCAGTGTTTACATTGCTGCCAAGTAACACCTCTATCTGCAGTCACTCACACAGTATGCAGCACTGGCATTCAGCGTTTCCACACTCTGCATGGATGTGCTGAACATACCACGTAGATGCTGATAGGTGCAGTGCATGCATTTTGCTGTGCATGTGCAGTAACCTCCCACTCCCAATGTTTTCTTATGGAAATTGGTTTTAAATTGGCTGAAATAATCGGAATTGATGATTTCAGTCATGAAGGCAGAACCAGGTAGTCGATGAGGAAAAAAGTGAGTTTAACATGTTTCCAGAGCAGAGGTGGCCAGGAACCTGAACAGCCATTTTCTTTAACCCCTTAAGGACACATGACATGTGTGACATGTCATGATTCCCTTTTATTCCAGAAGTTTGGTCCTTACGGGGTTAAGGGGACAGGGGCACTGCATTCAGATCATTTTCTTGTTATAGATTACCTGCTTTCTGCATAGAAGAAAGTATTTGTTATGCCACCTTGCCCATCTTTATTTTAGACTTGTCTGTTGGACATTATTGGAACTTAAGTAAATTCTCTTTACTGTACTGTAGTCCTTGTGGTAACTATGCACTCCTAAACATGTAAGGACTGTTTGCATGTGTGAAGCTATTTTTAACATAGATTATTTTTTCCCACTGGAGAGTAAGCAGACTAACCCTACAGTAGGTTGGTATGCGGTGCTCTGCACTTTATATTTGTCTTTGGAGGGCCGCACCCAGGCAGTTTTACCTCCTTTAAGGCAGCTCTGCATTTGCACAAGGAATTAAACAATTCACACACTTCAGGGAACATCCTGCATGGTGGGAATTATTAATCATTGAAAATCGCAGAGAATATGCACCTCTCACTACGGGTAAATAAAACGTAATTTTAAAAAAAAATTATTATTTTTGAGAATTGTGTAGGCAGCTCATCAAATTGACATTCTTATGTATAATTAAACAAGAAAACATACAATAATAACAGGGCCCAAAATTCCAAGTCCTTCGCTACTAGCCAGTGCCGAATTTACAGTCCCAAATAGCTAATTGAGAGTGAGAATGTTGAGTCCTGATAACATCAAATGGCAAGTTTTTCTAAATACAAATATAATAGAGAGATTTACTATTGGCTGGAAACCACACAATGTAACACTGTAGGCACATGATATCTTGCGTTCTCGCAGGGCTTCAGATGGAGTCTGAATAGAATCGAGCCAAAAGTAACTTACTTTGGTGGGTAGAGGGATATTTCAAATCTCCCAATACTGTAAGCTTGTTTGAGCAGGGTCATCATCAACCTACTGTTCCTATTACATTTTGTACTTGTCTCATTTATTGTTTAATTTCCCCCTGCTACAGTATTGTAAAGCGCTAGGGAATATGTTGGTGCTATATAAATGCCAATAATAATAATTATAGTTCGGTGAGTGTCTTATTACGTTAAGGGCATTGAAAAAGGGACATGGTCCCGAAAACGCTGTACTTTTGTTCTATGCTTAACCATGCTACTAGAGGCAACTAGTGTGCCTGTTTTGTAGCACTGGAAAAATGTGTTTGTGTGTATTATATGTAAACACAGAACAAAAGTACAATCACTGAAATTGGTTCATTAAAAAAAAGTGTAAAAAATATTGACTCCATAAACACCACTCTGAAGTGTGTATAGACACACATACTTCAGAGTGGGGTTTAAGGAATATATATATATATATATATATATATATATACACACACACACACACCAACACCAATTTGACTGCTGGGATTTGAACCTGCGACCCAAAGGTTGAACAGATTCTACTGGAGTAAAGGGAATCATGACATGTCGTCATGTGTCCTTAAGGGGTTAAACAGCTGCTTGAATGTACACGGTTTGTTCACATACACCCGCTCCTTCAGATATCCCCACAGGAAGTATTTGGGAACTGAAATGTCAGGCGAAAGTGGTGGCCAGTTAATCTGGAAATGTCTTATCCACTCGCCAAACCTTTGTCTCAGGAGGTCCACTGTTATTCCATTTGCTATTGCCCATAATAAATCTCCAAAGACTCTGTTGTATCCTACTCTGAATTTTAGCCGTGTATGTATGTATGTATATATGTGTGTGTGTGTGTATATATATATATATATATATATATATATATATATATATATATATATATATATATATATATATATATATTATTTATTTTTTTTCTCCTCTGGAGTGTAGGATGCTAGTATGGTACATTTTATCATGTTCTTATATTTAGAATCGCATAGGAAGGGTGATATTTCTGAGCACTGAACTGCCTCTGTTCCATATTTAGGTATATGGAAAGTGGTGAGCGTGAATGACACATGTGACATGGGGGGTATAAAGTGTTGTAAAGATCAGGTGCTATTTCTGAGTAACGTACAAAGTGTCTAAGGCAATCACAGTGCCCCAGCAAGTTACTTACTATCCTTACTTTCCTCACACGTGTTTGATCTCAGTTGGCTATTTTTGCATGATTTCAAACTCACTGAACACCCCTGCCTGCACCTATGTTGCCTAACCCCATTTCCGCTTGATGCATCTTCCCCATTACTACATCGTTGTTTCCCTAAATTATGCAAATGTTCCTCTACTCCCTGCTGCAACAGATCAATGAATCAGTCCATGCTCTTCTGTCTCAATATCCATTACATGTGCTTTCTGTTCCTCCATGGTTCACCAGTCATGTTTCGTCTGTCGTGCCTTTGCAATGACTTGTGTGCCATGCTACCTCTGTCAAATGTCACAGTTCAGCAGTAGTAACTAAACTCACAAAATAAAAGCTTTTGGAGACATTTCCTTCTCATTTCAAAGGTAAACATATAGAAAGAAGTAATGTTATAGATTTTTTTGTATGATTATTTTTAATAGATATCTTGGCAGTGAATGTGTTAATGAATATAGCACGCATAAACTGTAATATTCATGGTCATGAGTCACTTTTTATATTGGAAATGACACAGTTTTTATTAAGAATATGATTAATCAATCCTGTAAATATCATGAAACATGGTGCTGTGATAATAATAGCTATTATATAAATTGTGAGAGCCCTTGGCCTATACCATCTATGAACCCTCCATTAAAATGGGGGGGAGGGGGGCTATAGTAAAACACTGCTTACAAATTCTGCAGCCTTTGCAAGCCCTCCCTGTTTTACACAGCACATATTAAAAATCTGAACCAGGGAATACACAAATTAGAGGTATCTCATAGAGAATCCTCTGTGTTACTCTAGAACAACAAATCTTAGAAGGGAGACATGTAGGCATACCCTCCTGCTTTGCTAGCTCCTTTGGAAGCGAAATAAACCCCCCTGGCTCTCTGACAAATAACGAGGTGTCTCTGCCCCAGTTATAAAAGGTGCATATTTCTACTGAAATCAGCACTTTTCGAAACCTTCTCAAATGTGACAGACTCAAGTCACTTTAGCAAGCAGTGTTCCTTTAATTGCCATTTTGCATAACCCCATCACTGCCAGCCTCACTGTACCTCTTCTATTATCCTGTTATTACTTACAGTCAGCTTGGTGTGTTTTAGTTGCGTGTGTAAACAATAGGAAATGGAGAGTGGAACAAAACATACTGGTTTGTGTATAATATTCCACTGAATATAAACTATCTAAAACATCAATATTATATGAGCTCTTGTATGTCTGTGCACCATACGGATGTGCAGTATGTAAGCTGATATTTAATATTTATACCAAAATACTGGCAACTGACTGATCAGGAGCACGAACTGTGCATGGAAAATGTGGCTGAGCAGTGTGTTATCAGGGGCTTTTGTCAACTCAGCGTCGCACAAATGGTTGATGGTGGTTTGGCACTACATAATCCTACTTACCTATACAAATATTTTTGTTAATAACATCTTTATCAAGTCTCAAGTAGGAGTGAGCTTTGGGTGCTGGGAATCCAGGTTTTTACTGAACCCAAAGTGTTCTTGTGCCATGACAACTACACCTCACTGTGGTGGTTATGGTGCTTGTATTGATTTTTAATGGCTCCTATTGGCTAGTTGCTATGCAATCTTGGTCCAGAATAATGCTAAATACTTTCAGGGCATTGTCAAGCTAAGGCAAATGCACCAGATGCAAGGCAGCTAGTGCCTGAGCTTACATGGAGGCCATTGGTCATTATTAAAGGGACTCTCCAGGCACCCAGACCACTTCTGCCCATTGAAGTGGTCTGGGTGCCAACTCCCACTACCCTTAACCCTGCAAGTGTAATTATTGCAGTTTTCATAAACTGCAATATTTATCTTGCAGAGTTAAGTCCTCCTTTAGTGGCTGTCTACTAGACAACCACTAGAGGACACTTCCGTGTTCATAGAACACGAAAAGTGTGTTATAAAGACGCTGGATGTCCTCACACTATGTGAGGACCTCTAGTGTTGCTGAAATTCCCATAGGAAAGCATTGAAAGCATTATTCAATGCTTTCCTATGGGGAGGTCTAATGCGCATGCACATCATGTCTCCCCACCCCCGCCGGTCGCGAATGCAGAATAGGTCTCCCGTGACGGCGGATGAGGAGAGTGGGCGGACCCTGACCCAGCGCCGAGGGACATCAGCGCTGGATACAGGTAAGTCACTGAAGGGGTTTTAATCCCTTCAGCAACTTGGGATGGGGGGTGGGAGGGAGAGGGGACCTGCAGTGCCAGGAAAACGGTTTGTTTTCCTGGCACTGGAGAGTCCCTTTAACACATGGCCGGTGGTAGTAATATGACCTGCTGCATTTTATTGTGGCCACCTGCTACTTACAGGCCAGGAAAGCAGGCAGTTGCTATGATTATCCGAATAGTAACCATATGGGTGTGGGTGTATAAATGTATATATTATTTTTTTTAATTATTTCCTCCTGGTGGGTGTGGCTAAATTAATAAATTGAATTCCCCCCCCCTTTTTATTTTTATACACACGCACACACACGTGCTCCGGTGCAAAATCTCCAACCAAAGTATATAGTCCTAGTAGAGAGCACTCTGGAGTCTTGTAAAATCAATATTAACTGCTGCTTTTTTTTTAAGCAAATACAGTGATTAACAAAATAGTTGACATTTCAGTCTATGCAGACTTTTTTTCAAGACAATTTACAATGCGAACTTGTGACGGTTATCTACATAGAAGACACTTCTGATTGGTGGGTGAGGAAAAATGGAAACGAGATAGTGACGTTGTGTGAGGTAATTTGCATGCGTGATCAGGTTAACCCTGTCCGGGTGAGATAAAGGGCCAAGGATATATGTACAATATATACATGTTATTTACAAGAGAACAAATCTTTGAGAATAAACAAAGGAAGAGGGCTATGGTGTACATATACATGTTATCTATTCACTGTGTCTGTATCTAACGGTAATATGAGACACAAGCTAATGTGTACATATTAGTACTGTTGGTACAATGTATCTGAGTGCAAAGTTGATGCAACAAAAGAAAAAAGTTACTGTGAATACTCAAGGGACAAGCATATATATATATGATATCTAATGGGATAACAAGGGAACAAAAGAACCCACAAGTTATATAGTCTGAGAATACAATGTATAGCCCCTCTATGATACAAACAATTGTTATAAATATAACACAGCATGGTCATATATACACAGCTTCCTCTTCTTTGTAAAAAGCAATATAAGACGTTCTTTTCATTCGTCCCCAGTGTGTGTATCCAGAAGGCTTAACCATCACGAGTTCACATTATAAATGGTCTTGAAATAAAGTCTGCATAGACTGAAACGTTGACTACTTTGTATATCACTGTGTTTGCTTAATAAAGCAGCAGTTTGAATTTACTCTACAAGACTCCTGAGTGCTCTCTACTAGGACTATATACTTTGGAGATTGTGCACCGGAGCACGAAAAGACCGGGAACATTGAGTGCTGGGAATATATTTGTATTTATTACTGGTGTTTATAAAGCGCCAACAAATTCTGCAGCGCTGTACAATTAGTGGAGAACGTACAGTATGCGCAGACAAATACAAGAGGTAGAGAGAGCCCTGCCCGTAAGCTGATATCTAGCCATTGGAGCTCTTTATAAAAAGTGCTTAGCTATATGGCCCATGAGCTTACAATCTAAAGGATACATGGGGATTTGAGACAAGAGGTAGCAGAGGAAATTTGGAGGTGATGGCTAAGCGTTAACAGAGAGAAGCAGCTATTGGAAAAATACAAAAGGGAATGAAGAGGTAAGTGAGTGAGTATCTCAAACAACTGATGGAACATGCTATATATTTAGGGGGAACCTGGGTGGGCGGGAGGAGGGGTGAGTGGGAAGTGGTGAGAAAAAAATGTAGAGTGTGTGTGTTTTTTTTTTTTTTTTTTCGTAGGTTTTGCACTCCAGTCTCCCAGTCTTATAGCCCGGTGCTCGACTGCACAGCATACACCAAAAAGATATAGGTAGCCAGCACTCTAGGCTTTGTGAAAAATAAGATTTTCTTTATTGAATTGAAGATCCCACAGAAGGTCGACTGATAAGTTCTAATATGAACTCAAACGTTGACGTTGGGATCTTCAATTCAGTAAAGAAAATATATTATATTTCCTTAACCTTTGCTGACCTTTTATATGCAGCTATATCCTGAATGTTCTTATACATTTTCAGACTGTTTTGCACTATCAATATCCCTGAATGCAGTTGAAAAACTAGCTGGAGAGAATGAGTTGCAATGATGGGTGTGCAGTATAATTTTTCTTATTTAAAGGCACGCTTCCAAAATTTCAAATGGCAGATAAACTACTATAAAGGTGAATGAATACGCCCATAGCAAATCAGTTACACAAAGTGGGAATGTGGTCTCATTCATAGACATACTTTTGCTGCTGCAGACCTGCCAATTACTCTCCTTCCAACCAGTGTCCGTGATAAGCAGAAGACTGGAGATGAGGAGAACAGTTGACAAGTGTATGCGTTAGTGGAGGATTTTTGATCTTTAAAATATGTACAACGTTTATGTTGGCCTTGTTATATGGCATTTCCTAGTTCAGTCATCAAATGCCACCTGTTTTCATGCAATTTCTGTCATTTTTGGTTTGGCTTTGGATGGTTTCATAATTGGTTGAAATAGTGTTGTGCTCCAAATCTAAGCTTTAACCCTTTCACCCTTACATTTTGAATATTTTCCTTGGGTTGGTAGAGAAGAGAGATGCTAGGAAAGCAAGCTTCTTATTCTATCTCATCAGTATAGTTTGCGGATGTGCTGTGTGGAAGCCTAAGCAAATAGTGCCAAATATGTATTGAGTTTAATGTTCTATTTAATTTATTTCCCTTCTTTTGACTGGCACGGTATGGAGGTGCAATCAAGACAGAGCAAATCATTTATACACATTTGCAACATAATTGCAGAAAATAATGAAAGGCAAGGCAAAAGCTAAAATGTCATTCCTAACAAAGGACAATAATTAATATACAAAGTACATATTGTTTCTGACTGCATCATTAAAGAGGAACCATTAGATTTCACCCATGACATCACAATCCAGTTCAGTGCAGGCACACCCAGGGCACAAAATTCAAATGAGGAGGAGAAATCCCTATATATAAACTGGCTGTCAGGTGCAAATGACAGAGTTTATAAGAGGGATTGGCAGGGAGCTAAGAAGGACCCAGTTGCAGGATAAGGATATGTAAATCTCTTGATTTAATTTCATTATTCACTCCTCACAAATACATATTTATTAAATATAGGGGCTAAATAAAAATAATATTGTGGAACGTGGTCGTTCTTTTAATAACAAAAACATGGCAGATACACTATATTGGTGTATAAGTTAAATGTTTGGCTGATAGGAGGGTGGAGTGTGCTACTGATGGCCAATGTAAAGGTTAAAGAAAACAGGATGGGATGTTGGTGGTCTTAGAAATCCCCCGTGTATTTCCCACCATGATGACACATTCAGGAAGAACACATTCGAAAATAACTGTTTTAGTAACCCTTCCCTTGTTTATTGGAAATTTGTCAGCACTGTTTTCATGTATACAAAGCTAGTCATGTTTCTGGCAAAGAATAATCGCACGCAAAAAAACTTGTTTGAAGGATGATTTTTAAAGTACAAGGAATATTTAATAAAGAACAATGTATCTTTCATCTTACAAGATGGCAAAGTATTGTTAAACATGATGGTATTAAATGAGGCATCCAGCTATGAACCAGATTTCATTTTGAGGTGTAAGAGATCTGGTGATCGGGTTCTATTCTGTATACAAACTAGTTTATTGTAGTGATTCTTCTCTACAAGGAATGTAATCTGACCTCGAGACCTTTTTATAGTGATTCTGAATCATTGGTTGGGGGTTGGGGTGTTAAATTATTTTTTTTACTCTGAGAACATGGTTGAACACTCCTTTACCCACCAAAGGCCATGTGAGAATAGGGGGCTAAAGAAAGCTACATGGCCGATATCCAAAACGCAGGCAGCATAACACTTCAGGAATTAAATGTTGGATGCTGTTGCTGTCATCAAAATTTAACCCCTAGCAGCCCTCTTCTATTGTGGAATATCTTGCTCTTGTAACTTGTGCAGCTGTACATTGCCCCCCCTGTCCATAAAGGGACACCCTACAACAAGCTGTAAATGTTAAGCGCAATCCTCGTTTTGTTTCAAACATCTTGAAGACCATTTAAAGGAATCCATACATAGTTTGTTCCTTATCTACAACAATTAGCAGTATGGTTACGACATTTGGAGAATCCTTTTAATGTATGGGAATACTGGTCCTAATGCCATGGAAAGGATTATGGTAGGACTGCTTGGTGTAGGAGTGATGCAGATGGTGTGATGCTTGTTCTGTTCAAATGGAGATTGTCACAGGGTTGCTATGGGAACTTGGCATTGTTTACAAAGAAAGTCCGACTAGCTATGATTCAACTAAACTGCTTATACCAGGGATAGGCAACCTTTGTCACTCCAGATGTTTTGGACTACACCCCCCATAATGCTCTTACACCCATAATGCTGGCAAAGCATCATGAGGTGTAGTCCAAAACATCTGGAGTGCCAAAGGTTGCCTATGCCTGGCCTATTCTTTAATATGGCCGAATGGTGCAATCCTGCATGTTAGCCCTCAAAAACAGGAATACAATCCACCCACCCTGCAGTCATTGTTTCTTCTAACTGTATGCATTGACTGTGCATCACTGGGCACATGTGAAAGCCGCTGTTGCAATGGTTCCTATGTACCTTTAATGAAAACCAATTGATGGGGTTAGTCTGTGTAATGTGCAATGACAAAGTGTCATAATATTGTTTTGCAATCAGACAAGTAACTTAAAGGGACACTTTAGGCACCTGCACAATTTGCAGAGAACTGCCCAGCTTCTACGGTGTCTTCTACTGCCTTTCATTTTAGCACATGCATATTGTTTATGTAGATTATCTGTATATAACTATTGTTAAATATAATATTTTGCAAGCGATTCTACAACAATAAATGAATCTACTAGTGAATAACCTCTTGGCGTGTTGTAAAGATGAAATATCTTGCAGCATGGGAAGGTCCGATACTGCCTAAATAACACAATGCAACCAAGAAGTACCAGTATTCTGAATCACCTCCTGCTTATTGTTACCCAGTATGACTGGCTGCCCTCGGTACTGGGCTCCAGTAAAGACTAATACATTTCATAATTGGTTCACGTTAAAGGGACACTGTAGGCACACAGACTACTTCAGCTCATTGACGTGGTCTGGGTCCAAACTCCTATCACCGTTAACCCTGCAGTGGTAATTATTTCAGTTTTTATAAAGTCTGTTAAAGAGGTACTGTCACCTGAGAATGTATTTTTACAAATACAATTATGGGAAAAAAAGCACCAAAACCACTTCATCTAAATGAAGTGGTTTTGGTAACTAGATGCTGCCCTTTTCATCTGACAATGTAAAGAGTTTGTTATTTTTTACAAAAGGGCAATGCTTAAATTTGTCAGAAATCACACCTATAGAGGTTGTTGAACTGGCGATTTCTAGTTGAATACCTTCGAAAATAAAATCTTCACATTTGCTTCAACATGCACAGCGTATTTTTTTATATAATTTATTTTATAAAGCAACTACTTACCTCCTCTTTAGCACCATCCAAGCTCTTATTAAAGTCCCCTTAATCTTCCACTTATGTAACACAGCTTTGACTCCGGCCTCCCATCTATCCCCTTTGTTTCCACACCAATGAGAACAACAACAAAGAAGAAAGTTTCTGAAATCTCCTCCGTTCTTCTTCCAGCATATTACTATTGGTAGAGGAACTGAATTAATGGCAGAAGCTGCAATTTATAGTACCGCCAGAGACATTCAGAAACCATTTCAACTGTTTTGGGGCTTTATTATAACATCTCCAAAACCCCTTGATGGCATGATTTCACCATAAAAATGTGCCATGGTTATATATTGTATTGTATCCATGTATATGATGTGTATAAAGCAGATAACACTTAGACAGCCTTAGGTTTGTTGTATTAGAAAAAGGCCTCCCCCAGAATCCTAATTTGTTGATTTGTGTCAGAAGACTACAAATGCAAACATCAGAAATCCTGTTGGCAGTCCCTGTACAAATCCTATTTCTCATCTGACTGTTCAGAACTTCTGCTTAATATCCTTAGGCATGTTGAGCCATTTAAATGATTAAAAACATGGATCAAGCTGAGTTAATTCTTGCGTCTTACTGGTCACAAAGTGGTTGGTTCCTTTGCCAAGCCTCCAAGATTGGAGAAATAAAAATATTCTGAACAAATTAAGATGTCATCATTGCCCTTTCTTTCAGCTTTTTCACTATTTTATACAGAACTATAACTTTCTAACCTATCCTACAAAAAAAAAAAAGGATCTATTACACCGGTAACCTGCCTGATTACATTTGCTTTCTCCACTGATATTTTATTGTTGAAATGTAATTGAAGATATGTTGAGAGGATAACAAACCTATTTTAAGATAGGTTTAGTTTTTCTAATAGATTTAGTTTTTTTTTAAGCATAATCGTAAACCTATATGGTTTTAAAAGCTACAAAATCATGGCTATGGGTTGTTCTATCCCTTTCAACTCCCCTGCTTGATCAGCTGGGGTGATTGATCTTCCTATACCAATGGACACCTTCCTCAGTACTTTTCAAAAGTAAAGTTGTATTGACTCACTAGGAGTTATCACTGTCCATGTCATAGGTATATTGTGTGAAACCTCCAATATGATCTAGGAAAATCCAACACATGTACATAGAATAGCCATGTTTATAGAGTGAGCAGTCAATAGCTGATAGGACTAGTCTGTAGATGTGGCCCTACTTTGTTCTAAGTATAATTTTTAAATGAAAAAACATTTTTTTTTAATTAAAACAGGCGGTTTCTGTCACTGGTGAAGCAATAGGGGCAGGTTTAGGGAGGTATGAACTGGGGAACTGGGAGTCAATCCAATGATTGTTCTATCGCATCTAGGACAGCTGGCCTCCTCTAATAAAATGTAATTTAGTGTACCCATCACCAAGTGAACTGTGGTGGGTGTGATAGAGTGGGCCCTGCTTTGCCATAAGAGCCATTATACATTGAAAGAGAACTTGAAAGAAATTCCAAGTGCACAGGCAAATAAAGAAGAATTAAACTTCCAATAAAATGCTATGGCATAGGCCTGCAACTGTTTTATTCTAGTTCTTTATCCTGCCACTGGCCATGTCTGCTTATGTTTTTGGACAAAATAAGTGATTAATGCCTTGCATGAGTACTACTAAACATTCAGGAAAAAACAGAGTTGCACGCTTGTTTTGTTTTGACTTTGTGCATATATCCTCCTTTGGAGGATCAGCAAGATTTATTTATTAATTTTTTTTGCCCTTTCAATATACTCATTATTTACTGCTTCTTCTGCACTCTTTTTAAAGCTGTGATGTTCTGTGATAACTTTTTAAAGCTGTGATGTTCCCAAATATTTTAGTTGCACCTGTTTTGTACATCTATTTAGAAGTAATTGCTTAATTAATTCATTAAAGGTGTCTGTCTCTGTAACCATTAGAGAAACTATTTTAAGTTTTTTTTTAAGATTTGCATTATGAGTCATGACAAACTTGTAAGTAGGAGCAAAGTTATGGGACAAACTAAGCACCAAAACCACTTAATCTAAATGAAGTGGTTTTGGTAACCAGATGCTGCCTATTTAATCTGACAATGTAAAACCTTTATTTCTGACAAAATGGCAGTGCTTACATTTGTCAGAGATCACGGCTCTAGAGGTTGTTGAACTGGCGATTCCTAGTAAAATACCTTCGAAAAGCAAATCTTCACATTTGCTTCAACATGCACAGCATGATAATGCCAAATCTGTTTAAATGCTTCTTATAGCGAAGCATTGGATTTAATACTTGAGAATCATTTGATTGGCAGAGCATGGCGTTTGCTCCACATTCTCACAATGTGCCCAATGCTTCTGCATGAGTAGCATTTGATTGGACAAAAGCAGTCATAACTGATGACATCATCGGAGGCTCAGCAGCTGCCAAGCGGAGTCTGTCCTAGCACTGCGCTACAGCCGCCTTGCACAGATTCATTATCACTGGAGGACCGGTTTTATTTATTTATGTCATTCGTGTGAAGCGGCCATCTTACAAATTTTAAACGGTGACAGTTAAGGATGAAAAGTGTGAAGATCTGATATCAGCAGCCAGTTAGAGCCTGTGAAGTAGCTTCACTTTAAAGAAAACCGGAAGTGATACTATGAAATATCAAAGAATAGGTAGAAACTTAGTTTGAATTGATTTATTTAATACAGATAGAGAGCGATGTACGCAACCTATATGCATTTTTTGTAAAAAATTATTTTTTATATATATATATATTTTTTTTTTTACAATGCTGCGTGTCTGTGTCTAGGCTGTTACTGAATACTGCAGACCTAGCAACTGTCACGGGGGGTCTCTGCCCCCACATCCCACTGGACTCCGCACTTTAACCTTTAAACACAGTATCTCTCAGCACTTACACCGGTTGGATATCAAAGTGCACTTTTTTAGGCAGTTTTGCAGCCAATGACCATATATACTGGAGAAAAGATTTATTCTAAAATAAAATCCTCCCCTAAATGAATCAAACTTTATACTAATGACCTACAACCAGCAAAGAGCTGGCCTTAAAGCTTTATCTGAATTTGGTTCAATGCAACCTATTAAAAGACATTTTGTAGTACCTTTCATGGCGATCAAGACTATTTTAGTCTCTTGCATGACTTTTCAGATCATACTTTGATCTCTCCCTTAGACCAAGAATTTTTAAATTTTTTTATTTTTTTTAATAGATTCATGTAGGGATGCACCAAAATGAAATTTCTGGGCCAAAACTATACAGGATACAGGATGCCCTTGGCCGAAACCGAAAAGGATTCCCAAAATGATTTGTGCAGAGCGTGGGAGAGAGGGAGTGACTGGTGGCAGAGTGAGGGGTGGCAGAGGGAGTAGTGGGTGACTGTTTACACAGGGAGGAAGGTGGTGACCTGAGGGTTGACTGGATGACAGAGTAACTGGTGACAATGACTGAGGGAGGGAGTGACTGGTGGCAGTGAGTGAGGGTGTTAGAAATACCCTTTTTTTTTTGGTGGTCTAGTGTCCTGGCAACTTGGTGATCCGGTGGTCTGTCTCTCCAGTCTGCAGCTCCGCTGAGTGTGAGCTGCAGACTTTGCTGTATCTCGCGATATCAAAAAAATTGGATTGGCCACAGATCACGAGATACAGCACAGTCTGCAGCTCACACCTGGCGGATCTGCAGACTGCACTGGCTCTCTCCCCGGGAAGATGGGAGGTGCCTCGCATCTGGCGGCACACAGGGAAAGGCGCCGGGCCCCCTTCCAATGACAAGTCACTCTGCCCTATTTTCAGCAGATTTGACCCGTTTTTGGCCTAAAATGGTATAGGCCCATTTTCGCCCGAATATTTCGGTGCATCCCTAGATTTATGTGTCTGCTTTGACAATAACTGTTCCAAATCTATTGTTTGCTAGCTAACCATTTTTATCTTAAAAGAAAAAGTACTCGTTGTGCACTGAATGAAATACATTTAAAAATCATCCAAAAGTTAATTTCTACATTGTATTTAGAATGGAAAAAATTAGTGATTTATTTTTTTTATTTTTTTCTGGTTTCCTATAATGAGAAGGATTTTTTTTTTTTTTTGGATAAAGTGTGACCTCACACAGTGGGAGAAGCTATAGGAAATCCGGTCAGTTCGTAGCTTCCATCTCCTATTTACAAGGGAACCATGCATCATATCTAAAGTATTTCCATGAGCTGGATTACAGTAAAAAAAAAAAACCTCCTCAATTAATTATAAGTAATGGTTTAAATGTTTCTACCATTTCTGTACTTCAGAATCATCCCTTTATCATGCCGTGGCCATAAAATTATTTTATTTAAATTTTTTTCTTCTTGTATTCATGTACCTTGATGTCTTTTGTCTCCATCCAACATTATCAAGTCATTAATGTTTTACGCGATCTGAAATATGAATCTCTGTTTTGGGTTTATTGTGAATCATTGTTTGGGAAGAGTTTGGATGACAGATATAGCATGTGCAGATCTCTCATCCTCTCAGTCACTGGGATAATTTGTACCTAATGAATGAGTAATAAATGTCCTTAACTCATAATGAAACCAAAGCAGAGTTACTGCGGTGGCTTGGACTGTTTAAAAGTGAGCAACTCATTTGTATACACTGCAGAACTCTTACAATTGGGCTATTTATGGGTTAAAAGTGTACAATTTACTTGTCAATTGTGCACAAATGCCTGGATAGCTAATAACCCAGTTGTGTTCTCAATAATTCATACAGCTGTATCCTTGGATATTAAACGGCACCCTCATCAACAAACATGACTTTCTTGCCACTTTAAAGAGAATAGAATATAAATTGATATAGCACGTTAAAGTTGGAGAGGAGGGGATGTTTTGTGCACAGAAGCTCTGTTGGATCAGATCATGTTCCACGGTTCTCAGCCTTTGCGAAAATGCAAATATTTACAGACAGACACCATGTTTACATTTCAACAAAATTAATTCTATATACAGACATCCCAACATGCAAAAATGCATTTGAGGGAGTTGGCTTCACTGACTACTGCGCCACATACTTAATATATTTGCAGCCACTCTCCTGTTAGCTTACCTTTTTCGTCCAGTAGGGTGACTTGCTTGGGGTCTTGGTGCTGGCTGAGGCTGATGGGAGTGAGCATGCAACAGCAGCTCCCTTCAGCCTCTTCATTTTCTCCAGGCTGCCTGTACTGCCGCTGCCAGCCTCCACCTCCCTCCATTCCTCCAGTGCGGCACTCTGTGAAGCTGGGAGGAGGTGACAGGCTGTCCCTTCCGCCCTCCCTCCCGCTGATATTACCTGTTTAGTTATACTCACTAAACAGTATTTAGTATTCTTTTGGTGATGGCTGCAAATCATATACAATATCCTGGAAATCACATATAATCTGACATACATTGTATGTCAGATTGTGTGTGTGATATCCAGAATATTCTATACATTACCAGAGCTTTCATTAGACCACTTAGACAATGGAGCACTTGAATGATTTTGATTTCTCAGGACTGAAATTTTTCTGCCCGGCAACGTTTTTACATTGCCTTGTTTACATTGCTGCCTAGGGACACGTCCAGAGGCCACTCCTCAGATGGCCACTGGAGGTGCTTCCTGGGGCAGTGCTGCACATTATCTCCACACTCCGCATGGAGATGCTGACGTCTCCTCATAGAGATGTATTGATTTAATGCATTCCTATGAGGAGGTGCTGATTGGTTTAGCTGGTGTTTGACTGTCCTTGTCCCTGTGGGAAAGCTTTGGATTGGCTAAAAAATAAATGCTGGGGGGCGTGGCCTGAAGTCCGACAGACATGGACGTGTAAGTCCCGAGCTCCCTGCCACCTAGCTACCATCAGCCACTTACCGACCGCCAGCCTGCCTAAATGGGACGCACAAAAAGGCAAGAGCCCCAACATACCCCCAGGGCAGCTCCACCGGCACCGCCGTCAGGACCGATGGACGGGTTCCTGCAAACCTCGCAGGGACCGAGCCGCGAGGCACACGGCTCCAAGATGGCGCCCGTCTCCCCAGCCTCCTCCTGCTCGGAACCCGACCAGCCTACTCTGGCTGACATAGGAGCTGAAATCAGACGACTGGCAGCCAATATGGTAACCAAAGCCGACCTGCAGTCCCTCACAGCCACCCTCACGGCCTCCCTCACGTCAGCAGTCTCAGCACTGCGCACAGATATGGAGGCACAAGATGGACGCATCCAAATGCTGGAAACACAGGCCCTAGAATCACAACGCCGTGCAACTGCTGCTGACACAGCCTTGACAAGGCAGGGCAACATGCTGCTGGCCCAGCGCAGGCAAATAGAGGGCCTAGATAACCGGAGCCGCCGCTCAAACATCCGGGTAAGAGGGGTTCCAGAGGGTGAGGGGCAGGAAAATGTAGAAGAGCTGCTCACCGCGCTCTTCCTCCAAATCCTGGGACCTGACGCACCACCAAATATACGCTTTGAGCGTGCACATAGGGCACTGAGACCCAGAATCAGAGATGGGGACCCCAGAGACATTATATGCTGCTTGCACTCATTTCCCCTTAAAGATCGCATAATGCAACGGGCTAGGGCTCGACCCACGTGGCGTTATCAAGAAACGGAAGTCTCCCTCTATAATGACCTCTCCCCTACCACGTTGGAGGCTAGACGCGCTCTTAGACCTATCACTACAGCACTAAGGGAACGCAATATCCCGTACAAATGGGGCTTCCCATTTAGCATCCAAGTGAGACACCAAAACGAATGGGTCGTGGCGCGCTGGCCGGACGAAATACCACGCTTTCTCCAACGGCTGGACCTCCCGCCCATAGCTATCCCAGACTGGATCCTGGAACCACTGGACCGAGAACCCAGACCACAAAGACAACCAAGGCACTCACGGAGAGGCCCAAGGGAAAACCGCATACACGAAGCACCTTCACACCCATCTAACCCAGAAGAATAGCCAAGCACCGATGGCACCGGGCTCGTCTCTCTGTGACACCTATGATCAGGTTACCTGAAAAGATGTAGACGCAACCGACGCCCCGCAGACAGAACTCATTACCCACAACCCACTGACCCAAGGAGCCAACTCCGCACGCTACCTCTGGTGTGCGCACACCCAGCGACCCACACAATCTAGATGGGGACTAGGAGGGACATAACAGGCTCTTGACCACAGGAGATGGAACTGTTGGTACCAGTTCTACTAGGCCCCACCGGCCAAGATACTCCCCACTTTATACCCACCTTTCCATAGCCTGTGGCACACGGGGTTGGCACTATCACGAGACTCTCTTGGGAGGGGGGGAAGGCTTGTGATAGCCACATTGGGAACCCAGGGAAGCTGAAGAATCACGAGTCGGATCCCTTGGCTGGACTTGCCACCGCACCTACAAGGAACCGACAAAAGAATATGATCCAGAACTGGATACCTGCACTGGCAGAGACACGACACTCTGGAGGACTCGTGCTAACAGGTTCAGGGGGGAATGATGAACGCTGGGCTGGCTGCATGTTGCGGACCTACGCTGGGTGCAGACAGGGGGGAGGGATTTGTGGGACTGTATTGGGCTGCATGGGGGGTAGTTTAGATCCAGCGAGACACTGATTGTTGTATTCCTAGGCCAACAGTTCAAACTGGTGGAGTGGGGGAGGATACGGGAGAATGGGAGGGTGGAATTTAGAATCCCTTAGCGTAGGACACCTGATGCAGATAGCTCATGACCACAGCAGATCTAGGTAGGAACCGCTATACACGATATCACCCCGTCCCCCCCAGGCCTAGATACGGTCACACACAGGTACACCAACATGAGACGAGGGTGCTGCAAGAGGAAGATGGGAACTAGGAGGTACACGAAGGGGATCCAATGCTGCAACTGATGTATATATGTTTTGTTCTGCGGTTTGGGTGGGGAGGGAATGTACTGTGAGATATGATGCACATTTTGAATTGTTCACCACAATATTGACCGGGACAGCTATCTCATTGAAATTGGGGGAGATGACACCACTTACCCCCAGAGCGAACCAAACATCCCGCACATTACGTGACAGTCATGCCACACCAGGACTCTGCCCTACCCCAGACACAGGAATTTGCCCCGATCCGATATAGACCCTGACCCTGGCACCGACCATACAGCCTAAAAACACTCCACCACTCGATAGCACTACATCAACCAAGGATACGAAAAGCGACAATACTAATAACTGCTGATACCACCAGACTAGACCCATTACTCACACTAACGCTAACGACACTCAAATGCTCCCACACTGGTGGCACACCCACTGGGTAATCTCGGACTTATATACCTGTAACGACAAACAGTAGATACACCGTACGTGGTGGGAACGCGCGAAGACTAGACCACTAACCCCCGCCAAGTCCGCGTGAACAAATTCGAACCACGGAGAGTCGATAGTTGGAGGTCGTTAGATATTCTCTGACAGACCCGACTACTGACTGCTACCGTGGTCACGCGAACCAACCCTCACAGGAGGGATTTTTGACACCTACCTCTAGGTGCCGTACTGTCCCCCTCTGGGGACGGCTAACCTACCTCTACCTTCATACCCCTGCCTAGGGGACTCTCTACATCTTTTCTCAAACTCCACCCTACCTCATCCCTCCCCATACGACTCTGATCCAACCGCCCCTACCCAACTTCTACACTACCGTCACCCCCCCCTGCCACCTCCGTGCCCACGGCATTTCCTAAAAGAGACGGGGCAGCACCCGACACCAGGCACCGACTAGAAGAGTAAACAAAACGTTAAAGGACATGGCGAACCACCCCCACCAATCGCAAATGGCCTACAAACCTGACCCTCTACGCATCACAACCATGAACTGCAGGGGCCTAAATATCCCGGAGCGCAGATCGCACCTTCTCCGAGAGCTTACCTCTAAGCGCATATCGATTGCTTTCCTACAGGAAACACAGTTTAAGGAAGGACATGCTCCGCCGTTGAAGAGCAAACACTACCCCACTGCGGCTCTCAGCAACCACCCGACTGCACGTAAGGCTGGTGTAGCAGTTCTCACCCATGCTCAACTACAGTTCCAGGAAGTGGAGCGACTGGTTGACCCTAATGGCAGATACCTGTTCATTAAGGGAGACATACAAAACCGTAGGTACACCCTCGTGACGATATACGCACCAAACAACAACCAATCACACTTCATACGTAAATCTCTCTCCAACCTCTCCTCATTCACGGAGGGCACGTTAATCGTTGGAGGAGATATTAATGTTCCCCTCATCCCTCTCATAGATTCATCCACGGGACATAGCAGCATCACCCAAGGAACCATCCGAAGCATTCAAAAAACACTAAAGAACCTTAGGCTGGTGGATTGCTGGCGAGCGATGCACCCGGCAGACAGGGAATACACTCACTACTCGGTGATACATAAGCGATACGCAAGGATTGACTACATTTTCCTTCAACAGGAACATCTTGACGCTATCCAAACAGCAGAAATCGGAACAGCAAGCTGGTCGGATCATGGTCCTGTGACCCTGCAAATGGACTCCCCTAGGGTACGCCCAACCACTAGGTCGTGGCGACTCCAGGACTCATTACTCTTGGACCCATCAGTGAAGGAAAAGGTTTCCGAGGAACTCACCTCCTATTTCACACTGAATGAGACAGGTGATCTTCCCGCGACCACGATATGGGAAGCGCACAAAAGTGTGCTCAGAGGGACACTGATGCGCCTAGCTTCTCAGAAGAAGAGAGAATCTCGGAAACATATAACAGACCTGCTAACGCGCATAACTACGCTTGAACTGCAACATAAACGTTCACAACTCGAGGGGACGTATAAAGAATTATTGGAAGCTCGAAGATCTCTACATACACACATGACGAAACGACACTATAGCTCCATACAACGATCGAAGGCCTTCTTTTACCAACACGCCAACAAAGGAGGGCGACTGCTGGCCAGAATGCTTAGAGGCCCCCAAGGCATGACCCAGGTACATAAACTACGGACATCAGATGGCACGATCACACAATTCCCGGACAAAATAGCATCCGAGTTTCGCACATTTTACGCCTCGTTATACAACATCCCGGGACCCACACTACCGGAGGAGGTAACACTCAGACGGGATAGAATAAGGAGTTATATCGAATCACACATGAAGACGAGGTTGCAGCAAGGGGAATCGGAGTCCCTGATATACCGATTACGGAGGCAGAAGTTGCAGGGGCACTCAAGACCGCCAAAACGGGACGGGCCCCAGGTCCTGATGGCTTTACCTTGGACTACTATAAAAAGTTCCGAACCCTACTGCTCCCGAGACTCACCAACTCATTTAACGCTTTGATAGACGGCGCCCGACTCGGACCCGAATCATTAGCGGCAACTATAACGGTTCTCCCGAAACCTGGGAAGGATCCCGAACTCTGCAGTAGCTATAGACCGATATCACTGCTAAATGTGGACGTGAAACTCCTCACTAAAATACTATCCACCAGAATAGGGAAAATGCTTCCGAGATTGGTCCACCCAGACCAGACGGGGTTCATCCCAGGGAGAGAAGCCAGGGACAGCACTCTTAGAGTGCAGGCCATCCATCACCTGGCAAAGAAATCAACAGATAAGCTCCTTCTATTGTCAACGGATGCGGAAAAAGCATTTGACCGGGTTGACTGGACATTCCTTATGACCACGCTACGGGAAATGGGCTTCGGAGAGAACATGATGAAATGGATTGATGCGATCTACCACTGCCCCAATGCGAAGGTGAGAGTGAACGGAGCGCTTACCGACTCCTTCCAGATCCACAATGGGACAAGACAGGGATGCCCACTCTCCCCCATGCTCTTCGCCCTAGCTCTCGAACCGTTCCTGGAAGCGGTGCGCACATCGGATACAATCAAAGGCTTCAAAAGCGGGGACACAACACACAAAGTAGCAGCATACGCAGATGACCTCTTATTTTTTATCACGGAACCGGAGGCAACAATGCCACACTTAGTCACTATGATCACGGATTACGGGGAGGTCTCAGGATTCAAACTGAACATGAATAAATGTGAAGTGCTTAACATTACCACCCCAACGGCCCAAACATCCACACTGAAGAACCAATTTCCGTTTAGATGGTGCGCAAACCATATGCGGTATCTAGGTATCGCAATAACCAGAGACCTGGACGACATGTATCGTACAAACTTCCTACCACTACTACAACGAATCCAACAAGATTTGAAAACGTGGACATATCCACACATCTCCTGGTTAGGCCGGATCGCAATACTTAAGATGAATATTCTACCACGGCTGTTATATTTATACCAGACGATTCCACAAGCTTTACCGACGGCATATTTCGCGTCACTACGTTCCGCGATGGTGAAGTTCATCTGGCATGGGAAACAGGCAAGACTACGACAGGAAGTCCTCTGCCTACCCCGAGCATGGGGGGGATTGGCACTCCCTGACCTCCGCAAATACCACCACGCGACAGTACTACAACGCGTCCTTGAATGGCATACCCAACCGGAACATAAACAATGGATCGAATTGGACAAACAACATATAGGCCCCTCCTTCTTGACATCAGTGTGGAATACGAAGAAGATGCCGCAGACGAATTTGGAACCATCCTCTACCGTGGCACAGACACTGAAAACGTGGGACTATATCAGAAAAGCTACTCATGTCTCTCCAGCACCGAGCCCGATGATCCAGATACAATACAACCCCCAGATAGGGGGAGGACTACCACGGACAGCATGGTCCTTCCTGGGAGAGAGGGAATCACACCCCATACATAAGGTGTTGACTAACGCAGATATGATCCCCCTGAGGGACCTAATAGAGGGTGACCAACCCACTAGCCTACAGACCCTCCGTTATATACAACTCAGAACATATTACCGGACACTTCCAGACAAGGAAAAGTTACACAGGGACTTGACATGGTTCGAAACGCTCTGCGATCACAAGACTACTCTAGGTAAAGCGATATCCCTGCTATACCAACACGTACTCGTAGGGCACCTCACTAACAACGACCAATTCCGCAGACGCTGGGAACGCATGCTAAATACATCTTTCACCACATCCCAATGGGAAAAGATCCTCATATTACACCATAAATGCTCATCGAGCTCCCAATATCAAGAAACCAACTATAAACTTCTCTCATTCTGGTACAGAACACCCGACAGTCTACACAGGATCTTCCCGAATGTACCTGACATATGCTGGAGATGCGGAGATGAACGTGGTTCGCCACTGCACATATGGTGGGAATGCTCGCTCATTAAGCCATTCTGGGACGAAGTTCTACAGAAAATAAGGGATCTCACAGGGACGGAAGGAAACCTCAACGCAGAGGCAGTCCTCCTACACTCAACATCGGATCCCATAAGCACATACAGGAAAAACATTCGTAGACACCTAATCAACGCAGCCAAGGCACTAATTCCATTATACTGGAAACAAACGTTTACCCCGACGATAAGACAATGGTTGGAACGGGTGGAAGAAATATATAGAGCGGAATTAATACAGGCTACACTACGAGGACTAGAAGACAAGCATTTGGAGAGGTGGCGCCCGTGGCTACTCTACATAGCAGACCGAAACACAGATAGCAACGGCCGTTCGCAACCCCAAGGAGCCCCAGGACCACCCACAGACGGGGACTGATGCCTGGTCCGATACATACTACGCCGTGGTCACGGATGACGGGACCACCTCTCCCTTCATACTCCCCTATCCCCCCTCACCCAGCTCTCCCCTCCTCTTCCCCCCCTCCTTTTCTCTTACTTCTTCCTCAATTAACACTCATCTTCTCTTTAAAACTCCCCAACAATAGCTTCATTATAAGTTATATGATAAACGTAGCCCGCCTTAATCTGAGATTGCCCACAATTGTGTCACTCACTCACATTTGCACGTCAAAATGTACGCAAACATCCTCATCACGCAACTAT
The DNA here is from genome assembly GCA_933207985.1 of Pelobates cultripes. Classification (NCBI taxonomy): domain Eukaryota; kingdom Metazoa; phylum Chordata; class Amphibia; order Anura; family Pelobatidae; genus Pelobates; species Pelobates cultripes. Next base: position 118,395,929 of record OW240912.1, read on the forward strand.
ACGACACGAGTAAGACAAGTCCCTGAACGACATCTGACATGACGACGGACCAATAGACCTCACTACCCCAAAGAGAATGAGGCTTAAGGGTGATAAGGTAATACTAGAGGATCACATAAAACAGACGCAAGGCACAAACTTATGAATATCCCTCTATTCAAGCCGCATTCCGATCACTCATATGTATGTCTTAACGTGTTAAACGTGACCAAATGTCATATAGAAATACTAAGTAACATTGTTTGAGTGTTGTCTGCACACTTAATGTTGGGACCTGCGAGTCCGTTATTTGTTATTTACTTGTTCAATCAACTGATACTTGCTAATGTACACGGATCAGGGCATACCCTGAAATGCTTATGTTTGAATAAAGCCTTTTTTGAAAAAAAAAAAAAAAAAAAGTACATAGACTGTACATAATTTGTTACATAATCAGAAAGTACACAAAAACAGGATTAGAAAAAAAAATGTAACAATGAATCCAATTTATACATGAGAAAAAACGTAAACGTTTAAACAAAAGAAGACATGGCTTATATAATGTTACATGTAATAAATAATACATCCTGATTGGAAAAAAGATTTATTTTTATTATGCCACGTTTAAGAATGTTTTTTCTTCTACCGGAGGTGTGAAAAAACGTTGAGTGATCACAATCTTTACATGTTCCGATTGCAATTTTTAAAAAATTTTTTATTATTATTTATTTTAAAATTCTAAACGGGAATCAATACAAAAAAAAAAAACGAATTAAAAAGGAAAAAGATAAGGCCTTTAGTAAAAATGTTCGGCAGTAAAACAAAGAGGAAAATTACACTACATAATAATGCAAGAACTATAAAATAGTTAAACTGTTAACATGATGATATTATAATAATATATATATACACACACACACGCAAAACAGGCTTGTTTAAAAAAAACAAAACAAAAAAAAAAACTAACCGGGTAAATTTATAAATTGGTCAATACAGAAAATATAGTAGATTGTCAACAAGGCTTGGCTTACATCTATACACAGTCATATTTATATATATATATACGGGTTACATTTAACGCACTAACTTTTAGTAGGGTAAGAGAACGTAAAACACTTATATTGCCGTATGCATCGAGTAGGTTTCCTTATCCAGACAGATCTCAAATGCTCTGTACAGGAACGACAATTATCTTCTTGAGTTTTGAGGTCTACATTAAATACGGTTAGCACCTAAGCCATCTTGGCAATAGTTATCCATTATCTACACCTATTCTAACATACCATTTTTGCACTTGTGCCTGTTTTGCATTTTAAATAAAGTTTCTTGTTGTTTTAAAGTACTTATTTAATTATGTTGTGCTCTTTCCCCCTTTTTTATGTTGAACATTTTTATAGGTGTTTGCTTAGGTACGAAATTGTAGAATAGGTGTGGTTTTGACACCACACTAGTTAAAAAGGATTTTAAGTGTTTCATTCTGTAAAAAAAAGGGTTGCACTGTGACATTCTCCATGTTAAACCAGGAGATTTGGGATTGGTCCTTACCAAAGTACAACACTGCTCACAGACCATCAATTTACTGTACAACGTGCTATAGACTAGGCAGTGTAGCTAATAAACCGTTTTAAAGAAACGATCAAACACTTGCTGGGTTTATGGCTTTCTTTTCTTTGTTAGAACAGGACATAACATTAGACTGGAATAGTACAAACGTTAATCATCTGAGAAATTATAAATATACCGTATGTACACCACCCAAATGGAGCCAGTTTTAAAAATGGTAGGGAGATGGTCCAGCTGGTTCCAGACTCCGTAAATGCATTCTAAGGATTGTTTAAAGACTAAAGGTTGGGAATCCTTACAGTTTTGTACCAGTTTATTCCTGCGACAAGATTATTTATTTGTTGGTGTTCTAAGACTGTACAAATATAATAAAAAAAAACACCTTGAAAAAAAATAAAATAAATGCTGATAATGTCAGCAAGTAGGTGGATCGGGGACGAGGCCAGCAATGGCAGTGGAAATAAAGTACATTTTAACACCTTTTTAAGGGATGGGGGTGGTTTTATCACTGGTCTGGGTTCCAGGTCCCCCTAGTTGTAACCCTGCAGCTGAAAACATAGCAGTTTCCGAGAAACTGCTATGTTTACACTGCGGGGTTAATCCAGCCTGTCTTGGCAGAGGAAAGGCAGTGTTTGCATTGCTACCTAGTAACAGTCATTCAGATAGCCACTAGAGTCCTTGGTCAGTGCTGCACCTATGTTCAGAGCTGCTGATTGGCACATTGTTTTGCTGTGCATGCGCATTATCTTCCATTAGCTGAGATCATTATGACTGACCAGCCTTGGCCATGGCGAAATGGGCACGGTGTGGGAAAAAAGGGGAGTAAAAGCAACTTTCTTGTGGGATTAGAGGGGGGCAGGTACCTAAACAGAGAGACACACTGACAAACTCCCCTTTTCAAGTGAGTTTGCCACGAGCTCCTGGAGGAGCCTGCTTGCCAGCCTCCTGCCCACAGACTATGGGCCCTGCAGGGAAACGTGTAAAAGACTACCAAACTTGACTGACTATTAGCACTGATTTCCCTGGAAATGTTTTGGGCATGGGGCCATGCTTGCGGTCGGTTTAAAATTATGACTTCCAGGAAATTCCTGAACTGATCTGGGTGGTTTTTTTTTTTTTTGTTTTTTTTTGATATGTTGTTCACCCAGATTGGGGATACTTAGTTTTGGGTACTTTATGAACTTTGTGAAATTTTTTTTCTGCCTGGAGATAATTGAGTTACTTACAGGACTTTACTCAATTATCTCCTAAGCAGAGGGGAGGGATTGTGTGCTGTATATGGGCGTGTCACAGACTGTATGTTTGTTCTGATTGGTTTATGTCCTTTTGTGTTCCTGTGCCTCATCAGGTCCAAGGGGTGTTCCTCTGGCCTGGGAAATTGTATAAAAGGCCAATGTGTCCCATTAACCCCTTAAGGACGGAGCCAAATGTACACGTTGTGAACAAAACAAAATGTAAACAAAACCTGGCATTTGCGCTACATGTCTGTCCAACCGTAATTCATCTCTTTCATAGTAAATGCACCCACCCTTATTATATATCATTTTATTCAGGGGAAACAGGGCTTTCATTTAATATCAAATATTTAGCTATGAAACATAATTTAATATGAAAAAAATGGGAGAAAATACAATATTTTTTTAGTTCTACATGACATTTTAACGGTCAATGTCATAATACTGTTTGCTTTTACTGCAATAAAAATACACATATTTGTATTCAGTAAAGTCTCACGTGTAAGACAGTACCCCCTATGTACGGTTTTATGGCGTTTTGGGAAGTTACAGGGTCAAATATAGCACGTTACATTTGAAATTGAAATTCGCCAGATTGGTTACGTTGCCTTTGAGACTGTATAGTAGCCCAGGAATGAAATTTACACCCATAATGGCATACCATTTGCAATAGTAGACAACCCAAGGTTTTGCAAATGGGGTATGTCCAGTCTTTTTTAGTAGCCATTTGGTCACAAACACTGGCGAACACTGGTGTCCCAAAGGTAGGGAGGCTGGGTGGATTTAAATTCAAATCTCAGTTTGTGTGTGAGAAAATGTATGTGTGTGTGTGTGTGTAACGGATAACCTGGCACCCCGACTGGGTACCTCTGCCAAAGGATCACTTCGTAGCTGAAACGCAGCACTTTTTGCCGCCTACAGTGCTCCTGCTGGCGGCTTGCTTCCCTGCCACCGTAGGCGACTGCCTCCCATGCTCCCTATGCCTTATGGAATCTTCCGTGGAGCATGATTGTAGTCTGGGAAATGTGTATGATTGCAGGGGAGACTTGGGTGGGCTCTTTCCTGGAAAGTGATGCTACCAGAGTCACAGAGTGATTTATTTGTCAGTAGAGATAGTTTCCATGGTAACTATAAACTGCTGTATTTTTTGTTTGGAGAATTTTACTTTGTTGTGTATGTGCTACGGAAACCACAAAACACTCAGGTGATCATTTAAAGCAAGCTGAATTGAAAGGCAATAAGACAATTGGTGTGTTATCAGAGGAATTTCCTGCTTCCTTACAAGTGGTGTGCTTATGTTGCTTTGCCACTAAGCAAGCCCGCTATACTGTGTAATATACAGGGGATTACTAAATATGTAGACCATTCCAAACCATAAATAAGAATGAGCTTTTAAAATGGTTTTCATTTGACAGACTTTTATTAGGTTGTCAGATCTGATGACGGAAGTCAACGTTTTAGTCACAGTGATAAGTCGTTAAAACACAGATAGGGAGCTAAAAATAGAACAGTTTGTATGATCCAACATGACTCTGCATTAAAAAAAAAAAAAAAAAAAAAAGTGTTGAACTGTTAAAACTCTCTCTTATCCCTGAGTTCTGTGCACATATTTCATATATATACTCAAATCTAATACGCACCTATTTTGTCAAAATAAAGTTTCCAAAATTTGAATGCACATTCGATTCAGGGGCAAAGTTTGCATTTGCATCACTGCAACAGGGATGCGAAACTTTGTTTCTGTATACAGTAAAGCTGTACCTCGCATCTTTGTTGCAATGTGACAGTTTAACCCCAAGTTTCCTCCAGTGCTGGTCTCCACTCTTCCCCTCCACTCTTCTTTTTAGGAAGCATGGAGCCGGTAAGGGACACCACTGATTCCCTGAGAGAGGTTAGCTGACGCCAATCAGTGACTCCCCATTCACAAAACTGGTGAAGTTGTTTTGGTGCTTGGAACGGCCCATTAATGAGACAGCAATGTTGGGGAAATGCCACTTATTTTAGTAAGACTATAGTAGCTAGGGTTGCAGTCATCTAAGAAATTGAAAATCGGGAAAAAATATAATTGGGGAAAATTGTTGGATTGTATTGAACTCTTTTAGTGCAATACAATTTCCTTAAAGGACCACTATAGGCACCCAGACCACTTCAGCTTAATGAGGTGGTCTGGGTGCCAGGTCCATCTAGGATTAACCCTTTCTGCTGTAAACATAGCAGTTTCAGAGAAACTGCTATGTTTACATTAGGGTTAATCAAGCCTCTAGTGGCTGTCGCGCCGTGCATGCGCATTCAGTCGAAGAGGAGGAGGAGAGTTCCCAGCTCGGCGCTGGAGAAAGAGGTAAGATTAACCCCTTCCTCCCCCTCAGCGCCACGGGAGTGGGACCCTGATGCTGGGGGCACCCTCAGGACACTATAGTGCCAGGAAAACTAGTATGTTTTCCTGGCACTATAGTGGTCCTTTAATAACTGAAGTTAAACTGTTTAAACCTATATTTCCTGCTTTGTTAAGAAAAAAAAAAAAAAGAAGTGGTGTGTGTGTGTGTGTGTGTGTGTATATGTATATGTGTGTATATATATAATATATAATTTTTTAAATTTTGTTTTTTAAACATTTTTGTGAGAGAAAAATCTCTGTAGGTTGTGAATTGCATATTATTGTTCATTCTATAATTTAGACAAGACAATAGGACCTCTAGTTTCCTGCAGTAAGGAATTTGCACATTAGTTCCAGAGGTTTGCGTCCACTACGTTGGTCAGCAATGCTTTGGTTTAAACGATGTATAAATGTTTGTACAACAGATGCTAGCAGTAGCATTATAGATGCAATAGCTCCCTGTCATCTGGGTTTTAAGTCCTGCTCTAGACTGACACTTTTACTTGTATGGTGAAAATAGTAGAACTTTTGGGGGGGTTGTATTTTTTTATTTTATTTTTTATTACTTTTTTTGTAATCTTGTATTTTGTTGTGGAAATGCTGATATTTGACCTATATTGACTGATGAGTATTGGTTGTAATGAGCTATTTTTCTTAACAGATAGTTCATAGTTTTCGCCATGAAACACTTGTGTGCGTAGTCCATTTAAATTTATAGCAGTGTGTGAATACATGACTGGCACAAACAATTATTATTATTCACGGTGTCTCAAGTTTGAAAATAGGAGAATACTAGCTCATCCTTTTTCACACCTTCTTTTCTGCTACGTCTGTGGTACATCTTTAAATCATCCTCTACCTTTCCTGATCTTTCATTTATATGGACTCACCACTCTTGGCCTATTAGTGCACAAGTTCCCCCTGTTGCTGTTTGTGTGCAACCAAGGGCTATTCAGTTCCAGGTGTAACTTGCTTATGAACCGGTTTGGTTTTCCTGTGGTTGGTTCAATGCAAAAGTGGCGGAGTACAAAAATATATATTTTGTTTAGCAATATATTTGTGTAACCATGAAATTGTATATATTCTAAGAAAGGAATGTCTTGACTTTATTGAAAGCCACCAGTGTGTGTTTTTCCATAAACCACTTTAACAGACCACTGTATGGCGCAAAAAGGGTCCTGAAATATTGCACAGGGACACAGTAACCATTAAGTTGGTCCTACCTCAAGCTTTATTTTCCGTTGCGTTCTCTTTATAAAATCAACATTGTTTGGGGTCTGCTAATCGTTTAAAGCAGTGATCCAAAAACTAATGACTCACAAATGTTCACGGGTATTGTAGTCCCTGAACAGCTGTACATCCAATATTTGGCTACCCTTGGTTTAGAGCTTTGTGCGACTTGTTTAAATGATAATATGGCTAAGAAGTTGTTGGAAATAAACTTAAGTGTTATTAATTTTAATTTATGAAAGGTAAAATGTATAAAGTAAGCTAGCTGTTCAACAACCAGTGTCCTTGAAATTGTTTGAATCGGACTATGAAGCATTAGACTCATTGTTGCAATGAAAATAGAAATATCTAAAGGCATAGTTGTTTTTCTTTTACTTTTGAACGAAGTCTCTGCTATTAGACATCAGAGAGATTCCTGTACTTCCGTAAATATAAAACATTTTCTGAGCTTTATGTCAAAAACAATAGAATTTCCCAGAGGGATTTGAGTACAGCTCTAAATGATTTTATTAACAATTATAGTATTTTATAATATTAAAGAAACATTTTGTAACTAGTCCTTGATACTCCAAATTGTAAATTTGAGAGGCAAGGCTACAATGACCAAATTTAATTTTGTGGAAAAAATTGTATAATTTGCTTAATTGTGCATAGTGTTAGTCACACTGCATTCAAACATGTTTCATTTTTTCTTTTATGTTTAATTCTTTTACCCTTTTTGAGGTTTGAGGTGTTCTTTTTATTATTTTACTTTTTTTAAATTTATTTTTAGATTAATTCTAGTCCAGTCTAGTCACCCTCCTAAATATATAGTAAACTCCTAGCTTTATTTCAGTCTGCTGGTTCTGCCTCTGCCCCTAATCTGCCTCCTTGGCTGACATCATCAGACTTTATGATCTCAACCAACAACAAGCTTTCAATGATTGTCAATTCTGATGATCTCAGCCAAAGACAGAGCCAAATGTCAACTCCAATCAGCATCTCCTCATAGAGATGCATTGAATCCATGCATCTCTGAGGAAAGTTCAGTGTCAGCATGCAGAAGGTGGAGACTCGGAATGTCCCCAGGAAACACCTCTAGTAGCCATCTGAGGAGTGGCCACTGGAGGTATCCCTAGGCTGTAATGTAAACACTGCCTTTTCTCTGAAAATACAGTGTTTACTGCAAAAAGCCTGCAGAGACTTACTACACTCACCAGAACAGCTACATTATAAAGGTAAAAACTGCCTCTAATTGTTTTCAGCACATAAACCCCAGCATTTAGTGGGTGAAACACAATTGGATATGTGAGAACAGTAAAGTGTGTTAGAAGTAAATGTTAATCGGCTTTCAACAGGAATGTAGTTTGAATTCTTGGAGTGCTTCTCCCTCACGGTGCTGTACAGGCTTCTTTTCTGTTTTATTTTGTTGTTTTTTAATGAAATTAAACAACTTGATTTCTTTGTCACACTTATTTGTGTTTTTTTTATTTTATTTAATTTTATTTTTTATCCAGGCCCTCCTGAATTGGTGATAGCTGGGAGGTGAAGAAATATATAGAAATACTAAAACATATTAAATCTAAGCGGTTAAAAAAATTTTTTTTTAAATTCATGTGGATTTGATATTATGTTTTTATGTTTTTTTTGTTTTGTGTTCTATTTTCCCCCCTGTTCATTCATTTTCATACATAGAATATATTCACAGTTTACAAACGGTCACTTTCTGGGAAGTACAGTTATTTGTTTTCTCAACCTAGAAAACACTATTGCAGCGTTTACGGCTGTGAATTAAGCAGCAGAGAGATGTTAAAAAAAAAATAAATAAATAAAAATAACAAAAACAAACATACTTGTCTGTGTGAGTTATCCCATGAAATCCCAATATTGGGGCCCTGTCTTACTGTCCTGATTTTGTTCCATGGTGTCCTGCATTTTTAGACACCACCTCCACTGCAGCTTCCTTTCAACTGGAAGTGTTCTGACTAAACTAAAGGGCTTAGCTCATTGGCTGAGAGTGATCAGTTGGTGCTCTCAGTCATTGTGGTGGCCATGCACTGTACAGCTTTGCTCAGGAGCGCTAACTGAAGCTGCCACGAGAAGCCTTCGACTCTCACGAAGACTTAGATGAGGTAGAAAGCCAAACTGTTTGACTACTTACCGTATTTTTTGATCCATAAGATGCACCTAGTTTTTAGAGGAGGAAACCCAGAAAAAAATATTCTGAGCAAACTGTCCCATAGTGTTTCTTAACATCCCCCCTCCCCTGTCCCATAGATTTTTTTTTTTAACCCACCCTCATCCCATAGTGTTCCCCCCTCCACTCATCCAATAGTGTCCCCTTGTCCCAGTGTTCTTCCCCCCCTCTCCCTTGTCCAATAGTGTTCTCCCCCCTTCCCCTTGTCCCATAGAGACCCCCCCCCATAGTGTCCCTTAGTGCCCCTCTCTTCCCTCTTGGTCCCCGGTAGGTTTACTTACCTGTATTGCAGTGTGGGCCAGCAGAACAGCGCGCACCGTGGTACAGGAACTTAAATTTCCGTTTCCGGTACCCAGCCAGACTGAAAGGAAGTGCGCACACTGAGTGCGCACTTCCTTTCATTCCGGCCCGGAAACTGACATTTAAGTTCCTGTACCGCGGTGCGCGCTGTTCTGACGGCTGTTCTATAATGTGTTTGGAGTGTTCCTTAAATAACTTTGACCTCTACTTTCTGTCCACTTTTGCATATAGACTCTTTCACAGGAACATTTATATGACTGCCACTGCTACACGATACTGTTAAAATAAAGTAAAGTGTATCTTACCATTTTTTTTTTATGTGTAGTTCTCTCATATTTCATTTGATTGTTTAAAGCATAGGTAACAGTGTGTGACCTTTTAAGAATGCGGGAAATATTCTTCTCTTTTCAGAGACCGGATTATTTTCAGGTTCTTTCAAGACAATGTAAATACCTGCATTCCAGCTTGACTCATTTCTCATCCAACGTCAGGTGAATTTCCCTTCACTATAGATATTAGATAATTTAAAAGCAGGGCCAATTCTTTACCTTTTGTTGACAAGAATAACCTTTGAGATATTTTTTGAATTGTTTACTTACTCTGTCACCATATTAACGGGCCAAATGAAGAGCAGAGCAATCTGCACAATTTAGCAATTTGCTAAAAAAAGAAGAGGTTAAATTTTATCTGAATATGCACCTTTGTTTGTAAAGATTGTTGGAAATCCCTCGCTTCACATGCTGAGGGTAAAGAGAAGGGCGATTTATAATTGAATAACTTAATTTAGTTAATGTAATTAACTCACCCTCAAGCATACCTATTGGTCATCAACCAGAAGACCATCCTCATTCCTAGCCCAATGGGTCTAATGTCTGCTCTACTTCCTTCTTCTGACTGTTCAAGTTACCTTATCTGACAAAAAAACTCTTTGGGATGAAATGAACCCCCTATGTCCCTCTCATTAGCATGGGTCGGGCCCTTAGTCAAAGGCTGTTAAAACTGGAAGGAATCCCCACCCTACACTTTAAAGCACCCATGGACCTTCAAAGATCCAAATGCATGAAAAGCCCCTGACCACATTGCAACTTATATTCCAGCTCTAAAACCTATCCAATCACCGCACAAATCTTGCACCCTTGACGTAAACCCAATGTGTGTGGAGGTAAGATGAAGAAGGTTAATGAATGATTTCCCTCTTACCGGCTCTTAAATAAACTTGCCATTCGCCATCCACTCACATCAGCAGCCTCTGAAAATAATCCCTAACTTGAGCCAACAACGTTCCTTATTGCAGCCTCATTTGCCAGGAGGTGTACTACAGGTCTACTATCACAAATGTGAAAGTAGAAAAGTTTGTGACATCTTTCACAAGTCTTCCAATTCATGTATGAAAAGATGCCACAGGCTAAATGATGAATGCCACTAACCAAAAATGAAGGCCTCGATTTAATATTGTTTAATAAGCTTTTATTTTTTACTTTTTCTAAATATTTAAATATATATATCAAATATTTAAAATATTTTTTCCTAATATTAAATAATTTTTAAAGATTATCAAATATTTTTTAAAGATTACCAAACAATTTAATATATCCAATATTAATATATAAAATAATAATATATGTATAAATCAACTCGGTGACATTGGGGCTTTAAGAGGGACGGAACTGAATTGCAAGATAATACTGGCTGAAACATTAGAACTGTAATTTCTTGGCCCTACTCCTACCCTTTTTCTTTAGGGCTTGAAAATACAGGCCGTGTTTCTGCTTGTCACAACGGTTTTGAGAGAAAAAGACAAAGGTGTGAGACTGCAGCCTCTGGGAAAGAATGTAAACTATATTTTTAATGGATGTGGAAGAGTAAGCCATCTGCTGGTCATATAACAGAAATGTCTTTAACCAATTTCTATTTATATACAGCATGAGAAATCCTGCCACACAGTAAATAATCTTGTTCCAAAAAAGCCAGCACTTAACTTGAATCTTATTGATAAGTCCTTAATATGTATTGATGAAAGTACGGATCCCGAACTGAAACGTTGACTTATTATGGATCTATTGGAAAAGTAAATTTAAATTGGAACCAACCTTTAGTGCTGGCGTTTTTTTTGTAATTTAAAAAAAAAAAATAATAATTTAAAATTATCTTTGCAGTGCGTAGGGTTGAAACATACTTGCCCGTGGTACCCCAACGATATTGATATTTGATAAAATTTCCCATCTTCCTCTACAATATCACCTGGAAGCCAGTTCCCATAAGTCGGCTTAGAACAGTAATACAAATAGATTAATATTTACATGTGTACATTTTTCAGTGTGGAGAAGGGCAGTTTAAAATTGTTTCATGAGTTCTATGTTGGTAATTCTAGTCAGAGGTGTACCCAGGTTATATTGCACCCAGGGCGTAACATTTATTTTGACACCCTTTCCTGAGACCTGTAGATTTTTTTTTTTTTATCTCTATGCACCATCCCAACCACCTTTTGTTAGGGATATCAAACACACATACGCACACTCAAATGCAGACATTTAATATTCACTCACTTACATTTATATACATACACATTGACACAGACACACATAGATATTTATGAACAGACACATACGCAAACACACACATACGTATATACGTGGACATGCACACACTTTGATAAGCATGTACATACACATTCGCAAACACACACACTCATACACAAGCTCACGTTCATATAGACACGCAGACATACACACACCCATTCATAGTCACACACATTTCATTTTCCTTTTTATTTCAGAGGGGAAGGGTTCACAGTGAGGTTCACACAGCCTCTCTTTTCTTACCTGAAAGGTAAGAAAAGGTCCACTGGTTTGCTGCTTGAATCACTCTGCACTTATTGCCCTGTGCCTTTCAGTTGTTTACTAATGTTGCGGTTGGGAGTGATGTCACTTCTTGGCTCCATCATCCGTACAGGGCATGCTAGGAAAATGAGAAATCAGTGCAGAGAGATGCAGCCTGCTCCACAGCCACTGACAGAACAGTGGTAGAGCAGGCACCCCCACCAATTATTTGTAACTAGACCTGTATCTGCTCTGGTATGATGTGGTGCTTTGTGCTCCCTGTTACAGACTGTCACAGAAACGCCCAAATTAGTACACTTCTGATTCTAGCTAAACATACTGTAACTAAGGTACATGTAAAAAAATCTATTTTAATTTAAACCAATACAATTGGTGAAAGTTCAATTTTTTTAGCTTAATAGTGATCACAATCATTTGGATTTCCAATGTTGCGAATCACCAAATATTCCAAATATTGGAATTTATTAAAAAGAATAAGCAACTTTTTTTTCCCACTATGACAGGCATGGTTTTCAATTTTCCCCCTATATTATTTTATATTTAATTTTGACATTGGCCTTCCCCAAATCCATGGAATATTGATTTGGAAGAGATTGTTATAGAGACATATCAACAAAAATTATATTAAACAAACCTAAATTAAACGTGAATCACACATGATATATGGCAATTCCAGTAGAATACACAAGAGACAAGGATGTCAAGACTTTGGAACCCTAATAAAGCCACATCCTTTTCTTATGCACCATTTATGGTGACGAATTTGTCAACAATCTGTAAATTCATTTTAAACCCTATTTTCATATCAGAAAACACAGAAATCTCTCTTAATGCAGATTTGAGAATAATTATAATTGTGACGAATAACATTAGGGCCGTTTTGGGACTGAAATATGAAACTGCTAATGGCAAACATGTAGCCAAACCACACTAGCTTCCCCTTAGTGGGAAAGGATTGTGTATCTAATAAGTTATTGACTGCTTCCATTTATTCCATTTATATAATTACTTGTCTTGCTTCGTGCAATTGCTTCCACTTCACCGATTCAGAAGAATGCTGCACATTATGAAAGAATTTATATAAAAAAAAAAAAAAATTTCAGTATGGAGATTAGCAAGACATTCTTCCTGTGTATAAAATGTTTGACAATCTTCAGTTTCAATTTCCTAATCCTTTTATTAGCATATGTATGTATGCCTCATTTGCGATACTATGTAGTATATGCTCTTCCTTTGTCCAAGCTGTATTTGTATTTAATTAAGATATAGGTATATTATCTCATTATCACAACACAATTTGGCGGTCTGGGCCTCTCTTACTCGCTTACTAATAACGAAATAAGTTCAATAAATTATTTTTAAATCGTAGTCCAACCTTTTTTGCAAGGACTCTCCATTTAGATGATGACCTGCTTCCTTCAACAGACCTTATTGAGGCTAGACAACCTACTCTACTGGAACACTTCTTGTATTATCAACCTAAGATATTTTATATAAATTGTGCTCTCCCATGGCATTCTTACACAGGCAACTTATGTCCTTTGAACAATATTGCTTTTAAGACGAACCATTAGCCCAGAGTATATTGACCCTTTATCAATTGTTTTTGCTTGGGACTCACTCTGCCATTTAAACTTATGCTGTACTAGGAAGATGCTCTGCAGAAGTAGTTTATAGACAACGAGTGGATCAAAATGTTGATTTTGTTGCGTAAAATATCAAAGATTAATTATTCAATAAAGACTAATTGGTATGATACTGCTCAAAAGTTGCATAATGTTGTTTTGTTTTTTTCCCTTTTTATACCATTTCTTGGGGTTATGTGAGGTAGTTCCCTAGTTGAAATTACACTGAGTTTATGTAGTTTGATTCTTAACCCACACTGATTCTCTTTTTGTATTAGTTCTTATTTTGGAGCCCTGATCCTTGTTCTCAAAGTTGTTTTTATCTATTTTCTGGTCATGCATATAAACTTAAAGACTGGGGAAAAAAAACATATATATTATAAATGGATGCGTGTGTGTGTTTGTGTAAGAAAATCATATTCTCTGTAGCATCTAAATGCAAAAACAACATCGCTCAACCTGAGTTGCATATACAGAATATCAGATTTTTATTTATTTATTTTTGGTGGGGAGGGGGAAAGTAATTTTACCTCTCAGCATTTTGGCCCTCAAGCAAGAAGATCTTTATGAAAGTCAAAATGTTGAGCAATAAAGTTTTGTGTAGTGTACCAAATTGTATTCCTGAAATATCTAGGGACATTTTGCTACCGAGGGTAGCTGAGGGGTGAGCTATTCAGGGATGTTTTGGTTGTGGGTGTTCTATGTTGGGTATAGTGTTTTAGGGTTCCAATTTTCTGCATACTGATATCACTCCCTGGGGTGAATACACATTTGGAAGTGTTTAAGTGTTGTGTTTGTGTGTCCGTAAAAGTGTATTTGTTTCACCCTGCATCAAGTCTTGTTTGGGGAAACTGCTAAAAGGACTATAATCACTCTGAATGTCTGGGCTATACAAGGGACTAGTGGAGATACTCCAGCTGAGAATGGGAGCTCCGTTACAAGCAGCAATGTACTAACCCACAAAAGATGACCTGTACAATGGATTAGGAAAGCAAGTATGTCAGGTTATACCACGTCCAATTCTCCAAGTTCTACAGTTAAATTGAATCCTCCTTGTGCCCTTTAAATAATACAGATTCTTGGTTTATCAATATCAGGTGGTTGACCAGGAAATTGCAAGTATTTTTAGCAATTTTTATTTTTAAAATAGGACTTCTCTTGTCTTCACAGGCATGGCAGCAATTCGGAAAAAACTGGTGATCGTTGGTGATGGTGCTTGTGGAAAGACCTGTCTACTGATCGTATTCAGCAAAGATCAATTCCCAGAAGTCTACGTGCCAACTGTCTTTGAAAACTATATCGCAGATATTGAAGTAGATGGAAAACAGGTTGGTTAAGCAACAATAAAATATGATGCAGTATTCCAACTATTCAGGGCTATTTCTGGCATATTTGGAGGTTATAAAACCGATATCCTCTCAATTTCTGAATCATGCCTTTAGAATAAATGCACATACTGCCAAACTTGCAGACTTTTCCCTAAACCTGAACATCTCACTGGCCTTAGACCTAGACACGATATCACACGCTGTTTCATACCAAGCATCTACGTGCCAACGCATACACCACTTACTACACGAAGCACAGTTATTTGACTGCTGGAGGGTCACATACCCCTACACGAAAAATGGCTCATATTACTCTCCAGTTACAGGTGGTTACTCGAGACTGGACATGCTTTTCCTCCCACACAGATTTCTACATCTCGTTCAAAATTGCAAGTACGGCCCAGTTACCTGGTCAGACCATGATTCCCGATCTCTGGCCATTCAAATACCTTCCCTGCCAGACTGCCACACAAGTCATTCCAATGGAAATTAAACTATCTTCTAATTAAACAATCCATCCTTGAAAATTCTACCCCCACAATGTCCCCTACCATCACCTGGGAGGCACACAAATGCATACTAAAAGGTGAAATCATAGCAATAGCCTCTAAACAGAAACAAACTAAGGGAACAACAGATATCCACACTTAGGAAATAAGAACTCTGGAAACCGTACAAAAACATTACAACTCTATAGATCTCTACTGAAAACTGATAGATAAAATATCCACTTTACAGCAACTATTAAATGTCACTATCAAACTCAAATTAATGGTTAGTAAATATTCCCACTATACCCAGGGAGGTAAACGTGGCCACCTTTTGGCACACTCACTAAAGCAAACCACATTTATAGCTAAAATCAAGAAGTCATCAGAACACATAACGCACATGCTCCCAGATATTATGGAGGCATTCCATGATTTCTATTATAAATTGTACCACTTACGAGAAACCTCCAGAGAATTTATAGAGCAATTTTTGGCTGATATAATATAACCAATATTGGACAGGGAAAAATAGGTATATATTCTTCTTTATACAATACTCTACCATATAATGGTCTCTTGTGTTGAAAGTTGTCTTGAGGTCTACATAGGGTAAATGATAAGAAACATAGTGTTCTCTGTAAACACTTTATTGGTAGTAATAACAGTTAAAACCACTTACAAACTCCCAGAAATCACAGGCGTGTGGTATGGGTGCAGGAATTCTACTGTCAGATGGTATGAACAATGTGGTCCCTTTGATAAATTCACTCTCGCCGGCTTGAAAGGAAAGTACCGTCGCGTGCGTTCCACCAGGAAAAGCTCTACTGCATTCCACTCAGATCCTCCTCCAAAGGAGTAACTGTTAGGTACACTTGCCTTATGCGTTTTGTGACTAATCAACGTCCCTTGATCAGAGGCTACTGGCTAGATCGATCTTGATATGATTAATTTATAGCCTATTGTGGTGGCCACCCTGAGAGGAGTGGGAGTTTCGCCGCCAGAGATGTTGACCGACTGCACACAAGGCTCCTGCCCAAAAGAGTTCTATGAAATCAGAATGAACATAGCCACGAACCGTTACATTCTGTACTTTTGTTGTATTTTGTACTCCCGAATGAGACCGACTGCACAGCCTATGTCCCACGTTCAAGAGCTTATTCCAACCGAACGCTGTTCAATTCTCACCCGTTGAACTTTGATGGAAGTTGAAGTTCTAGCAGTGTTCGTGGCGTTGAGTGCCTGATTTGAGTTCCATGCACTCGACGACCAAACACTGCTGTTTGCGTTCACTGCTATAGATGGCTGCCGCCACGTGGTTATCCATACGAACGACGGCCACCCAGCTGTTCGGTAGTTTGTTTGGTATTCAAATCAAATGGGTCTCGGATGTTTGGTGAATCCCATATACCGAACTCCCCAGTGTAACCAATAAGCAGAAATTAACAGTACGATAATCCAGGGATAGAAAATCTGTCACACCCATAATCCACTGTAAAAAAAAACTGTTAATCAATTCATTTGACATCCATCTTTTGATAGTTCATATTTAGAATGCATGACAGAAAAGTGAATAAACATTCTTCTTATAACAATTTTGCAACTCATACATTTGAATAAAAAATAGTAAAATAAATAAACCTGGATAAACATTAAAAGTGTAGACCAATAACACAAGAAGCTAATTTGGATAAAAGAAGTGAAAGTATTAGTCCATTGAAAAAATGAATAATGATTGAAAGAATAAAAAGTGACATATCTCAAGAATGGGTTACTAAATTAATTTGAATAGAAATTCTCCGCTTAAAAAGATATCTATTCTAAAACGACATATCAATGTGTGAATTTTTTGTTCCCAATTACTCTTGAATGAACATTTATAAATGGATATGTATATCAAAACTTAGTAGTGTCGGTTCGTAAATTTAATGGATACATATAAAATGCGAACCTGGCAGTGAAAAAATGCCTAACGCAAAGAATGTAGATGAAACTACAGAGGGGTATTCGTATATATCGAAGTATTCATGATGAATAAATGAAGAATAGTCGTATAAAGTTGGAGTATAGTGACTACTTGGAGCCACGCTATATTCCAACTTTATACAACTATCCTTCACAGCAAGCCCATCTCTCAATATAACTACACCAGATAATACACACAATCCAACCCCTATTTTGTTTTTTCCCTTTGGGTGTTAGTTGGCCTTATCTTTGAGTTTCACCTATGGACTCTCACGGACTAAGGCCCACATTGATTGGATAGATCTTCTTTTTTGGATTTTTATCCTGACCATCATGGCATTTGCAAGTTGCACCTTTTTATATCTTTCTCTGCTAATTCCCCAATTCTTTGCTTTCCATATGTGTTAATTCATGTGGTTATTGTAGGTGGAACTGGCTCTGTGGGACACAGCTGGGCAGGAGGATTATGACAGACTGCGCCCCCTCTCCTACCCTGACACTGATGTCATCTTGATGTGTTTCTCCATTGATAGCCCAGACAGTTTAGGTAAGAACCCTTCTTCTGTGCCTGTGTGTGTAATTTTAAATGTATTTTGTAATATACAATTTAAGACCATCTATTTTTTTTAAATAAATTAATTAATACTAATATAGTTTTACTAAACTGTACATTGGAAATTACTTTATAGAATAAACAGCAGTGCTGGAAACGGTTCTTAAGCTCTTCTGATCATCATTTTTAATATGACGGACACATAATCACTAGACTACATTTGTGATGAAAGTCCCAACATTGACCTATACATGGATATGTACATATGATTCTCTCATACAGTCATGATTTAATTTATTTTTCTTCTTTTTTTACTTCTTTAGAAGTCTCTTTCTGTCCTCTTTTCTGATGCACCCCTCAGGATCTCTATGTACTCATCTCTCTCTCTTTTCTTTAAACCGCCACTTGTTTCTCAACCAAGGGTATTTTGAGTTTTATTGTTCTTTAACATAGAATGTGACGGCAGATAAGAACCATTCGGCCCATCTAGTCTGCCCAATATTTCAAAATACTTTTAATTAGTCCCTGGCCTTATCTTAAGTCTAAGATAGCCTAGCACTGTAAGTACCATAATCACTACAGATTATTGTAGTGGTTATGGTCTGTGGAACAGGGTTACCCACCATCTGCTCTCTTCACCAAAGTTGACAGGCTAATAATTTGTAGTGGTTATGAGGTTTAGAGTGCAATTTTAATATTGACAGTCCTCCAATATTTTAACCAGTATTTGTCATAATGCCATACTCCATCCCTCTTTCATTTTCCATGCAATTCCATGGATATACTTTTCGTGGCTTTTATACAATATTATGTAAAAAAAATTAATAAAATAAGATAAAATGTGTATCTTGTAATACCGTTTTTTATTGTACCAACATTTTTTAATGACAATACATTAATATAATATTATGGTAGACGTATATGGCCACTTAGCAATGGTTCCCAAGCTTGTCACTAAAGTTTACTAGCGCCCTCTGACATCTTCAATGTAAAACCCCCAATAAAGTTTGCAGTGTTCCTAGATTTGCAGTGTCTCATTTTCAACTTTTCAAGAGGAATAATCTACACAAAAAGCGTATTTAAATTGTATTTTGCTCCTGCAAGAAGCCAGGACAGTCAATCAATTAATGTTCTGGCCTATATTTTCCTGTAGAGAACATTCCTGAAAAATGGACCCCAGAAGTGAAACATTTTTGTCCCAATGTTCCAATCATCCTGGTTGGTAACAAGAAGGATCTGAGAAATGATGAGCACACCCGACGGGAACTCACAAAGATGAAACAGGTTACTTCTTGCACTGCTCTGAGCATTGACATTACAATGTTACGATTACACAGTGGAATATGATTTTATTATATATAGATTTTAAAACAATTTAATTTTAATGAGCAAATTAAGGTGAAGTGAAACAAGTAGAGTGCTAATCTGTGGCCTAGTGCTAAATAACAGACACAAAAGTGGAGAGCAAGCAGGAGAAAAGTAGGAATAAGTAAATTATCCTAATAGTGAGTTTCCCTCTCTCTGGAGAGAAACAGAATGTGAAGAATATAGTAACTAATTCCCAATTTCCCAAGATTATAAAACTTCGCTTTTAATATGGAACTAAAGAAAATAACGGTTAGTCAGGTAACCCACCAAACTTAATGTGTTAAAAAACGGCAGCTATAGGCTACAATGCTGTACAGTAAATGTACTATTGCCAACTTTAGTGTGCTCCTAATAATAATGCAGTTTTGTATGACCGATTCAAATGCTGTGAATACTCCAAACTGTTAAATCAGCTAAACAATACCTGCTGAAGATTGTTGTAGAATTTAATGTTGTACAGCAGTGTAACAAGTGTTTATATTATTATATTCACACCCTAAGATTACTTTTGCTGAAAGTTATAGTTACTTTTGTGAACAACTCGATGTGCCTTTAGCTAGACTCTTAAAGGTAGGAAAGGATTTCTCTGCTGAGTAGCCTACATACGAGCTTTATAATCTCCTATGGTTAGAACAATATGCCACTGAAACAGTAAATAGTGATGAAGGTGTTAATAGATGAGCATGGAGCACAAACTGACAGACCGTTGTTGCTACACTGTTGTAAGATATATTGTAGCAATAAAGTGTCTAATTGAGCTCTTGCGATTAATCCAAATCCCCAGAGTTTAGTTATTTCAACCCTGCAGACTGCGATCTATTTGTCTGTTAGTAAGAACGTACGGAGAAAATTCCTGCAACCTAATAGCGTTACTGAAGCTGAATGACAGAGTCAGTTTATCGGGAGGGTGAGTAACTAGCAGGATAAATTGTCACTCACAGGCTTTAGTAGAGAAATATGGTGCTGCCTATAACTGTAATTACTTTATCAGTGAAAATGCCTAAGTGGCCAGTGATTTAGCAGACACTCGGTCCAATCAATAGTAAAGGGGGGGGTAGAGGGGGAGAGAGAGAGGGATACAGTCTGAGTATAGATTAGGAAAGGCAGGGGGAGCTGTTTGCCTGTCACTTACATCCCTAGCCTCTCGTTCTGCCGTAATCGTAGCCCTATTCCTATTAAAAACGGGGGGACAGAGATATGCACTGATGGTTCAGTGAGTGAAGGATAACGCCAGGTAAGAGCCCCTGACGTGCGTTTTGCCACTCCGGCTCTTCTGAACAGACGTGTTCAGAAATTAGAATAAAATTCCTGGCAATCATCGAATGAATAGATTATAAAAAATGTGGTTGGTTTACACACAAAAAAAAATCAGAATCATCTGAATAATCATCTTTTTTAAAAGGATTTTAATTTGTATGATTCTAATTTGGCTCATTTGTGAACTAACCAAATTTTTGGAATTGACTTAAACGGTTGCCAGTAATTTTATTCTGGCAAATCACTTAAAGCTAATCTTTGCAAGTCTGCTAAATAAAAAACAATCAATGTGAGACTATTAGAATGTCTTTAAAAGTTAGCACTTTGCCTTTGCAATTGCACATTTTGCATGGATATTCTCCTAATTTAATTTAATTTGGTGCTCCATGCTTTATTCCAACCTTGTTTTCTATTGTCTTTCAAATGTCTTCTTCTAAAGTTGTCTACTGTCTTTACAGGAGCCAGTTAAACCAGAAGATGGAAGAGAAATGGCCAACAGAATCAATGCTTTTGGTTACCTTGAATGTTCTGCCAAGACCAAGGATGGAGTGCGAGAGGTCTTTGAAATGGCCACACGGGCTGCCTTACAAGTCCGGAAACACAGGAAGAAGCCTCGTTGCTCTGTCCTTTAAGAAATATTCTACAGCCTTCGAGGAAGACCAAGAGAAGATCAAAGTGGTTAGCTTGTTTTTGCTACTGCACAGCCAGCTATCTGATGCCAGAGACTTCAGTAGCAAAGAGCTATATCCACCATCTGTACTGTAACTGTCTGTATCCATGTTATGTTATATTGATTCCACCACCTATTGATCTATTCAGCACGTTTGAGGTTGTGAAAGCTTTGGGATGCTGCATTAGAGGAAATATTGAATGTATGTGCCTCCCTGCTCTGCCTTCAAATCTCAACTTGTTGTTTTGTTTTGTTTTTTTCTTTCATTTGTTGTTTTAGAATTAATAAGCACATGTGGGATTCTGGGAGATTTTCTCTGTGCCATAATCAGACTTTTTATGTCAGAATATTTTAGACCTAATCCAGTTTCTTGGGAAATTCTGTTTCACCCCGACCTGTAATGAATAACCTACTCTGCCATTTGCGATCTTTTAGGCCGTGTGGGAGCTAGACTTTCCCAAGCCTTTGAGTGTAAAACTGAGAGTAAATTATTCCTACACAGCACAATATGATCTACAAGCAAGTTGCACTATCACATTTCTCACGTCATGACATCTACATAGCATAGTACGGAGTACTTTATATCCAGCAGCTGCCAATGTCACAAACCAATTAAAGTTAGGGATGTTCATGCCAAAAGCAGATTGAAATTTTTATTTTGTGATCAATACTGCTGTGAGATGAACTTAAGTGTGGCCATTTATTTGACCTTTAGAGATTTGGTTTAGAAGAAATAAATACAAAAAATGGGTTTGGGGTGTCTTCTTATTTTTTTTTTTGTATGATGAAGCTGATTTTTTCTTTAAATTTTATTTAGTATATTTTTTTGTTTGTACTACATTTTAGTTCATTATCTAAAACAAACTGTTCAGGTTAATAGAGGCCAATCAAGCTGATTGAGCTCAAGTCTGACAGTAGTGACTGTTGAGAGTGGCACTACAACAGCAACGCTATGTGCAAATTCTTAAAAAAAAAAGTCAGAAGCTATTATTATCACTTTTATTATATTGCCTCTTGAATAAGAATCTGATTTACCAAGGAGCTACCAGTAAATCTAAAGGTTGTGTAGGTTGCTAAAACATCTCTCCTCTTATTTGTCTAAACAGACAAATAAGAGGAGAGATGTTTCAGTGGTAATATGGGAATGTTTCCATTCAAGTTCTCCTTGATATGCTACTGTAATTTCAAAGATGGAGAATCATTGGCTTAATATGGATCTCTGCCTTATGTGCAATATCTGCAGCACTTGCATGTTAGCATTACTTTTCCAATGATAAACCAGGGACAACAAATCACTTGAGTCCACTGTCTCTAAACCTTTGAGATGGAGTTAGTTCTGCCAAACTCTTGCACAAACATGACATTCAGAACCCACAACAAAACAGCACAAGGGGTTTATAAGATCAAAATGTAATATTAGAAGAAAAAAAAGCACATATTTAAGAATGCGGTGTCTAATGCTCTTCCAGGTCTGGATTTTTGGATATATTCTTGGACACCAGTAGAGCTGGTAAAGTGGTCAATATACATTTTCTGATTTTATTTTTTTTCTTCATTATTTCCCTACTTCTCTTAAGAAGAATCTCATAACCCACAACACTGCTTTAGAATGCACACACATACCAGCATTTTGATAATCTAAGTAACCAACTTGCTGAACCTATCTGTCTGTGCTTTGTCTACTGAAAACTTGTTCTCTTGCTTTGTACAGCAATCTCCATACTAGCTTTATCTCATTTCAAGACCATTAGCTTGTGTCCCACACCTTTGCCTTTTAAATTCCTTTATAGAAATAAAGCCTATAACTGTAAGATTTTTGTCTTTTGTTTTGTATCCTGTTCTTTGCCTGACTGCCTGTAAAAGTTGAAATTTGACACGTGACTTTTCAAATGTAAAATAACAATAAACATGTACAATGAGAAAATAAATACAAATTGGTATTTTAATGGAATTTTCTTGGGGAATATCTTATATCTACTGACCATTCTTGTTTTAGCTTTCGCCTAAAATCTTTTGTTATTGATTTGAATGTTTCATGGACTGATTACTCTGCTTAGAAATTTAAAGGGACACTGTAGGCTCTATAACCACTTAATCTCCTTGAATTGGTTATAGCACCTAAGGTCCACTAGCACTGTCCTTCTGAGCAATTTAACACTGACCGTAATTGGGTGAAGGCTAACACTTTCCGCCAATCACTAGCGCCCATTGCAGCTCAGGTGAATGCTTCTTCATTACCCCAAGCAGCACAGAAGGGCCTGGCTACTGGGGGTCTCATTGAGCACTGACAGACAGACATTAGAAGTACTTTATCATCAAAGACATTACAGTTGTGCTCAAAAGTTTGCATACCCTTGGAGAATTGGTAATATATGTAAACATTTTTAAAGAAAACATGAATGACCAGGCGAAACACATTTCTTTAATTTCTTATGGGATTCATATTCAGCTGTAGGTTATAATAGAATGGCACATTAAAGGCTTCTTTCTCGCAGCTCATCTTGGTTCAAGTATTGTCGTATTGTGCTCCTTGAAACAACCACGCCATCTTTTTCCAGAGCAGCCTGTATTTCTCCTGAGGTTACCTGTGGGTTTTTCTTTGTATCCATAACAATTCTTCTGGCAGTTGTGGCTGGAATCTTTCTTGGTCTACCTGACCTTGGCTTGCTATCAAGAGATCCCTGAATTTTCTACTTCTTAATAAGTGATTGAACTGCATTTTCAAGGCTTTTGATGTCTTTTTATATCTTTATAAAGTTACATTACCTTGTTACGCAGGTCTTTTGACCGTTCTTTTCTGCTCCCCATGGCTCAGTATCTAGCCTGCTCAGTGCAACCACAAGAGAGCTAACAAACTCATTGACTATTTATACACAGACAATAATTGCAACTTAACCCACAGGTGTGGGAAATTAACCTTTAATTGCCATTTTAACGTGTGTGTGTGTGTGTCTGTAACAAGGCCAAATATTGAAGGGTATGTCAACGTTTGATCAGGGCCATTTGGGTGATTTCTGTTATGATTTAAAAAGGAGGGTTGTGTCCTACTTTTGGGGACACCAGGAAACCTTCCCAAAAAAGCATATTTTAATCGAATCATTAGATGCAGGCCATAGGAACCCAGAGAGCACTGACACAACACTAACTGCATGGTCCTCTATCAGTGTGCTGGTATATGTGATTGTCAGGCAGCCTGAAGTGCATTCACACAAGGCTGATCTGCCAATTCTTTGGACAAACAGACCCATTGCCGAGTGAAGTGCATAACTGGCTTGCCAACTTTTACCTCGCCCACCGGAATCCCACTTCTCAGGATGCCAAAGGTGGGTGTTTGGCATTCTGCCAATTTGTTGCCATTCAATCATAAATCTTGAACATTTGAGGACATTTATAATGCATAATCAGGTTTTAAAAGGAAATGCCTCTAGACGCAGTCAGTCTGACAACCAATAGAGGCATGTTCTCTGACCAATCTAAAGTTTGAGAAGATGATGTAGTGGGTTTGGTGCCTAAAGTTATTTATATATATATAATAAATAAAATAAAACAATTTTTTTCTTTATTATTATTTTTATATATACATAAATTCATGGGAAAAAGAAAGTATACCCTCTTTTGAATTCTATGGTTTTTATATATCAGACATATTAACATAGACATGAGAGACTGATAAAATACAGAACATTTCTTCAATTTATTGCTGCTAAAGTTGGTTGTACAAGCTATTGAATTATAAGGTGTACTTGGTTTTTCACACATGGCTTCTCCATTTTGGCTTTATATTTGTTAAATCATGACACGGTGTAATCTGTCATGTGTCGTAGTTCATCTGAGGTTGTATTTAACTCATTTTAAGATGCCAAATATGCATCATTTTATACTGCAAATCTTGGATATTTGGAGTAACGTTTCCCATTTGTACCCAGATCTCACCCCACACCTCTAAACCAATTTTCAAATCCGCATGCTCTAAGCTGTGACACTTTTTTATTATTCTTTTGTTAGAGGTAAGAGAAACATTTTTCCAATTGCACACAAAGTGCCATGGGTTTTTTGTGTGTGTGTGTGTGTGTGTGTTAAATATCTGCTTAATTATATATTGTTTAATTTGCATTTGATTAAAATAGTCCTTGCGAGATACTTCATACTCTTGTCAAATTTGTTCAATGGACTTAAGATGGTGTCTGACATAGAGGTCCTCTATATTCTTTGGCTTTCTAAAGGTGTCTGCTTTAATATTCTATCTTTCAAACTAATCTTTAAAATGTTATGCCAAAAGAAAGTAATGTTCTTCATTACCATGGCCCCCTGGATTTGAGCTAGTTTGTCATTTAATAATTTATGGTTCATCCATATTATTCCACTCGAATTCTCTAAGACCATCATATTTTGTTCAATCCGATACCAGTCCTCACTTTTGAACATCAGAATCTGTATTGCGTGTATGCATTAACATGCTTTCCTGACTGTATTGCAGGAGGTTTGGAAAACCTATTTCACTATCTTTATATAGTATCTTCTTAGTATGTATGTATATGTATGCTTATATATGTGACTGTGCATTTATATTTGTGTATATGAATTCATGGGCATGTATGTATCGGTTTGTGTTTGTGTATGCATATAAATATATATTTTGTGTGTGTGTGTATGTATAGAGTGTTTATACATGTGTGTATATGTGAATAGATTTATGTGTACATATATATGGGTCTATGTATGTGTAGGCACATTTTGTATATGTATAGGCGTGCATGTACATATATTTGTGCATTTGGTTGTATTTATATGTATATTGTGTATGTACTTGTGTATACTTGTACATATACACTACTTGTGTATATGTACGTGTGTGTATGCTGGATATAGGCCTTCATGCATATCCTGTAACTCTTGGAT
Organism: Pelobates cultripes; assembly: GCA_933207985.1. Lineage (NCBI taxonomy): Eukaryota > Metazoa > Chordata > Amphibia > Anura > Pelobatidae > Pelobates > Pelobates cultripes. The sequence continues at coordinate 118,421,779 of OW240912.1, forward strand.
GGGATTTCATGTATTCTTAATATAAGTTATTTTGTTTTATTTTGTTTTTACTCTCCCCTTTTACCATCTTCTGCACTGTTTTTTGTTTTTTTTTTTTCTCTCCCTTCCTCCTCAATCTGTGATCTTCACACAAGATATTAACAACCCTCTTTGTGTATGGACTCAGCAGTCTGTGTGTCTCTCTATGGACTCAGCAGTCTTTGTGTATGGACTCAGCAGTCTGTGTGTGTGTGTATGGACTCAGGGGCCGTGATCACACAGCAAACAGAGCTTTGTTTCGGGGCCCATCCAGGAGAACGTAATTGACATAATTGTCAGAGTGGCACAGAGGAGCGGCAGACCATGCAGAGTCCGTATCACCAAGTGCTGTGTGTGATCAAGTAAGGAGGCTGCAATTGCTTGGCCAGTCAGTTTGTTCTGGGAACGGTCATGAAGGACGTGGTCCCAGCAGTGGCGTCGCTAGGAGAGGCACATGGCAGTCTGTGTGTGTGTATGGACTCCGCAGTCTTTGTGTATGGACTCAGCAGTCTGTGTCTGTGTGTCTTTGTGTATGGACTCAGCAGTCTGTGTGTGTGTGTGTATGGACTCACACATAGACTGCTGAGTCCATACACACACACACAGACTGCTGTGTGTGTATGGACTCAGCAGTCTTTGTGTATGGACCCAGTAGTGTGTGTGTGTGTGTGTGTGTGTGTATACAGTGCCAACTATGGCACTGTATCAATAGAAATGTTTGTTTTTTAATAATCCCTGGTGGAAAATAATGAATCCTTCACCAGGGATTATAAAAAAGAAACAAAACACATTGTGTCGGGGGTGGGGCTTAACATGCGGCGAGGGTGGGATTAAATGTGCCCCCCTACTTTTGTCCCTGGCCCACCATGTGCCCCAAATGAATCCTAGAGACGCCACTGGGTCTCAGCTCTGCAGTTTGGTGGAGAAGTTGTTTTTGGCCAGGCTAGGCCTAATTGAGCAAGGGGGAGATCAGTCAGAGTCCCCACCAGTGATGCCCAGGGTATAAGGCCCAGATGGCCAGCCCCAGCAGCCTCGATGTTGTCCTCCCCCTCTGCAAAAGTTCATTTATTTCAGTAACACAACATAAAAGGGGAAACTATATATGAGATAGACGCATTACATGCAAAGCAAGATAGTTCAAGCCGTGATTTGTCATAAGTGCATGATTATGGCTTACAGCTCATGAAAATCACACTCTAATCAGCTAAGTAAGCCATGACACCTGCAAAGGGTTTCTGAGCCTTGAAATGGTCTCTCAGTCTGGTTCAGTAGGAATCACAATCATGGGGAAGACTGCTGACCTGACCTGACAGTTGTGCAGAAAACCCTCATTGACATCCTCCATAAGGAGGGAAAGCCTCAAAAGGTACTTGCGAATGAAGTTGGATGTTCCCAAAGGGCTGTATCAAAGTACATTAATAGAAAGTTATGTGGAAGTAAAAGGTGCACAAGCAGCAGGGATGACCGCAGCCTGGAACGGATTGTCAGGAAAAGGCCATTCAAATGTAGACATGGGCTTCAGATGTATTCCTCTTGTCAAGCTGCTCCTGAACACCAAACAATGTCAGAAGCATCTTACCTGGGCTAAAGAAAAACAGACCTGGTCTGTTGCTCAGTGGTCCAAAGTCCTCTTTTCTCATGAGAGCAACTTTTGCATCTCATTTGGAAACCAAGGACCCGGAGTATGGAGGAAGAATGGAGAGGCACACACTGCAAGATATTTGAAGTCCAGTGTGAAGTTTCCACAGTCTGTGTTGATTTGGGGAGCCATGTCATCTGCTAGTGTTGGTCCACTGTGCTTCTTTAAGACAAGGGTTAACGCAGCCGTCTACCAGGAGATTTTGGAGCACTTCATGCTTCCTTCCGCAGACTAGCTTTATGGGGATACGGACTTCATTTTCCAGCAGGACTTGGCATCTGCTCACACTGCCAAAAACACCAAAGCCTGGTTCAATGACTGTGGGATTACTGTGCTTGATTGGCCAGCAAACTTGCCTGACCCCATAGAAAATCTATGGGGCATTGCCAAGAGAAAGAGACATGAGACCGAACAATGCAGAAGAGCTGAAGGCCGCTATTGAAGCATCCTGGTCTTCCATAACACCTCAGCAGTGCTACAGGCTGATAGCTTCCATGCCATGCCTCATTGAGGCAGTAATTGCTGCAAAAGGGGCCCAAACCAAGTATGGAGTCCATATGCATGCTTATACTTTTCAGAGGTCCGATATGTACACTCCTCGCTTTATTGATTGCATGTAATATTCTAACTTACTGAGTTTGTGGATTTGGGGTTTTCATGAGCTGTAAGCCATAATCATCGCACTTATGACAAATCACGGCTTGAACTATCTTGCTTTGCATGTAATGCGTCTATCTCATATATTAGTTTCCCCTTTTACATTGCATTACTGAAATAAATAATCTTTTGCACAATATTCTAATTTTTCAAGTATCACCTGTATTTTCTTGGCTTTCCAGAAAATCACAAGTCAAATATGAAGCTGGTTCAGGATACGAGAAATCACAAGTCAAAATACAAAGCAGAGGTCAGGATACCAGAAATCACAAGTTAAAAATGAGCTGAGGTCAATAACAGGAATACTATAAGAGAGACTTATATACAGGGCCAGATTAAGAGCCAAGTGGGCCTGGTGCTGACAATTAAGATGGGCCTAATTACAGAATCTTATCGACCAAAAACACTAAAAAAGTCATACCTCTCAAGCGTCATATATCTGATGGAGATGGTGTTGGAGGGAAACTCAAAGGATGCAGCTATGCGAACACATACTCTATGCTAATCTCTTTCTAATTTATGCTTTCATCTTTCTATATATGTGTGTTATAGGTGTTAAACATAGGAGAGGTGGTATCTTAGATATTATAATAAAAACTGAAACAAGTATTATAACGATATTTTTTTAGATACACTACACCCTAATGGTCTTAACGCTGAGTTTGATCTTTTTAACTTTTTATGAACTTATATAAAAATATTTTATAAATTTTGGTGCTAATTTTGACATTTTATCCATTTATTATATTTTTATAATATATATATTTGTTATTGATACTTGTTTCAGTTTTTATTATAATATCTAAGATACCACCTGTCCTATGTTTATTGACACCTATAACACACATATATATTGTTGGGATGTATAAATTAATACTATGGGTATATTTCTGTCTGCCTTCTGTTGATCTCTATGATTTCTTCTATTTTATTACAAAGTTTTTATTGTATATATTGATGTCCTAAAAACAAATTATATGAATATTTTTCCCATATAAATATGTGTATACTGTATATATGTTATAAATTTGAATGTGTATTATAGTACATATGTATTTATTTTATGTAACTAATACACTTATGTATAGCCTTCTTTCCCTCCTCCTGAATTGAGGATGCCAAGCTACGTGGCTTCTGATTATAAAACTACTATTCCCAGTGATCACCGCTAGTCGCGTCACGTCATTTCCGGGCAATGTTCGCGACTACCGATGTCAATAACAATATGGGGACTACATGGTCCATCAGCCCTTGCGAGCCGCGATGCGTCATTTCCGGTCGACACACGCGACTCGCCGGAAACAGGAAGAGTGCACCCACCGGAACAGAATGAAAAAAAATCAGTACACCCTATATAACTGGGACTGATACTGACGAACATTAAACTTCTGAAGAAGCCCTGATTAGGGCGAAACGCGTAAAGTGGAGCAATAGACTGGATGTTGCTAATATATTTATAGTATTTTTATATTTTAATTTATTTTGATAATAAAATTGTAGTTTTACCTCCTACTTTGTTCCTTGATACATCTTCTGTTCATGGTGCACTTTGGATCCTGCCTATATCCTCTGGTGGGGATCATACCACCACAAGCTCTCATCACCAGAGCAAGTTTATTGCTCTGGAAATTGTAAGTAAGATACTTACCTTCTCTGCTATATACTACCTATCAGACATACTGCACTGTTGGATTTTATTTGTGTTTTCTGTTCTATGCTCAATCGTGGAGATCTGGAAGCTACGCCTCACCATTATTCCTAAATCCTAAAACGGGGATTATACTGTCCAGGCGCTATACAGTAGAGCTCTTAGTAGCTCTGGAAAGTGTGAGTTAGTTCTTCTACTGGTTTCCCATATATTCTATATGAAATTATTTTAAATTGACATACTGCACTATTATTATTTCAATTTATCTCTTTTAAAGGTTTACATTCAATGTAAAAAGAATACCCGCTGACAATATTAGGTCTTATTGTCACATACCCCAATTAAAAACTTGCATTCATTTAATTATACCTCAATGAAAAAAATGCATATCTAAAAACAGCTTACAAAAGCTGCAGTTCCACCTCAATCCCTCCCCGTCTAACCCCGCCCATACTTTCTATGGCTGTCCAATCACAGACTTCCTAATGTAGCAAAATGAGAAGTCTTTGCAAGGTAGGAGCTCTGGGCAATTGCTGCCTCTTGATTTTAGCTCCACTGAGCTAACCAAACCAGTTAGTAACAGGACCTGTTGTCTGCTTGTAAGCCAAGGGAGTGTAACCAGGTTAATTAATAAAAGTGTCAGTTTCTATTGAAATATGCACTTTTTGTAGAATGAAATAAACTTGTCACACACAAAGCTTTTCAGCAAGCTAAAGTGCTTTAAGGGTCTGGATAATCTTTAATTCAAGAAAGGATGCATAGGTATTTTATACAGTATGTTAAATGTTGCACTTCACATATTTGTGTTCTGCACAAAAAGAGTTCATTTAAAACACTTCTACCATATCTTAAGTATGAAAATATATCTCTATAATTGTAAGATGTGGCTGTAATAAAAATAATTTTCATTGCTTCTTATAAACCAAGAGGAGCACTAACTTCCACTGTATATTGCTAAATAAAGTATTTAATACCTCTTGTCTTTTATAAAGGAAACTTACATTACAGATTCAAACAGCTGCTAAAAAGTAGATTCAGATTACTCTGAACAACATCCAGGGCATGTTACTATACCCACTTTAATGCTACTCGTTTTATCTACCTTGGAAGGATGAAGGGCTGAGTCAACCCTGCTGGGATTTTATTCCCAAGGGTTGAACAGATTGTACTGATGATGCATTAGCCTACTGAGCTATCTCACCGGCAAATAGAGATAGGAGTCCTCCATCAATTGAAGGAAATGTTCAGAACTTTGGCGTATACTATTCCATTATTGCTCAATTTTGCAAGTCTTTATTGAGTGTAAAAGAAGGTTACTCTGACCACTAGAAGTCTTATTATGGGGAAATTTACATTTTTCTTTTAATTTCATGGATTTTCATAGGCATGGCTAGCTCATAATTAACCATGTTCAGTGTTTTTGCACAATGTGTCAAGTATTTCAATGTAATTTTAATATCAAGTGGAGATTAGTAGGGTTTTAAATTGTGCCCTAAAATCAAAAGAAACAAATATGTGGATAGGATAGCACGGGCCACTTAAACAAGGCTTAATTTGATGTGGGCCGCAAAAAAATAAATAAAAAACCCCTTAAATTTTCATAGAAATGTAGGTTTATTTTGAAAAGTACAGTATAAATAAAACCCCAGCACCCCCCTCTACTAAACCACAGTCGTCGTCCCCCATATACTAAATCCATTCCTCCCCCTCCACTAAATCCCAGCACCCCCCTGTACCAACAAGCAGACTCCATTCACATTGCTGCTGCCAGAATGCGACTACAGAGTTCGTCCTCTTGTAAACCCCAAATGGCGCCGTCTGCCCCCTGTGCCAAATCTGATCCTTCCACTACTTCTTGAAACCCTGTGAAGGTGGAGCACGCCGATGTCAAATCAGAATGTGACGTGGCGTTGCGTGCCTCCGTGCACCTCCAGGTACTCCACTGTCCAGTCGCAGCCAATGCAACACTGACCAACACACACTTACACATTCTTGCGCACACACACACACGCGCACACACACACACACACACACACACACTTTCTTTATTGCTCCCTACCTTTGAGAGCCGATGTGGGGCCTCTCCCTGGGGTCCAGTGGGGGATCTTCTATCTGCTCCTCACTGCTTACTCACGCGCAGTTTAGTGATGCTGGGTGCCGCAATATGATGTCATATTCCGGCGCCGGGCTTCACTACATACAGCACGCAGTAGCAGGAACACTGAGCTCCCTCCTCACCGGCCAGGTAAAAATTTTGCAAAGAATTCACCTGCAATGTGGGGAAAGCAGGTGTCTACTCTGCTTTAACACTAAGCATGCACTCGCGGCTCGCCGGGCCGAAAAGATGTCCATTGTGGGCCACGAGTTTGACATGCTTGGTGTAGGGTTAGGGTTAAGGAATTGCCTAAGTCTCTTAATTCCTGAAGTGCCTAAGTCCCAAATTTCAGAAGTGCCGAACCAACCTGAATTTTTTGTCCATGCACATCCCTACTCTGTATTCTGAAAGTATTGAAAACCTTGAATTGCGCTGTAATCACATAATATGCTATTGGTCGTGGGGGAAAAAAATAAAAAGGAAATAAAACTATTAAAGATTTACAGTTTCTACTCAGATTTTTTTATTTTTTTATTATTGAACATTTTTTGCACATGTTTATATGCACAGTATTTTATCAGTAATCACCAGCATTATCAAGTTTTTTTTTCTATTTTTGAAAGTGCAGTCTGGGTTGTCTTCACTGGTGTACTATTCCTTTGTGGACTATTTCACCAGCTTGTGCAGAATGCAGTCTGCTTAATTTATTGGTAAGGCAGTTTTTTCGTTACAATAGATATAATCAAAGTAGCATGTGCCAAATAAAATGTTCTACCACTTTTTACAAACTAATTATTGCAGTCCAGGCGGTAAAATATCATTTGAAAAGTTAAGCTTTAGTATGACCTACCTCTCCCTTGAAGTTGATAAAATTAGGTTCTAAATATAATAAGCCATAAAAGGTAGTGTTAAGTTCACTAGGTCAATGCTTAAGAAATTTAAAAACGGGGCGTGTCCTGGACTTTGCCGCGAGCAGTCGCATGTAGAGAGAGCTCCGCACCTCTAAGGCCCATATCTGAGCAATTGGAATCATATACCCGAACAAACTGCCTACCAAGACACCGCAGGGCAAACCATGTCACAGCCCAAGTCAAAAAGGGTCACCGAGAGACAGGAGAAGGCGCAATTTTTCACGCCGCGAGCGGGACAAGCTAAAACTCCGGCCTCTTCCGTGATGGCACATGATGGCGCCGCAAAGAGTGGCCAGAGCGATTCCGGGATGTTTCCGTGTATGCAGATCTGTCAGCCTACACCCTGAAGCACCGCCGAGCCTTCCAGCCAGTTACGGAGCGTCTGAGAGCACATCACATCATTTACCGCTGGGGATTCCCGGTAAAGCTCCTAGTGCAACGCGAAGGGAAAACCATCGTTATACCCACCCCAGAAGACGGCCACCGTATCCTAAGCCAATGGGGAATTGAAGAGCCGGAACAGATGAGGCCCTCGGGAAACCTGCCAAGGATCTCTCCGGAATGGAAAAAACCTAAAAGACGCTGACAAAGATTTGGGAGCCTCCAGTGACTATTACCCCCTGATGTCGTGAGCCACAGCAAGTATAACTATTCCACCCCCCCCCAAAAAAAAACCAAAAAAAACAAACAAACAGGGCTTCACGGCCTCCCGCTCCCCTCCCACACATTGAATGCATCGATTATGGTTAACTCTGTATTGACTTATTGCTAAGACAGGGTTGGTGACCCTCTGAAATTACAGGTGCCCCTGAGGCTCCCTTTGTCCCATTTAAAGAGGTAAAACGGTCCATAGGGTCCCATAGCTGAGCACACACAGACGTCATGGGGACAGGGAATGCACTTACGTCTAATCACATTCCCAATTAATGTGTTACGATTCAACGCACCGGCTCCACATAAGTTCCCACAAGCACCAGCACCCCCTTGACTTGGGTCCACCTCCCACCGCAATGACAACCACCGCTATACCCCTGCGGACATGGAGACATGGGTTCCTCTACGCGGACCCCCTCAGGATCCCTTATACTGCAACACGTTGGGCCCTCCGAGTGCGGACCACCCCTGGACTGGAAGCCATTCGCTTCCACCCCCACGGCGCTAATAGGCAGCGCCTAGCCACATTCCTGGCTCACCTGTTATATACCCCTTGGACTTCGGTTATAGTCCATTTGTTAGCAGTTCCCCTGCCCCCGCCCCTCCCCCCCCGACTCCATGCCTCGGCACCCGTAACCAAGCTAACAGCCCGAGAGGCAGACCTCACACCATGCAGAACATCCCACAACTCCCTCGTCCCTCTAGCCAGTGGGCTAGGCAGCGACGAGTGGCAATGCCATTGCCATCAACTCACAGGGACCCTCCGCTTCGCTCGCCAGAGCTGGGAGGAGCGGGGACCCCAACCACACATAATGACTACTACAACAAACAGCGATTGTTTATATATGACCCACCGTGAAGTTTTATACCCACAATGTGAAGGGACTGAACATCCCAGTAAAGCGGCACTTGTTGGGTCGGGAGCTTTGAGCAGCCAGCCCAGAAATAGTATGCCTACAGGAAACACACTATAGAACGAATGATTACACCCCGATACTAACGACTACCCCACCCAGTTCCACGCCACCTCTCCACATAAGTCAAAGGGCGCATCTATACTCATCAGCAAAAAGGTCACATTCCAACTCCTCACACAGGAGTTAGACACCAATGGGAGATATGTCATAGTTGTGGGAATCATCAACGACATCACATACACTATCGCAAACATATATGCCCCCAACTCCAACCAACGAAACTTCCTCCATAAAATTCTACAGACACTAACTAAAATGCAACAAGGGATAACAATAATATGCGGGGACCTGAACCACGTCCTAGACCAGACACTGGACACCACCTTCTCGCATGTCCGAGCCAGATTCCGACCCCTCAAACGCCAAAGCAAAGCACTGCAGACACTTCTCTCCGCGCACCACTACTATGATGCGTGGAGAATCTCCCACGGAATGGAAAGGTCCTACACGTTTTTCTCGCCCATCCATAACTCCTACTCTAGACTGGATACCTTTCTCATGAGAGGATCAGACCTAAACCAACTGGTTAAGTGCGATATTGACCACATCACGTGGTCAGACCACGCCCCGGTTACCCTCGAAGTCAAAGATCTATACGACTTTAAAAACCGCAGCCCCTGGAGAATCAATGACTCCCTGTTACAGAACCCAGCCTTTACAAGCCAAGTAGAGACGGCCCTCAAACAGTACTTTGAGGAGAACTCCACTCCTTGTATGTCCCCAACCACAGTATGTCAAGCACACAAAGCTGTGGTGAGGGGAATACTCATACAACGAGCTGCCACACTGGGCAAAACTTCCCGCGCCCAGTTGCAGGAGTGGCAGAAGAAACTGTATGCCTTAAATGTGCAGAACCAAATTTCACCCTCTGCCTCTCCAAGAGACCAAATCATAGCCCTAAATAGGAACATACATCAACAGGCCCTACAAAACACAGGGTTTCAGCTTAAGCGCCTTAAAGCGACCCATTATGCACAAGGTAATAGAGCAAGCAAACTGCTCGCAAATAGATTGCGGTCGCGCCAAACGTCCCAGAAAATTGCATATCTAACGACAAAAAATGACACTAAGGTCCACACACCGCGAGACATCAGTAACGAGTTCGCACAGTATTACGCAGATCTATATAACCTTAACCAAAGCGGGCAAATACACCAACCCCAAACCGCAGGCATCAACGGCTACCTTGAGGACCTTCACCTCACGGAACTGACCCCTACACAAAAGTTAGAACTCACCCAACCGATATCAGCAAACGAGATTATCTCGGCCATAAGTGCCTTGCCGACGGGTAAAGCACCCGGACCTGACGGCTTGGATAATCTTTACTACAAAAAATTCAGCAACGCATTGGCCCCACACCTAGCACAAACATTCCAAGACGCGATAGTCCGCGAATCATTACCCAAAGATGTATTACTAGCGCATATCGTTACACTGCCCAAACCAGGCAAACCACCCACAATCCCCCCAAATTTCAGACCCATATCACTACTGAACACAGATGCTAAAATCTTTGCAAAAATACACACCACCCGACTAAGTAAGATCCTTCCTCACATTATCCACAATGACCAAGTGGGCTTTGTGGCGGGCAGACAGGGATCGGAAAACACGAGAAAAGTATTAGACATAATACACAGCTACAAGATGACACAAAAAGGGGGGCTGCTGATATCGCTAGATGCCGAGAAAGCCTTCGACCGCCTACACTGGGGCTTTCTAGAAGCGGTCCTGCTCAAATTTGGAATACCTGAGAGATTTCTGTCGGCGGTGGGGGCCCTATACAGCCACCCCACCGCGCAAGTACTCAATGCGGGGTTTTTGTCTGACCCCTTCTTGATCACAAACAGAACAAGACAGGGTTGCCCACTCTCCCCTTTACTCTACGTCTTAGCGCTAGAGCCCCTGGCGCAAACCATCAGGGACCATACCTCCATCCATGGAACTATAATCGGGCAAAAAGAATACAAAGCAAACCTATTCGCTGATAATATCCTGCTCACCCTCACGCAGCCACAAGTCTCCCTCCCAAACCTCTTAGCAGCTATCAAAGAATATGGAACCCACTCCTATTATAAGCTCAATGTGACCAAGACCCAAGCCCTAAGCATAGGGATCCCAGACCAAACATTACGCACACTCCGAGCATCATTCTCCTTTGATTGGAGATCTGATTACATTACCTTCTTGGGGCTCAGACTCACAAAAAATCCGACTGAGCTCCTGAAGTATAATCACGAGACACTCTTAAGGGACATAACCGAAACACTGAAGGGGTGGGAATCCAAATTCTTAACCTGGCTAGGTAGGATAGCAGCAATAAAAATGTCCATCCTCCCTAAATTCCAATATCTGCTTAGAACACTGCAAATACCTATCCCCAAATCATACTTGGAAAAGTTCCAAGCTACACTAACCAGATTTGTGTGGGAAAACCGCAAAATCCGTGTCTCTTCGAAACTCCTATACAAGCCCCTAGATCACGGCGGACTTGGGCTGCCAAACATTAAAGAATACTACAGAGCTGCACTGTTAGCATCCGTGGTGACCTCCCATGCAGCTGTCTCCCCCCCGCAATGGATTGAAATAGAGTCGCATTGGTCGCACCCCACGGGCATGCACCTTCTCTTTTGGATACCCAAACGCAACCGCCCGATCATGCCAAACATGCTGCGCACAACTGACTTACTCCTCCACACATGGGACAGATTAAAACACAACTTAGGCGAGCAACACATGTGGCCTCCAGCCACCCCTATATCCTGCGTGCATGCTATCAACCCATCCTTCGACTACAGGCCCTGGCGCAAAAGAGGTTGTACCTCCATAGGCCAACTGTTTAGGAGCAGCGGAATTCTGCCATTCCCTGACCTCCAACGCAAATTCCAACTACCGACGAGAGCGGTGTTCTCATACCTCCAACTAAAAGCACTCCTCATACACAACCCCGCACTCTCCGCCGACCATAGCCTTCTTCGAGAAAGCCTTCCTAGCCCCTACCACACCAAAAAAGTTACTAGCCTCCATATACCGTGAACCGACAGTTCCGACAGAACATAGCTATGAAAAATTTATGACGGACTGGAACGACCTACACCAAACATTTGACATCACAAGCTGGAAAAAAGCAATGTTAGCCCACAAGGGAAAGACAAGCTGTGCATCACATTTGGAACTGATGAGGAAAATCCAGTATCGCTGGTACATGACAGGCTGGCGCGCATTTACCCGAACACATCCAGACTCTGTTGGAGATGTTCACAGGAACCGGGAACGATGTACCACATTTGGTGGACCTGTCCCAAGATCAAAGAGTTCTGGCAGATGGTGGGCGACATAACTACAGACGCACTGGAGATGAGTGTTACACTCACACCTGAAGTATGTCTCCTGTTCATGCCATTAGAAAGCATGCCCAAACCAGCCTACACCCTACTCTTCCACATCCTCATGGCTGCAAATTTACTGATAGCCAGAGCATGGAAAGCCGGGGTAGTCCCGGGTCGCACTGCCCTCACAACACAGATTACCCTCAACCTAGACTACGAAACAATGGCACATAAAAGTATTAGCCCCAAAAGCATATTCAGGCAGCGGGCAACATGTGGGACACATACATTAAATCTCATACACATACGGAAAACACCAGTACCCCAGACTCACAAGTCCACAAGGAAATTAGAGACGACGAAACACCACGGGACGATACCTGACAAACTAAATAAGAGGTAAAAACCTCCGGATTAGAGGTTTATAATTGGGCTCAGGCAACGGCAACAGAGTTCGGAAAGAGTGGGAGAGGAAAAACTCCGGGCTGCGCTCTGGGCTCTCGACCCAGGTGTCAAAATACACGGTGGGCAACCCAGCACACCTGGCAATGGCAACCAACAAAGACACCAGACAATCTGTACACTTATAATAAAAAATAGAAAACACGGAACATACTCCACTTTACACGAGAGGTCTACCCTACTAAGACACCGTAGAGCAAGCCTCCTTTGTACATAGTTCACTCCCCCCTACCTGCTAATCCCAATCCCCCCCCCCTTTTTATTTTTAGAAGTAAAAAGAGTCAAGCGGCCAGACGGACTGGGGAAGGAGATGGGAGGGCATCGGATATACCGGAACACTGCTCCCCAAGGGTACAGTGAAAGCACTGATTCCACTAGGTAGGCACGAGCACGCATCTAATGATAACACAACCATTAGCTCATCAGACAGGCAGACGGCTAAGCCTGACGCAGATACAAGTGGGGAATAGAGATACACAACTGGGCACGAAGCAATCACAAAAAGGAAATAACCCCTGTGACCAAACACTACGTAGAAGTACCCCTATAGCCAGCTAGCCAGATAGATCATCTCAGGCCCAGACACTCAGCCCGGGAAGACAGACACTCCAAAACCCCCCTCTGTGTAACGCATGTCAGGGAAAAAATAAATAAAAAAAATCTGTTATGTGAGTATGTCTATAGACAAATTGCCTGGAGAGTATTAATGCCAAATAATTGTTATACATGCATGAACACCAACTAACCAATACGTGAACATTTATTCCAAATAACTGTCAGATGTGCGAACGTATCAACAAAATGTACTGAGAGCATCAACAGCACAATAGGTTAACTGCGTATATACACCTATAAACGGCATGGAAATAGGTTTGATATAGGACTATCAAGTACGCTTACGTGCCAACCTATCAACACGAGAATATCTATGCCAAACAAATGCCATGCGTGCACCCACACCATACTGAACGATTGTTATGAGTGTATAAATTGTTACTGTGCAATACCTGTTGGGTCTGAGCGACCTACCCCCTTTCTACTTTCTGTACCCACATACCTTTTCGCTGACTCAATAAAAATTGTCAAATTGAAAAAAAATAAATAAAAAAGAAATTTCAAAACATTTCACATGCCTATAATAAAGGAGTTACAACATTATTTTCTGTATATATATATATATATATCTTTATTCTTACAATTCTTTTGAATTTAAAAACATTTGTATTTTTGCAAGTTTAGCCTCAAATATTTTCCCCAAATTAAGTATTGCAATAAATTATATACATAAAGCAGTAAAAATAATTTATAACAGAATGAGCGCATTCTTATGTACAAGTTTCATTTTGAGTTTTAACAGATTACCCAAAATGGTATTCGAAATAGTAAAAACATTACAATAATATGTATGTGAAGATTGTGTTAGGACTATTTAGGATCTACCATTCTAAAATCATTCGTGTATTTTGGATTCTGGGTAAGTGGTACTTTCCTTAACCTTGAATAATTTGGTGGGGTTTTTTTTATCAACAAAGGGAAATGTAATGTTTTGTGTTTGTAGTGGGGGGGTGGGGGAATACACAAAAAAATATAAGTGATATAAGTGAACAAATTATTAATAATCAAAATTGAACAAAAAAATCCTTTAGTTTGTGATATTTGTGGTATATTTCCTCAGATTTATACATACGCCTATAATATTTCTGAAAATAAAAAGTGGATGTAAACACTTTACAAGTATATTGGTAGCAATTTTTATAATGAATTACAATAAAACCACCATATAAGTTATACATAAAAACCATGTAGAGAATTGAATCTTATAGGTTTCTATTATATTTCAATTTACGCTCCAGTCATAATTCAAGCAGGACCAAGTCTGTGTAGTGCAAAAGATATTTTGGAATGTTTAACTTGGACATTTTGTAGCTCCCAAAGTGTCATCAGTTCTGCCTCAAGATATATATTTGGTTCGGTCCAAGGCTTAATTCAAGAATGGATGCACAGGTATAATTTTTTATGTTAAATTGTGTACTTATCAGCTTAACACATTTATGTACTACACTGGTCATAAAGAAACCTTTTTTTTTATTATTTCTGCAGCAACAACTTCCTGCATATCCCAAGTATGAAAACATTACTCAATAATTGTAGGAAGTGGCTGTAATAAAGGATATTCTCATTGTTTATCAAAGCAAACTGCTTAGAGGAGCACTAACTTGTGTTGCATATTGCTAAATACAGTGCATTTATACTGGAAAGGCACGTTCGATTCAAAGAGCGGCTAAAAGCTAGCCACTTATAATGTATTAAAATGTGTTAGTTTCTGATTGTCTTATCTAACAGGAACAAGACGTGCTTATGATGCTCTGGTAATATCTCCATTAACTGAAAGATAAGTTCAGAGAAGCTTTGGTATATTCCATTATTGCTCAATTCAGCAATTATTCCAAGAGAGTAAAATAAGATTTACTCTCATCTCTGGAAGAATGTATTTATTTATTTTTAAGTTGCTGGATTTACAAAGTCCTGGCTAGCTCACATTAAGTAAATTCCTCCTGATTGGCAGTGGGTATGATATCAGGCATAATATGAAACATGACTCCGTGTGAGGTTTATAATAAAAAGCCAATGTAGATGAAGTTCTGGAAGTGAGCATGATTCCAAAGTAACTGTGCCACTTTTAGAATTTTGCCCCACAGTTGAGCATTATGATATCATGCCATGTCAATTATGGATTAACTTAGCCCTAGTTCCTTAGGTACCTTTCCTGTAATGGTCAGCCAGATACAAGACTGCTAAAATATGCAATATGTGGCATGCCAAGGTTCGATCAGAAAAACATAATTATCCTATGTGATTTGTCCCAAAAAAACAAAAAACAATAACCTAGTGCCTAGTCAGCATAAAACAAAGTGGGAATAGCTCTGTTTTACACTCAAAGAATTCCAGAAAAACAAATAATTTGTGTTCAGTGTTTTTGCACAGCTCAGTATTTCTATATGTAATGTTTAATGTTAAGTGAGGTTTAGCTGGATTTAAATTGTGTACTAAGAACATGTGCATCACTCTTCAGATCTCCAACCTGGTTCTGCTTGTTGCTGCACAAAGCTCTCTCCAGTGGCTTCTTCTGTAAAAATCACAGCATAGAGAGAGACAATTAAACCAGTGAATACATATAGATTTAAGTTACCATTACGAATACACTAGTTTCTTGTTTTGTGTATTCTTCTTCTACAATTGAAAGAGTTTCATCCCACCCGGATTTCTGCTATTCCTTGGGTAATGGTTTAAATTCTAAACAAACACCAAAAAGCCCTGGAAACAGAGCACTAATATCTACACTGAATATAGGGCCAGAGGACATTTTCAAAATATAATCATTGTGCTTTACATGTACCGGTACATACTCATAAATACAATGTATTTAGTTAATTGTTTTCTTCGGTTTTGGGTCAACTATTGGCTGGACACACCTTCATCTAGCACTATAAGCTCCCTGATCAGGCCAACACAACAATCTAGTAGTGTGCATTTAATTTACACATTCCTTGTGGCCAGAGCCCTTTCTTTCAATATCTTTACAAGAAATTTTACCTTAAATATAGCTTCTAGTTAATTTCATAGTGCCCAGATATTCAAGACATGCAGTAAATGACACAGTGGACATCTTATTTAATACAATCCAGTATCTCACACCACTGCCACTCAATATTATAATATAGAATACTAAATCTCTAAAACATAAGAATTTTATTGATCATAAAAAAATATGAGGATTCAAAGCGGCAGAAACTCCAAGAAGGGTGGGTCCACATAAGTCAATGGCAAGTTAGGCTGGCGTTCTAGGTTTTAGTAAAATTAGACAAATGCTCATATCGGATTTTCTCTCCATGGAGGGAAAACCCAGTTACAGACCTTGACTATTTTCCTCAGTTGTCACAAAGATATTTGCAAAATGACTTCAATATTGACTGGTTAGAACAGTGGTAAGGTCACTGCCTTCGATCTGAGAAACCCAGGTTTGAATCCCATCTAACCAATATGTTTACATGGGGAAGAGACCTAGAGATATATATCCACCTATCTCAAATCCTCAGACTGAAAGCTCGCTTGAGCAGGGCCTTCTTCGCCTCTAAATATCCCTGCTCTATATTTGTAAAGTGCTGCAGAATATGTTGGTGCTATATAAAATGCAAATAATAATAATATTGGAGAGACATACTTTATGTTTCAGTGATCACAACAAAAAGCAAGTGTATTTACATAGGTCTCACCTGCAGGTTGTCTGTTAATTTTGAGGCCACTTAACAGTTTAGCAATTTCCTCTTCGATCAGCATGTCTTCAAGGTCTTCAATAGGGTAACCCGTATAGGCACCAATCTCTTGGCAATAAGTGAGAAACCTAGATAAAGAGAGCGATTAATGAAGCTAAATTAACATGAGGCATTTATAGAACCTTCTTGTTGTATTGTTAATTTCATCTACTTTTCAAACACACTTAACATCTTTAAATAGAAACAGCGGAAAATAATACATTGTACGACAAGCATGTCAAACTTGCGGTCCACAATGAATAGGTTTGCAGGCCCAGCATAGATATTTATTACTAATGGGGGGGGGGGGAGGGCTGTCTGCACTGGGTGCCATTAGTGTTGCATTGGCAGTGACAGTGCCACGTCACATTCCAGCGTGACTGTGACTTCACGGGGTTTCAATGAGTAGTGGGAGGATCAGCTCTGGCACAGATGGCACCATTGCGGATATACCAGAGGCCGGACTCCAGAGTCGGTCTGTGGTGACAATGTGAGTGGAGTCTGCTAGTTGGCTAATCTAGTTTTTTTTGTTTTTTTTTTAAACCGGGGCATGGGTTTAGTAGAGGTGGGGGCTGGGATTTTGTAGCGGGGGGCGCTGAGACTTTATTGGTTTTTTTGTGCGGCACACATAAACTTAAATCAGGCTTTTTTGGCCCGTTTTAGGCATTGAGTTTGACATGCTTGTTGTACGATATTGATCAACACATTTCTGGTTTAACCCCTTAAGGACCAAACTTCTGGAATAAAAGGGAATCATGACATGTCACACGTCATGTGTCCTTAAGGGGTTTAAAAAAAAAAATCAATTCGGAACATCTAGTTATTCAAAAATCACAATTTTACCATAGTGAATAAAACCGGTTTGAGTGCTATTTTGTGTTTATATTCACTGTGCTATCATCTTTTCTGCATCTATTACTTGTATCGGAGAGATCAGAGTTTTAAGATTTCATCTAGTACATGCATATTTTTTATGGTTTGTCTTCCCACTCAGGTAGTTGTCCCATGTGTTACATTGTATGTTGCTTACGTGAACCAGTTGGGGTCATTGCGAAGTATGATTGGGTTTCCCACGAGAATCAAAAGTGCTTTTGCTCTTGTAATTGCCACGTTAAATCTCTGCAGATTAAAACACACAGTAAAACATTACACTGATGGTCAAAGAAAAAAAACCTATAAGCATGCATAAATAGGATACTTTTATAATTATTTTTTTAATTTAGAATTATTTTAGCCACCATTCAACAAAATATTGTGCAATACAGTCAGGGTTATTCACAAGTTTAAAATTCCTAGAGGTAAACACAAAGTGAATTTCAAATTAAAGTAATAAATAGCCAAACTGAATTTGGAAAATTTGAAAAGTCAATTCAGTTTTCAGCTATTTTGACCTACATTTTTTAATTTAACTTTGAATTCACAGGAATTCTCACTTTAGGAAGAAGAATGAAAAAAAAACACAACTAACAATGCAGTCAATATACCTCCTAACTGACGTTCTAAAAAATGAAGGGAGGGGAAGGGAGCGGACCATTGAGGAGTCACTAGCTCTGCCCCCAACAGGCTGATCCTCCCAGAAAGGGGGCCGTTCCACCTACGTTAATGGCAGTCAGCCTGGTGTGAATGCACACCCACTTAAGGCAAACTCTGCTCGGAACACCATTTCAATGCTCCTTGTAGGCTCCTAGTGCACCGACATTGTACAAGCACGTTTTAGGATACGTTCATGCTATGATTGTTGGGGACAATTCCCTACAGTCCCCAGCATCAGGACACCAGGTAATTCAATTAGGACAGGCCCTGAAAAATGGGACTTTAATGCTGAAGTTGGGACAGCTGGTAGGCCTGGGAGTGAATGCTCCCAACAGAGAAAGCTCTAAGCAAAAAGGCAAGTGTATTGAGCAAAATGGATAGAAGCAAGAAGGAGAAAGCAAGTAAAGATATATTTTAATATATAGAGGTAGAGAAGTAAACAATCATGTATATTCGTTTTGTATATTTGTTCTGTACCCAGCTGGCAGACAGGAAAGCAGTGTGATTTTATTATATACTTTTTTGGTTTTTGCCAGATCTACCATGCTAGGCACTGTCCTTTGCGTAGAATCTTCCTGACCTTCTGCTGCTTTCAACACTGTTGATCATCAATTACTTTTCATTCTCATTAACCTCTGCCTACCAGACTCCGCACTTTCCTGGTTCTCCACCTACCACTCCCAGTGCTTTTTCATGGTTTCTTTCTCTGCTCTCACTCTCCTCCACAATCCCTCTCTGTTGGTGTTCCAAGGTTCTGCTCTTGGCCCCTTGCTGTTCTAGATCTATGCTGCCTCTCTTGGTAAATTCATCAGCCATTTTGGCTTCCAATATTATTTTTATGCAGGTGACTGACAAATCTACCTGGCCTCTCCTGAGCTCTCGCCAGCCCTCTTAACTCGTGTCTGACTGCATCCCTATTTTAACTGCATGGCTGCCCATTTTCTTAAACTTAACCTGTCAAAAACAGAACTTCTCATATTTCCTACCTAAAATGTTGCTACTCTGTCTCCCTCAAATTCAACAGCACTACCATTACGTCTACCTTGGATGCTTGCAGCCTAGGTGTTCTCTTAGACTCCAACCTCTCCTTCAACCCTCAAGTCCAGTCACTTGCCAAGCCCAACCGCTTATATCTCAAAAACATAGTTCAAGGTGCTGGTCCATGCCCCCATCTCGTCTTGACCATTGCAATCTGCTTCTCAGTGGTCTTACAAGTTCCCAGTTGGCCCCTTTTACAGGCTAATGAATGCAGTGGCAAGACTCCGCTTTGTCTGCCCGCACCTGTCGTGCCTCACCCCTCACTCCCAGTTATGATGTTTACCTACAAATCTCTGCATAATGCTGCTACTACCTATCCTCACTGATACACAAGTATGTGCAGAAGATCTGTGTCTAACCGCACCTGTGACACCCTCATTCAAAACTTCTCTAGGGATGCTCTGTTCCTATAGAACACCCTTCCCTGCTCTGTTAGACTCTCATCCAATCTCAGTTCCTTCAAAAGATCATTAAAAACAATTTCAATAAAACTTAAGTGATCAGTGTGACTGATCACCTGGCACCTCGACTGGGCACCTCCATCAATGGATGCTTCCTAGCTGACACCAAGGACTACAAGCACCACACCGGACACCACAAGCACCGCAACCACCATAGCTTAACTGGTATCTCTCAGTCTTCTTCCCACCCTGGACCAACCGCTGACATCCAGGACTGTGTGGGAAAGACCTCTTTTGACCGCATGGTTTCATGCCCAAAATAGTTCCAGAGAATTAGGCTGTGCGGCCGGTCTATTACCGAATGAAATGGTGAATGGCCATAGTTAAAATGTGTCTCTTGTTCGTGGGCTTCGATTCACCGAACGTCGTTCAAATATACGAAGGAACAAATTTCTCTGGAAGGTAACTGTTCAGCTGTGTTTGTTCAGTCGCGTATCCGATTTGAGTTCCATGAACTCGACAACAAAACACAGCTGAACACGTTCAACTAAATAAGATGGCGGCCGCCGCCACGTGTTCGACTACTTCGACTATATCCAAAGTGCCATTTTGCAGAAAGGGAATGGAAGAGGTTTTAGGTGAACAAATAGACGAACCAGCAAGGGAATGGAAGGGGTTTTTAGGTGAACAAACATACGAACCAGAGGATAGATTTATAACCCAGAGACAGAGGATCTGACACAATGCTCCCTTCTTGTGGAACACCTGGCAGACCCGGATTAACCCTTTTCGTGTTAACTTGGGGATGTCCGAAACTCTGCTTAGGGGCAGAGTTCTGTTTGTCTGGATAATCCATCTGCGTTGCCATTTTGTTTGGTGACCCAGGAGTAACCCAGTGGGGTGGGTGGTTTTTTTTTCACATTTTGAAGTGTGTGCATGGGGGAGCAAAACACAGGATCTGCCCCTGAAATTCTCCAGGTATGCCACTGCCCTTACCTCTGGTGTATCTTTCCCCATTCTCGAGAATGTAAACTCATTTGAGCAGGGCACTCAACACCCTCTATTCTTATGCATCCAACTTGTCTTGCTGCACAACGCTCACCTTGGGGTTTTTCAGAAATCCAAGGTTAAAGTCTTCATCAAATTTCACATAATCTTCAGAGCTCCGCACAGTAGATATGAGAATCACCTTCCGCTCCTGACCTTGAAATTCCTCTACAGAACCAACCTGCAATAGGCAAATAAGAGTGTCTTCTAAAATGGGTTGTCAATGTTCAAACTGTGTACAAGAATTAATGAATAGCCCAATTCTAGATTTTAAAATATCACTTTTCAAATGAAAAATAGATGAAGATGCACAGGTCACAAAAACTAAAATAAATTCCCTTTAACATTTCATTTAACAGCATAGATGTGTTGGACAGAAACAACTTCAAGTTGGTATATAATTTGAAACACGCCCATTTTTTATTATGTATATCCCTATATTGATCAATTATGCACTTGTGAGATAATGTAGAAATCCTCACAGCTGTACTTGGCTCTGTTTTGACACTGATCATTCTATACTGGCTTCCTGTCAATTGTGGTTGTAAATTGGACTTTTCTGTCATTCAACATAAACAGGATTATTCAGAAAACTCCAGAATTTAGTAAACCTACACTGAATTCCAGAGCAAGTCATTTTTCATACATTTTGCAAAAGTTCTTCAATACATCTCTTGCAATAATACAAACATGTATTCCTAACACTACAGGGACATGCTCAATGTTTAGAGAACTGCCTCTCCGTGTAAAGTGAAAAGGTTCTCCCTTGTCGTGTTGCTGTCTCCATGGCTGAATTTACAATGGTGATGCCAGACAATCCAATTCCTCCCATAAGGAATCCTTATGATTTTATTTCTCCTTTTAATAAACACCAATACTACCACCATTTGATACAGAGTTTTTATTTTATCTGAAATTCAACACTTTACTACTAATATTCCTAGATGGTAGCACCATTTTCTTTTGTTCTTACCTTTAAGTCTTTGATTTCATGGACACTTTTATGGGTGAGATCAATAGCTTTGCGGATTTTTTCAACCTGAAAAGAATAGGTAATTTATTAATAGACACCTGTACCAAAAAAGTAATTTTTTGTTCAAAGTGCGCTTTTAACACAGTTTCAGGCTGCATTATTTTGATTCTGCATTTTCGGAATATGATGTGTGCTGCATGCAGGTAGGGAAGCTTTATCAGTGGGCAGATACCCAGAACCAGATTAGTTTTTTTTGTGGGTGGCAACAATATAAGGACTAAGTAGGACCCAAAAGTCACTTTACAGGTTTTACAAAAGTGCTTAGTATGTTCAAAAACATTTACCTTTAACAATTAAACCTGGATTATTTTAATCTGGTATCTGAAGCATATATAATTTACTAAAGTATTTTTGAGACATCAGTTCATACATTATAGCTCATTCTATCATTTTTTTTCTCTCCTCTCCAAAACATCAAAGTCGTAATATTTAGAGAAACATGTTAAAAATCCAAATTTTAAACGAAATATTGATTTATTGCGGTCTTATTCAATTCCCTCAATATCTGGATTTTAATTGACTTTTCAAAAATAACATTGTACAGTCAACACGCATCACATTTCGTTGACATGAAAACAGGAGAAGATCAAAGTGAAACTAGGAGTTCTACTAAGCAAACAGCACATCATAATAAAATACATAGATTAAAGTGGAGACAATGTTGCATACAATGACTGCATCAATGTTATACTGATATTTTACCACAGGGATAGGCAACCTACGGCACTAGTGCCATGCACGGCACTCGAGGAGTCTTTGCACGACACTCAAGGTTGCTAGAGCCAAACAGGGTCTGTCCTATCAGGAGTCCCAGTAAAACTTCAGATATCTGCTAATACGAATGCATTGCAGCATTCTACGATCACTTCCTCCCAGCACTTGTGAATGGGAATCCACACTGTAGCAGAGCAGCCTGCAGCTGCTGTTGCAGCTCCTATACTTGAGCTATACCTGGCCGGTCTGGTCCCCACTGGAACCTAGGGAGCCACCCACGCTGCTAGATATACACAGAAATGCAGAATAACCCTCCCCTCATACAAATAATACGAACAGCCCACAAACAAACATACACACAATCCCCACAAACGCAACACCACTAACAATCCACATACATGCACACACACCGCATGCAGCCTCTCACATGCAATACCCAAAACAGCCCCCACACACTACCAAACACACAATGTGATATATCCAGCCACACACAATTCCACAAGCAGCCCTCTGTGGCAAACCTAGCCACTTGGGACTGCCTAAGATAGAATGGTTGTGCCTATTTTCTGTTGTGTACTGCGCGCCGGTATAGTGTGGCGTCTCCGGCTATGTTTAATTTATGCTGTACTGTGTATGTCTGTTCGAATCCTCCCCATTCGTTAGCATTGCTATTAAAACTGACTAAGTTGTATATTTTGAAGTAGAAAGGTAACGGTTTATGTCCTCGTAGTTTTCATTACTGTATGTTACAGCAGGGGCTGTTGGGAGGAGGACCTGGAAACGGTAGTCTCCCTCCAGTCCCCTCAACCAAAACCCCTGCTGCCCATCTTTGGAAACCCCTGTTGAGTGACCTGCTTTAAATATCAGTTATTTTTAATAAAGTGACAGTTGAGTGACCTGCTTTAAATATCAGTCTTTTTGAATAAAGTGGCAGT
This sequence comes from Pelobates cultripes, assembly GCA_933207985.1. Classification (NCBI taxonomy): domain Eukaryota; kingdom Metazoa; phylum Chordata; class Amphibia; order Anura; family Pelobatidae; genus Pelobates; species Pelobates cultripes. Next base: position 118,445,186 of record OW240912.1, read on the forward strand.
TGACTCTCAGACTGTGTTTCGTCTGGTTCTTGGGAGGATTTGGGAATATTGCCTGCTTCCAGCTTTGTACTTGGTTATTGCATTCTACCAGCAGAGATCCTGGGATTATAAAATTGCAGCTCCGCAACAATTGGTGGCAAGCGGCGGGATCCAACCGTACAGCAGGAAAAACGCTGTTTATACAATTGGAATTGACATACTGGAAAGCAGAAGGCAATTGATACAGATGCAGAAGTGAATGGGGACGGACTACACCATATTGAAACGGCAAACGTTAAAGGAGCTGTTGGAAGCCAGGGGTAAGATAGCCAGCAATAAGCCTAAAGCAAGACTTATTGCCGAGCTAATGGAAGGAGACCGAGCTCGTAGTGCTACATCCCCAGCAAACATGGAGGAGACCCCATTTGAACGAGAAATGAGGACAAGATTGGCATTTTGGCCCGCTCCAGTATCTCCAGAAATTATGACCATAATTTCGGCGGATGCACAGGAGTACGTGATGGCGCAAAGGAATCAAGCCTTCTCACCTCAAGCAGAAACCGCTGCTGTTTCAACTGTGGGCCAGGGAAGGCCAAAAATACCACATCATGCATTTAAAACTTTTTGCGAGGATAAAGACGAAATAGATGGATTCTTGCAAGATTTTGAAAGATTGTGTGACTTGCATGATGTAGAGCAAGCTATGTGGGTACCTTTGTTGGCAGGCAAACTGTCTGGGCGTGCAGCAGACGCCTACCGGGCTGTACCCAGAGAGGACAGCAAGAATTATGACAAGGTAAAGCAGGCGCTATTAGAAAGGTATGCCATTACCCCAGAGGCATACCGGCGCAAGTTCCGAGAATTGAAAAAAGGGGACAAAGACTCACATGCGGAGTGGGCACACAAGCTTGACCAAGCCTCACAAGGCTGGATACAAGCCAGCAGAGCTACCACCATGGAAGAGTTACGCCAGATGTTGCTACTGGAGCAGTTTTGTAATGGCCTGGCACCAGAGGCTCAAGAATGGGTGAATGACCGAAATCCTCACACCCTAACCGAAGCGGCACGATTGGCCGACCAACATTATGATGCTAGGAGGCATCATAAAAATAATAACCGAGGGTATGCAAAACCCAACCCGCAACCGTTTCCAGTTATTGCTCCTGCCCCAGCGACAGCACCATCCAGACCAGCACTTGTGGGACAACCTCCCCACTCCCGTTATCATGGCAGGTCCAACATCCAGTGCAATGCCTGTAAGCAATGGGGGCACATGGCCCGGGAGTGCAAAAAACCGGAGCCGCAAGAACTGGAATCAGCTCCGGCAGAATATGGCCCCGCGGGCAGCTGCTCATTATTATCATGCAGAGCCAACTTTGCCAGGAGTGCCGCTTGAGTCGGCTGATGAACCCCTGGGCGTTTTGCACGATGTAATGACCATCCATGCTACTGACAACCGACAACCACATTGCCAGACCGTGACTCTGGAAGGGAAAGAGGTACAGGGGCTACGTGATTCCGGCGCTACCTTAACTTTGGTTGCCCCGCATTTGGTGTCAGGATCAGCACATACCGGGGGATCGGTAGCAGTCCGGGTAGCAGGGGGTGCCATGTACCGGCTACCAACTGCCAAGGTACATCTGAATTGGGGTGCGGGGGAAGGTATGGTGGAGGTGGGGCTGATGCACAAGTTACCAGCTGATGTTGTTTTGGGGAATGACCTGGGGCAAATGACTTCCGCTTTTGTGCCCCAAAGTCCTCGCCATGGCTTCATCTTCCACACACTCTGAGGCTCAGGTAAGAGACAATGTACCCCGTGTAACCCGTGTTTCCTGGGATACCCAGACTGACTTTGAGGCAGAGGTTAAAAACGATCCCACGTTGCAAATTTATAAGGATAAGGCGACAGCTGGTCAGACAGGTTTAGAGGGAGAACAGTATGTATGGGAGAAAAATCTGTTATATCGTGTTGCTGAGCCAGTGGTAGGGGGGTCTGTACATGTGACTAATAAGCAGCTTATAGTGCCCCAGAAATACCGGCAGGAACTGCTTAGAATTGCCCACGATATTCCGCTGTCTGGGCATTTAGGGATGACAAGAACGAGGTACAGATTGACACATGCATTTTTCTGGCCAGGTATATCTAGAGATGTGAGACAGTATTGTCAGACATGTGACATTTGTCAGAGAGTGGGAAAAAGGGGTGACCGCCACAAAGCGAAATTGTGCCCCCTTCCCATTATTGAAGAACCCTTTAGCAGAGTAGCAGTGGATATAGTAGGACCACTGTCCAAACCTAGCCCTTCCGGCAAGCGGTATATTCTGACCATTGTAGATTATGCCACCCGGTACCCGGAGGCTATAGCCCTTTCCAATATACAAGCAAAAACGGTAGCCGAAGCTATGATGAAGATATTTTCCAGGATGGGATTTCCCCAAGAGATAATTTCGGATAGGGGGACCCAATTTACAGCCGAAGTGACCCACCAGCTATGGAAGTTATGTGGCATTAAGCCAATTGTAAATTCTGCCTATCACCCGCAGTCCAATGGGTTGTTTGAGCGCTTTAACGGTACCTTGAAGCAGATGCTCAGGACATTTGGGGAGTCCCATAAAGACTGGGAGAGGTTTTTACCCCATCTGCTTTTTGCGTACCGAGAAGTGCCACAGGAATCTACCGGCTTCTCTCCGTTTGAGTTATTGTTTGGGAGAAGGGTGAGGGGACCCCTAGACTTAGAGAACATTGGGAGGGGGGGAGCAGTGCAGATGGAGTCCCCATTGTGCCATACGTGCTGGAGTTCCGGGACCGCTTGGAGGCTCTAACCCAAACCGTACGGGAGAACCTCCGGGCGGCTCAGCGGCGACAGCGCCGGTGGTACGATAGGGGAGCCAGAGACCGTAGCTTTCAGGTGGGACAGAAAGTTCTAATTTTGAAACCTGTCCGCACAGACAAGCTACAGGCCACCTGGCAGGGCCCATACCAAGTGGTAGAACAGAGATGTGACACCACTTATGTGATCGGCCCGTGCTCTGGGGTAGGGAAACGACGCATGCTCCATGTGAACATGCTCAAACCCTATCACCAGAGAATAGAGGAGGTAGCAGCCATCTGTGCCCCAGCCACTGAGGATTATGAGAATCTGCCCTTGCCAGACATGTTAGAAAAGGAAGATTCTGCAGAAAACGCTACAGGTGTGCAGCTGGGGGAGCGGCTAAGTCTCCAGGAGCGTGCCCAGGTACAGGAGTTGATTGCGGCAAAAGGTGCTACCTTCTCCAATTTACCAGGGTACACTCTGTTAGCTACCCACCGAGTAGAGACCCCAGGACAGCTCCCTATGAGACAGACTCCGTATCGTATCCCTGAAGCAGTAAGGGAGCACATGAGGAAAGAAATTGAGGAAATGTTGCAGTTAGGGGTTATCGAACATTCAGATAGCCCCTGGGCATCACCGGTAGTGCTAGTACCCAAGAAGGATGGCACCACGCGGTTTTGTGTAGACTACCGGAGGCTCAATGACAAAACAGTGTCTGACGCCTACCCGATGCCCCGTATAGACGAGCTGCTAGATAGGATGGCAAGAGGCCAGTATCTCACTACCATTGATCTGTTTGAAGGGATACTGGCAGATTCCACTAGCCGAGGAGGCTATCCCCAAGTCGGCGTTTGTCACCCCGTTTGGCCTGTATCAATTTCGGGTCATGCCTTTCGGGATGAAAAACGCTCCGGCTACCTTTCAGAGGATGGTAGATCGGCTACTGGACGGGTTCCAAGAGTACGCCTGTGCGTACTTAGATGAAATAGCCATTTATAGCCAGACCTGGGCAGATCATTTGAAACATATTAGTGTGGTCATTGACCGTATTGGAGAGGCAAGGCTGACACTAAAACCTAGCAAGTGTCACATAGGGATGGCAGAGGTGCAGTACCTGGGTCACAGGGTAGGATGCGGACAGCAGAGGCCCGAACCGGCCAAGATAGAGGCAGTAGCTAAGTGGCCTACCCCCAGGACAAAGACACAAGTATTGGCGTTCCTTGGTACCGCTGGTTACTACAGAAAATTTGTGCCCAATTACAGCGCCCTGGCCAAACCCCTGACGGACTTGACCAAGAAAAACTTGCCACGACAGGTCAACTGGGCCCCAGAGTGTGAACAGGCATTCCATGAACTAAAAACTGCATTAACTAAGGCTCCTGTGTTAACTGCCCCTGATCCAACTAAACGATTTCTTGTTAACACAGACGCTTCCATGTTTGGATTGGGGGCAGTACTGAGCCAAGTGGGAGCTGATGGCGGAGAACATCCCGTAGCTTACTTAAGCAGAAAATTACTACCAAGGGAAGTAGGCTACGCCGCCATCGAGAAGGAATGCCTGGCCGTGGTGTGGGCCCTCAAAAAGTTACAACCTTATTTGTATGGACAACCTTTCTCCTTGCTCACAGATCACAACCCGTTGGTGTGGCTACACAGGGTGTCAGGAGACAATGCCCGGCTGTTGCGCTGGAGTTTGGCGCTGCAGCCGTTTGATTTCACGATCCATTATCGCCCTGGAAAACAGAATGGTAACGCCGATGGGTTGTCCAGACAGACAGAACTTGAGAAATGATCTGTGAGCACTCCCCCGGACATCCCCAAGCCGATCCGTTGGGATCAGACTGTGTATGCCGGCTTGGTTTTGGGGGAGCATTGTGGCAAACCTAGCCACTTGGGACTGCCTAAGATAGAATGGTTGTGCCTATTTTCTGTTGTGTACTGCGCGCCGGTATAGTGTGGCGTCTCCGGCTATGTTTAATTTATGCTGTACTGTGTATGTCTGTTCGAATCCTCCCCATTCGTTAGCATTGCTATTAAAACTGACTAAGTTGTATATTTTGAAGTAGAAAGGTAACGGTTTATGTCCTCGTAGTTTTCATTACTGTATGTTACAGCAGGGGCTGTTGGGAGGAGGACCTGGAAACGGTAGTCTCCCTCCAGTCCCCTCAACCAAAACCCCTGCTGCCCATCTTTGGAAACCCCTGTTGAGTGACCTGCTTTAAATATCAGTTATTTTTAATAAAGTGACAGTTGAGTGACCTGCTTTAAATATCAGTCTTTTTGAATAAAGTGGCAGTTGACTCTCAGACTGTGTTTCGTCTGGTTCTTGGGAGGATTTGGGAATATTGCCTGCTTCCAGCTTTGTACTTGGTTATTGCATTCTACCAGCAGAGATCCTGGGATTATAAAATTGCAGCTCCGCAACACCCTCATACACAGTGTACATTCATCTGTATCATACACGATACCATAAACAACTAATGAACATATACAATATAATAGCTCATATACGCACAAATACAACGATACAAAGCAATTACAGTAAAAATAACACAAGCAGCATACACACCTCAATTTAAAGAACATCACAATCTTATATTGGCACAGTGCTGCTAAAAGGTTGCCTACCCCTGTTTTACCATATAGCAAAGGATAGCAAAAACATAAAAAAAAAATAGCAAATCTAATGATTCTGTGCTTTCCTATTGGAATGTTTGAATGCGCGCAGCACTCGTCGTGCATGTGCAATAGCTCCCCGATGAGCATTGGACTGGACCACACTAGAGGAGGCATGCAGTGAAGTTGCTGGGGGAGGGGAGCTAAGGAGTGCCGCAGGAGCTGAAAAAAGAGCAAGTAAAAAGGGGGTTAAGGCTCTCATACAGCTCTACAAGGACTAGCGTTCTGAATATAGATTTCTAGTACTAACACAGTGTTCCTGTAAGGGTGCTTCATATATTCTCCAGGGCTGCACCAATTCTTGGAACTCCCTTCCCCGTTAGACATTCACCCAGTCTCCATTCCCTCAAAAATCATTGAAAACTCACTTCTTAAAGAAAGCATATCAATTAAACTATTAATAGCTTAGCCCTGCAACCCGATTACTCTCCTGCAACTGTCACAAAAACAAAAAACAAAACACTAAGTCTTTAGTGATTACTATTCTAGCAACCTAGTTTTCTACCCTACCCTTAACTTTTGTGTCACTATACCCCACTCCCTGTTGTATGTAAGCTCATTGAGCAAGGCACTCAATTCCTCTGTTCCCGCGCATCCAACTCATCTGGTTACAATTGTTTGTTAGTCTACCTACTGTACAGCGCTGCAGAATTTGTTGGCGCTTTATAAATAATAATGTTATACTGTCCTCTGCATATAAATGTATTTAACTAGATTAAATTAAAAAAGTGGAGTTAAATGTGCTAATAAAAATGTGCTCCCCAAGTCAATTACAAGACAAAGTTTTAAATGTTTATGAGCCAACACACACTGTAATTGTATTTTACACTTCAGCTCTGTCATTACAGTGTGGTTATCATCATACATCCAGTGTTACAGTTTTAGAGATGTGAAAGCTTTCATAACCAGTAGAGTGTGCTATAGTAACAGCAGTGTTAATATTAAAAAAAAAAAAAAATGATTCTCAGCTAGCCATATTAAATGCATAAATACAGACTACCTCCACTTCAACATATTTCTGTGTTTGTCTTCTTTCTATTCTAGTAACAAGAGAGTGTTGAAGGTGATCTGTGTGTATTATTGGTGCTTAAAAGACAATAAATAAGTGGTTAGAATAGATAGCTGCTGCAACACTTGTGGATCTCTCTAATGCCAAACTTGTAGAAACAGATATATGGGGATCTGAGAGGGTAAATCCAAAAGAGAAACCCACCACAAACACCCTTAAAGTGAAGCGCTAAAGAATACTTACCCTAAATTTAGGGGTATCAGGTAATTCCAATATGGTTGTATGCTAATAAATACCCCTAAATTTAGGGGTATCGGGTAATTCCAATATGCGAGTGTACACTTGAAGACATTTTTCATGATGTGATATATTGATAAGGCTCTTGTCGTTGACAAATTCCAAGGTATACCGGCTCATTGGAAGCAGGCAGCTAAACTCACATCCACTATGGTGGCCACAATGACAGGACAAAAAATAAGTAAAAATCTAGTAAGCAGAACTTTGGATCTAAATTCTTCTGCGAATTTCAGCAACAAAATTTAGAAATTGTGTTTTACTTCCTATATGAATCAAACCAGGATATCAATGCCTTTTGTGGATGGTACATGGTCTCATAGTATGACATAGATTTACTAAAATATGATACATAAAACAGAGGTAGGCAACTTGTCACTTAAGATGTTGTGAAAGTTCCAAAGGAAGAACTAAAACGTTGACTGATTATGTGACAATAAAGGAACACCTAATTACAAATCCAGGAGTGCAGGTATATTTTTTTTATTTAACCCCTTAAGGACACATGACATGTGTGACATGTCATGATTCCCTTTTATTCATGAAGTTTGGTCTTTAAGGGGTTAAATATATATTTTATTTGGGCATTGCCAATTACTTATTAACTGGTTAAACGCCCTTATTTACCAATACCAAGAAATTTTGACTTTGTATAAGTAAAATTGGCTGAAAGACCAATTTTGGCCTTTCAGCTGTTTAGCAGATAGCTCTCTAATACTTGGGGGATTTAGGGGGCTATCTACTAAACAGCTGCAAGCTGCATATCCCGGAGGCATTCAGTGTCCAGACTAAAAAAAATTGTGCTTTTCGGAATCTTAAAAAAACGGCCCAAGTTAATAAAATTCAGTACCAAATCTGGCAGGATGCACACATTCACAAATTATAGTTCATTTGCTTTTATACAAGCTTTTATAGTGAAAATAGTAAAATAACCCTCAGCAGGTTAGCCAGCCGTCATATTAAAAAAAAAACAAAAAAAAAAACACAACCTATGAGGGTCAGTAAGACCCTCATATTACTACTATAAGAGAGGTTTAAAACCTCACTATCTCATATCTGCTAAATATTTAAAATTAGAAACTGGATAGCCATCAGATGGGGACCATTAAAAATAATAAAAAATGGGAAGTGGACAGATCGCATTATCCATCCCACTGCCTCCCTACTGTGCCCCCCAAAGCACACCTGTTGGAGTCAGGTGTGGGATCTAGTTATTATGTTTTTGTATTTTTTTTTTTTAAAGGGGTGTGCATCTGCCACTGTCCACACCCATATAGTTGGATGTCCACCCCTTAGGTGGCTAGGATTTGGCAAATCCACTAGGCACCCCCATTAAACACTATTACAGCTCCCACCCACTGCCAATAGGTGGGGTAAATGGTGAGGACACTATGATTCCCCTCTTTATAGCTACCATCTAAAAAAAATAAAAATAAAATTGTTTTTGTGAGGTCTTTTCAACGGTTGCCCATTCACAATTTTTTTTTTTCCCCATTCAATAAATGTTTTTATTCACATCAGTTTACATACATTT
>OW240912.1:118453590-118500446 GCA_933207985.1 Pelobates cultripes
GGTGTGGGCATGTATGGCTGCCAATGGAACTGGTTCTCTTGTATTTATTGATGATGTGACTGCTGACAAAAGCAGCAGGATGAATTCTGAAGTGTTTCAGGCAATATTATCTGCTCATATTCAGCCAAATGCTCCAGAACTCATTGGACAGCGCTTCACAGTGCAGATGGACAATGACCCGAAGCATACTGCAAAAGCAAACAAAGAGTTTTTTAAGGAAAAGAAGTGGAATGTTATGCAATGGCCAAGTCAATCACCTGACCTGAATCCGATTGAGCATGCATTTCACTTGATGAAGACAAAACTGAAGGGAAAATGCCCCAAGAACAAGCAGGAACTGAAGACTGTTGCAGTAGCGGCACCAGGGATGAAACCCAGCGTCTGGTGATGTCTATTCGTTCCAGACTTCAGGCTGTAATTGACTGCAAAGGATTTGCAACCATGTATTAAAAAAGTTTGATTTATGACTGTTAATCTGTCCCATTACTTTTGGTCCCTTAAAAAGTGGGAGGCACATATACAAACTGTTGTAATTCCTACACTGTTTACCTGATTTGGATGTAAATACCCTCAAATTAAAGCTGAAAGTCTGCAGGTAAAGCACATCTTATTTGCTTCATTTCAAACCCATTGTGTTGGTGTATAGAGCCAAAAAGATTAGAATTGTGTTGATGTCCCAATATTTAGGGACCTAACTTTAGTTTATCATTGAATCACTACCGCAAACAGCCTTCTTATGCTGAAAAGAAGTGCTATGCTAATTCTGGACATTGCTATTATTCAGACAGAAGATGACCGGAAAAAGAAATAAAGGCTGATAACTGTCAACACCCAGCTGTTTCTCAAGATGGAACATGGTACTGAGAAAACCTGAGTGACTATCAAAGCACCTCACAGTACAAGACACAGACTGTTAACTACAACTCAGAAAAAGTGGTTAATAGGAAGGAGCAGAAGAAGAGGAATATAGATTTCCTACTGGAGTGAAATACCATCCTGGAACAATATTCTGCAACAATTATGACATTTGGTGGCATATGAATTTGAATTCGGTAGAAACACATCAATTAACGAAAGAAACCTTGATGCAATTAATAAATAATAACAAGACCAGCTTACTAAGAGCAGATGCCCTGCCAAGAGAATGGAATATAAAAGGCCAGCAAAATCTTTCAGAAACCTGACATCACAGGACACTTGTACTAAAGCACGATTTGCTGCTTTTCTTAAACTCTACATATTATGTACATATCTGCAAAGCAAGGAACTCCTGTAAACATAAACACAGAGACATTGATATAACAAGGAATCTGTAATAGTTCTGTTGCAGATGTGATCTACCGATTTACTCCTTGCTCTTTTGGTATAACTATACCAATCAAAACATTAAATGGCTCCCTAGGACCATAGACCAAGGATTCTTGCTATATTCTGGACTTTCAGGAATGTGGTGCGTGGACAGAAAAATTATAATTACTAAAGCAATCATGCTATTTTTTTTCCCTGTATCAGAAATGTGTCAGTGACAATGTGTAATATAATACAGATACTATAATTAATGGTATAAAATAAACGCATAATGTGTTAATTGCAAAGGTGGATAGACTTTGTGAATATCTGAAACGTAATTGAAGATTATTGCTAAAATGCCATATGCAGCTGCAGTCTGGCCTACAAACAAATATATTACACATACGTAGAAGAGTATAACAGCTAATTACCCAGATGAATAATTGAATCATGATAGTTAAAGATCATATGATTGCAATAACAACTGCAATAATGAATAATGTTTAAACTTTAGAAGAAAATGTGAAATGTTTTTATTAAATCAGAAACTACTCGATATTCGTTTAAGTTTGCAGAGTGGTATAATTAATATAATCTAATTAATATAAGTGAAGTACTTCAACAGTTAAAATTTAACTGAAAGACAGGCATAAACGTTACTTCACTTATCACAAACCTATATTTACAATGATAAACATGTTCAGTCTGCCAGAGCTAAGGCCAATCAATGGAAAGTAAAAGAGTATTATGGATTAACCCGTCCAGGTGACATACATGATGATTTTGGAAATCGATACGTTAGGTCACCTATTGCAAACTGGTGAAAAGATGTCAAAGATATAAATTCAACATCCATACCACTCTATGTGTATGTGTACGGTATATTACGAGGACGTAAGGCAATGATAGTAAAAGAAGCAGTATAAGAAGTAGCAAGTCAGTTGAGGTGTGCTGAAACTGACGTGAGGTTAGGCCTGTAAAAGAGGGCCCACCTAGTATAAATGTAAATGAATTGAGGGTGCGGTGGGAGGGGTACTTCCGGGAACGTCGATGACCGGTAAGCTGGGTTTGTTGTGGTTTATATATATAATGTACCTCCCACAATTCCAGGCCAAGCCTTCTATTTGTGTACGGCACATTACGAGGACGTAAGGCAATGATAGTAAAAGAAGCAGTATAAGAAGTAGCAAGTCAGTTGAGGTGTGTTGAAACTGACGTGAGGTTAGGCCTGTAAAAGAGGGCAAAATTATTTAGAAGCGATACTCAAAATACATATAAGTTTATTTATTTAAATACAAACATTATTTAGACATGTCATGGAAAGCAATTCGTATTTCTTTTTCAGGGTTAGGAATGTACCTATTGTATGCAGACGATTTCCATCTTCCCATGTTTTTTATGATGTGTGTAGGTACTTTGTTACCTGAGGCAGCTGAAGCTGCACCAATGCGAAAGGAATGACCAGTGAATGCGTTTGGGCCATGTCCTAGCCGAAACAATAATGTACGGATGTAATACATAAATTGTTTGGTGGTTAGGGGTTTACCTTGAATAGCTAACAGTGGACAACCCGGTTGTGAAGTGATTTGGGACATCAGTAGTTTATCTAAAACTAGGATAGGACACCATTTGGTAGAGGTAGGATGGTATTTAATTTCTACCGGAGGGCCTGTTTGGCTTGTCTTGGTATGGGTAATGGATAAGATGTAGTGGTCTTGTTTTTTGATTAGGTGTTTCTTTTGGAGAATCGGTTGTTTTTTCCACTGAAAATTCTTTGGGTCTCAAAAACCCATAGAAAGCTAAGTAAGCTGCTGATTTTATAATTAGGTTTGTGACGTGTTCAAAAGGGGACATGTCGAGGATATCGGAGATACTTTTAAAGATTTTACTGTCTATGGGAAGTCTCTTGATGGGAATATGTGCTGATAATCTGTGCACGCCTCTTAAGACACTTTTAACTGGTTAGGAGGTTAGGAATGGAGTTTTGTTGGGATGGCTGGTTAACATGTAGTGTTGAATGCCTGTTAAGTAGAGTGTGATAGTGTTGTAGGCTAATTTAAGAGAAATATGGCAAAAAGTTGTAGACGCAACAATAGTTTCAACAGAAAAAGCATTTATTATGTGATAATCACAAACAAAATCCTTAAACAACTTGTAAGCTCTAGAGTAGGCTTTCCTTGTGTTAGTGGACAAGCCTGCTTGTGTGAGAGATCTACTTTGCTGTAATAGAGAACTTAAAGCATAATTAGTTCTGTGAAGCTTGGAGATCTCCTGGGTTGCGGGTTTGCTGATGGGTGAAACTTGAAAAAAGCCTGCAAATTCAAGCGTGAGAGAGCATCAGCAGCGTTATTTTGAACACCCGGAACGTGAAAACATGTAATGCAGAATTGCAGGTTAGCCGCTAGCCAGGTCAGTCTCCTTATTAATTTCATAATCGTTAGGGACTGAGAGCGACCTTTGTTAACTATATCACAGGTAGCCATGTTATCCGAAAAACATCTGACTGATTGTCCACTCCATTCTTTACCCCAGATGTGTGCAGCTGCCACTATGGGATAAATCTCGAATAGAGCTGAGGTGGTATTGAAACTGTCGAGTGAGATGGTCTCAACTGGCCAGGAGTCATATAGCCATTCATTCCCAAAAATTGCTGCATACCCTAATGCCTCTGAAGCATCGGTCCAGATTACAGGGGAATCGTCAGATATGGGTGGAACAAGTAGCGACCTGCCATTCCAAGATGATAGGAACAGCTGCCACATTTGTAGATCAGCTCTAGCTGACTCGTTCAGGGAAGTAGTGGAGTCGTCGTCGGGGAGGCCGTGTAATAGTGAGAGGATTCTGGATATGAAAGACCTACCCTAAGGAATTATTCTCATAGCAAAATTTAGTGAACCAAGTAGTGACTGTAGTTGTTTCCTTGTGAAAGTGCCTTGTGACGTGCAAGTGTTTATGTATGAAAGTATGCGGTCTACTTTCTCTTGAGGCAGGCTGGCTTGCATAGAAACTGAATTAAGTGTAATACCCAGGAATGTAATCACCGTGTTGGGACCTTCAGTTTTGTCTTGTGCCATGGGGACTCCCAAGTCTTTGAAAAGAGTGACTGTGTAATATGAAATTATTGATTGCACAAATTATGACGGCATATGTAAGATGATGGAAGTTTTAATAAAATGGATAGTGACGATTGTAGAAAAAAAATATATTTTTTTTTTTTATATAACCAGAGTATATTGTATGAGAGGTAGGAAACTGACTGTTGGCCGGTGGGCAAGTACTGTCAGGACAAGACAGTTCGGCTGTGGGGTGTTTGCTGGTGGGGTTCGATAGTGAGGAAGTCGTCTAGGTAATGAATGACTACTGGACATCTGCAGGAGTTGAGTAGGAGCCAGGTTAAAGTTTCAGCAAATATATTGAACAATTTAGGGCTACTTTTGGATCCGAAGGTGAGTCTTGTAGCAAAATAGTAGCTTCCTTCCCACTTAACTCCATGCAGATGCCAGAATGACTGGTGGATGGGAAGCAGTTTAAATGCGTTTGTGATATCGGACTTGCTTAGCCAAGCAACCTTCCCGGCATGAATGATTGCTTGGATGGCATCGTCAATTGTAGGTAAAAGTCACCTGACGGGATCAGAGCATTTAGGCTGGGTGTAGGGGATGAGTGTGGTGCAGAGAAGTCGATAATCAGTCGCTTTTTATTGTTATATTTACCTGTGGCGATTCCTAGTGGGTTTGTCCTCCAGGAAGTGAAAAGAGGAGTAGTGAAAGGGCCTATCATAAAACCATTTGTGACTTCTTTCTGTAATAGTTCGCGTATGCTGTCTGGGTCTGTGAGTGCCGACTGTAAGTTGGGGCATTCTAAGACCCCTGTTGGGAGTGACACAAACCCTGTGTGGAACCCATTAGTGAAACCAGTCGTGAGAAATTCAACCAAATGAACAGAAGGATGATTAGACAGGTAACGTTGCAACTTAGGTACGTTTATTGGTGTGGAGGATTTGTTAGGGTACAGTCTGTTGGGGCACATTGTTTTGGCATGTGCTCTAAAACACATAGAGCATACGTGCAACAGCCTACAAGCACTATAGCTGCAACCTCCTGTATTAAAATTGTTGCAGGCTTGTGCTTTACCTAGAAAAACAATAGGCCTACCAAGTTTGTCTCTCACTTCCCTCTGTGATGTATTTGATTGGTATCCGGTATTGGCGCTACTGGTAGAAGAGGATGCTAGGTTTTCAGGACAGAAGTTTACCGAATGAGCTGCAGAAGAGCATATAGCGCAGGAAGGGGTTTTAAGGCCTGCAAAATGCATCAGAAATAATTCTGTGTCTAGCTATGAAAGCTGTACAAATCACATCTCTGTACAATCCGAATGCGATGACAAATTCGGGGATATTGAGCTTCCTATTTAGTCTAGGGTCTCTAGACTTCATCACTACTGACAGATCCTCGAAGGTATAGGCTCTGTTTTCTGCCATGTCTTGAGATGCAATCAGTAGTGATGCTAAGTTTATGTCCTTCCCCTCTATAATGTCCCGTCTTAGAGCCTGAGGAATGAGATGAATGGGGTTAATGATATTAGTAGCTCTACTAGTTGGTGGAGGGTTATCTTTACCTCCTGAGTTAGTGGTCGGCTGAGTAACTGGCACTGGAATCTCTGGAATGGTAGTGATATTGTTTGACTCCAGATTATCCAATCTATAGTTGCTACTGAGGAAACGAGGGAGGCCATCATGTTGTGTAATTCTGCAAGGCTATTTCGTTGTCCTCAGTAATATTTAACAACCTAAACAGTTCAGCTTTCCTGGCTGTCGCTGGCAAAGGAATATTCCTCTTTTTACGTTCAGAGGTGATCTTAGGGATAGTCCAGGAACGATAGCTGGACTTGGTGGACTGGTTCGTCTCTGTGAGCCTGATCTTAGTGGGGTGCTGGCCACCGACAGATCATCTCCTTGTGTAGAATCGTTAGACATGGAAGTGAGTTAGATGGGTAAGGTTAGTATGGTACCGTATAGAATGGTAGTGACCCAGCTTACTAGGCTAGTGCCTACTGGTGAAATTGTATTAACTAGCTTAGGTTGGTGACAGGTGAAGCCCTGACTACTTGCTCTACCTATGATTTGGCTTGTGGGTCCTTTGTGCCACTGAGATGGGTGGCGGGGTGTTGGCCTCTCGGTGACGCTTAACAGAGTGTAATAACGATTGGCCGTGACTGGTGAGGCCCTAACAAAGAGTTGGTGCAAGGCTCTGACTATGAACTGGGACGATTGGCGCGAACCTCCGAATGTAATGATTGATAGTATGCCTTGCGGGACCACTTGACTGCTAGGCAAAGAAGCCTATGGGATCTTACCTAACTTGATGAGAGTTTTAACGCTACTGGTAACCTCACATGGGTTTGACCGGTATACATACCTGATAAATTACTTGTCTGATGTATACAGAAGCTGAGAACAATCCTTATTTGAACCTAAAACATTTTACAAAATTTAAATTATAACCTAACCCTGGAAGCAGCTGTAATAATTGATTATCCTTTAACCCAAAAGGTTGTATACTAACAGTATGCGTTGAAATGATTTATGAAGATTTGGAGGGTGATCGCCTGAACCTTTAACACTGTAAAAGTTGCTTTTAACAAAAAGGTCCGATTGTACGTAGTGTCGTATATAGTGTTTCTTAATAGAGAGGAGAAACAACATATGAAACAAATGTCATTTAAACCATATTGTAAGGTGAAGTTAGTAAGACGAAATGCACGAGACCGTAAACCTTTCCGTAGTTGACTAGAGATACTTTAAGTACCCCTATTGATAGTACATAGTAACGAACCTATATATGCATCTACATAATAAGCCTAATTAACCGAATTTAGCCTCTAAAACCTTATGTAAGCTCAAGGTGGTGACAAAAGCCCCACCAATCAGGCTACTCAACATATAATTGATAACATAAGATTTACTAAATGGAATTGTGTTGGTAACAAGAACCTTATTATAACTAATTCCCATTGTATATAATATTACTGCAGTATGTGAGTGAGAAGCAAACTTGAACCAATGACCGTTTATGCCCCACTACTTATTAGTTTGCACTAACGGGGTTTTGTAGTGCTTAAAAAAACAACCAAACTGTTGTGAAGTGCATGAAGGTAGTGCAGGGGTTAAATATAGATTTTAAGTGCGTGGACACTTAAAATCTCCTGAGTAGGTGACTGTGTAATATGAAATTATTGATTGCAAAAATTATGATGGCATATGTAAGATGATGGAAGTTTTAATAAAATGGATAGTGACGATTGTAGAAAAAAAATAAAAATATTTTTTTTATATAACCAGAGTATATTGTATGAGAGGTAGGAAACTGACTGTTGGCCGGTGGGCAAGTACTGTCAGGACAAGACAGTTCGGCATACTATTACATCTATAATACAATGAAATCAACAAGAATTTATAATGATGAAAGAGTAGCAGATTTTTACATAATTGACAGTTTAAAACACCTTTTTTAGTTTACTTAATAAAGCTTTAAGGGTATAAATGCACAAATACATAGTAAGCCATATATTTAATGAATGAAACCAAGCCATATTGAATGCAGCCACAAGATGGCGATATTTAGCCATACATACTGACTGTATGGCATACCAACAGTTAACCAGCCTGCCTGCGGGGGAAATCAGTGTTTGAAACGAAACAGCCGCCTGCAGCTCTGAATAGCTTCGTGTAACAGAGCGCACGTAAGTATGAGTGTGTGTGCGTATAGGAACGGAACCCGTTTTTAGAAGCAGGTATGCTGCAATGAGAGGGGACCCTTTATGCGCCGTGCCCCCAGTGAGTACGTGGGGGGTCTTTGTGTACCGCCGTATGCCGGGGAGCCTGGGGTTCCCTATCTAACGTTACACGTGGCGTTGGAAGCGCCCGTGTGATCACTCACTGTTTTGACCGGGGAACAGCCTCGTGGAGTGGATAGACGTATTAACCAGGGGGACAGCCTTGTGAAATATTTAGACTGGCCGAAAGTCAGTTTGATGTGTGTCTTTCTCGCCTGCTGTTGCATCTGGATCACGTGAACCGGAAGTAGAACAAAGCACTTCCGGGAACGTCGATGACAGGTAAGCTGGGTTTGTTGTGGTTTATATAGGGGAAAAATGTACCTCCCACAATTCCAGGCCAAGCCTTCTATATATATATAAAATACACGTAATCAAATATTTTATCGGTTTTTAAAATACCAAGAAAATTAAATTTGGTTTGTGATGATTAAAGGTACATATACCTTGTGCTAATGATAGTGCCACATCTACTGATTGTTTAATCAATACATCATGCATATGATTATTAATTCATATTCCGATTGTAACATACCCCCACTTCAACCAGTTATAGATACAACAGATTCTGATATCTATTGTTATGGAAGTGATAAAACTACTTATACAAAGGTAGTGTTAAAATATAAATACCTTCAATATTGTATCTGAGTGCTTTCTTAACTCACTTTTAGAAATAATAAATATTCAAATCATCTTGAGCTACACCCAGCAGCCACTGATAAATATACTTATCAATTAAGATTCTCATTGTTAAGCATCCAATCTCACGAACGTAACTTTCCACAATGGCTGTCAGCTCTGGGTTAAAAAAAAAAAAAATGTTTTTAAGACAATTTCTGGGGGTTTCTGGTATTTTAAGCCACTAATAACTAGGGAATAAGTTGTCTTCTACCTAACAGGTCAAAGAAAGATAATAAACGTCATACTTCCAATTAGCAACTATTCTAAATAGATTGAGAGATTTTGAATAAAGGAGTATTTTTAACATTTAAAGAGAATTGTGAACAGAGGTGGTAAATACTTTGCTGCTTCAAATTATCCTTACATCTCTAAATCATATACAAGGGTGTTTATCTTTAAAACAAAACACTAGAAAGATTAACTATGTTACTATTTCATCCACCATTATTATACAAAATATAACAAATGTAAAGATTTTACCTGTTAACATTTTTAGCACAACAGCACCTGATGTCATTGAGATGTCTATCACTGAGATGTTACAAAGATTCCAGTACAGCAAAAAGAGGCGTTCTTGAGAATCCGCTTCGATTGCTGTATCAACATAACATTTACTATAATGGGATCCATGTCACTTAAGACAATGTCTTGGAAATGCTGTCAATTAAATTATTCCGTAAAAGAATATCGGAGGGTATCCAATCTATACACATCATTGTGTAAAAATGTTTAATGGAAAAAACAAACAAGCACAGACAAATACCAACACCATCACCGCGGTGATAACAGATGATGCTGATTAAATATCTGCAACCAATTCTAGCCAAATATTTGGAAAGCTGGACTCTACAATCTCTACTCTACAACCAATACCCGGGTATTCTGCAAACACAACCTCCAGCAATGTATCTAAGGAATGTAAACTTCTACAGGCCTTTAGGACTTTGGATTACAAATACAATTACTACTTTTAACTTTGGATTACAATTTGTATCCGGATCTATCCAATAATATCTTACTCTGGAACCTGGTGTTCTTTTCAATTCTTTCCCAGACAAATGCTTTGCTCATTTTAATCAACCACCTTTACAGGCAAAGATCACATTACGGATATTTTAATGTTACAACAATGATCAAAGATGCTGGGAGCACAAAAAACCTAAAGACTGTTGGAGAACTTTGGTTCACTAATTTAAGGAAGAAATGCACTATAATGCCGACAGTTTAATGGAGAGGGTGTTATGGGCAAATGCAAATATTACAAGTTTTAGAATGAAATGTTGTATTTTTTAAACTGTGTACTTTGTCTTTAAGAGATTTTGCAAACTGACAAGGTGTTAGAAATGGAACATATTGTTTTTCATAACTGTTTCTTTAAGCAATAACCTTAGTGCATAATATGTTTGCGCCATTTTGTCCCAGATGAATTACAATAACAATAATGCATAAACAAGCTTCAAGGCTATGCTACGACTCTTTCAGTACACAATATACTGTGGTAACCTTAAGTAGATAAGGATGTCCAGACTTTAAGATGCCATCTTGAACTAAGTCAGGAAAATTTCCATGATGTATACACCCTTTAGTTATTTTAGTTAGGTCCTAAAATGAAAAAAGTAAAAAAGTTACTTTTTCATATATGAACTACGATAACCCTAAAATGGAGACACCTAAGGTATAAATAAGTGTACTTTTAAATGTTAAGACACAGAGGAGAGACTTGGAGAGAGACTTTGCTCCATCTTAAAATGACGGAGAGGCTGACATGATGACATGTTCAGGAGGGTACGTTAACCTATTAATGATATTTGCAAGCATTTAATTTAATCTTATAAACTCTGCTATACTGGATTTTATATGTCTATATTTATATTTTTATATAAAAAATATCTAAAAGACAAAACTATTGCTTCCAAGACAATCCTTATTTTATATTGTATTCTCAATTATTTATATATGTTAAATAGAGGATCTCTTACTAACTATAAAAAAAAATGGCTAAGATATCTGTATGGCCAGCCCTACTAAGTTCTATGCTTTAAGACATTATAGTGGTAAATAAGGGAACCACCTACAGTTAGAACAGAGTGAGTGAGGGGGTGACTGGTGACAGAGTGACAAGTGACAGAGGGAGGGATGGGGTGACTAGTGAGAGTAGGGGAGGGGGTAACTAGTGACAGTGAGGGAGGGGGTGACTAGTGACAGAGTGAGGGAGGGGATGACTAGTGACAGAGGGAGGGGTGACAAGTGACAGAGTGAGGGAGGGGGTGACAAGAGACAGTGAAGGGTGGCAGAGTGAGGGAGGGGTGACTAGTGACAGAGGGAGGGGTGACAGTGAGGGAGGGGTGACAAGTGAGGGAGGGGGTGACTAGTGACAGAGTGAGGGAGGGGGTGACTAGTGACAGTGAGGGGTGTGACTAGTGACAGTGAAGGGTGACAAGTGACAGAGTGAGGGGTGAAGTGACTTGAAGGGTGACAAGTGACAGAGTGAGGCAGGGGGTGACTAGTGACAGAGGGAGGGGTGACAAGTTTTTTTAAACGGTTTGACTACTTACTCTGGGAGGGCGCCATAGCAACTCCTGGCACCAAAACCACTACAGAGAGCTGTAGTGGTTATTGTGCCTGGATTGTTTCTTAAAATGATCTGCCAGTGCCCCTCCCGAGATTAGCTTCTGGATCTGCCACTGGTGTGAGAAGAGTAAACAAGAAGTGAGGTCACTTCCTGGCCCTGCCTCTCCCCATCACACAGAGCGCTGCACGGGACATGAGAAGGAGACCTGTCATAGAGCAGGTGAAGCTGCCAGGTCTCATGTGAGGGGTGATATACAGAGCAGTATGCTGCTGGGGCCCTGCGCTGCATCAGGGGCCCCATCAACCTATTAAAGAAAAATTTTTTTTTTTACATATGCCGTTCCAGTTGGAGAGATTAATGATCTCTCCAGCTGGAGCATGGCTCTGCGGCTGGGCCCCTGGCTGTCCATGACCAATGTGCCTGAGTGGTTGTCCACCCTGGGGTGTTTTCTTGCAATAACCAACAACAGGCTCTCCTAAATCACAGTCAAGAAGCAATGTGTGTGTAAAAATGAAGATTGAACAGTGACCACCACACACTTTCTCCAATTTTTTGGACTAAAACGATTGCATCTAAAGCATCAAAACACTCCATATACAATACTGTAGGGTGTCAACTTTTCAAATATATGCACGCTCATGGCAAGAAAATACATTGGGATATCTGATAAGGCCCCCAAAAGGAAGATAGGCAAACAAGATATGTAAAATTTGAAAACGCATATCAGACATTTTGCTTTACACCCCCCAGAGAACCCGACACACCTAGGCATGGGTGGTATCACTGTACTCGGGAGATGTTGCCAAGCACATATTGGGGTGTCCTTTGGCAGTAACACCTAACAGGAGCTGAGAATCTATGCCTAAATTAGAATGTGTGTGAAAAATAACACCACACATAATGACTACCCAAACCTTTGACAGAGACTGGTGGTAGAATTAGTGCATGTAAAGTGTTGAAATGCCACCATGTGAAATTCCCTAAGATGTCTACTTTTCAAAAATATACGGTTTGATGGGGGTAAATTACATTGGCCGGCTTCAAAAATGTTCCAACTGGGACATGGGTGCATGATGGCCACTGTTTTTTTTTCTCCATTTTTCATCATATTTAACTTTTTTTTTCTAGTAAATTATATGATATGATGAAAATAATGGTATCTTTAGAATGACCATTTAATAGCAAGAAAAACTGTATTTAATATGTGTGGGTACAGTAAATGTGTAAGAGGCAAATTACATCTAAACACAACCACTGCAGAAATGTAAAAAGAGCCCTGGTCCTTAATGGTAAAAAAATTGAAAAATGGTCTGGTCACTAAGGGGTTACAGGGTTAAAATATATATATATATATATATATATATATATATATATATATATATATATTGAAACAACAAATTCCTACTTGTAATTATAGCCCTATAACTTGCACACAAAAAAAAGAAAAAAAGCATGTAAACACTGGGTGTTTTTAAACTCAAAATGTTTAATATATTTAGCAGTTTTTTTCATTAACTTTTGTAGATAAGTAAAAGATTTTTCAAGTCCAAAAACATTTTGTAATGGTATTTATTAATTAATGACTTTACGTCATAAATGTGGGGATATTTATGGGATAATAATAGTAAACAGTTGAGAATTGCCCACTAATTCAATTCTCAGATCCCAAAGAACGTTTATCGTGTTAAGTGGAATGTATTTCATATAATAATATCACAATGTATAAAAATAGATTTTATTTTTAATAACAAATTAATAATAATAACATGTAAAATGCGTGATAATAATCAATGAATATCCAGTATAAAATGATATGCAATACAAAGGAATGGGTATTACGTTTCAATGGCTAAATAGTATTATCTGTCAAGACTTTGACGATTTATGACTATCTTTAACACAGACTGAAAAAGTTTCACTCAGAGAACAGAATTCTTCAGAGTGCAGCGTAAGGTCGTAAAGTTTAGCTGACAGTTAGAATAACCCTTTCAATGCTGGCTAGATCTCCTAGGTAATCAAGATCTATTCTTATGTAATTTTTAAATAAAATAACATTTAAACCAGTTCATTAGTCATTTCCTGGAACCATCCAATAAGAGAATCTACCATATATATAAGCAGATTTTAATTTGTCTAAAAGATATCTTATCTTAATTTAGAGCAAATCAATACACCTGGATAAAAACAGCGGTATGCTATCACGTGATAATATCACATCAATATATAATTATTCTTAATTCCACCTGCACAATGGAATGTTTATAACTATATATTCTTTAGTTAACTAAGATTTCTTAATATGGAAATCTGACCGTGCTTTATCCAGTCATATATATCATGCTATTAATACATTTTAATTAATTTAATTAATTGAAACCAGTATAATTACCAGTTGAGTAGATATTTCATCCGATTGGTAGTCTCAGGAACTTATTTGGATGTCTCTCTGCATGGAGGTTGGAGTCCCCAACTTCCAATTCCTCTCTCCTCTTTTTCTTTGCATATCTCTTGCATCTGCATCCCCTGCCTTCCCTTTGTCTTAACTTTTAAAGGGCCAGACTCTCTGTACGTCATCAGTTGATAACCCAATAGAAGTACTAGAGGTGTGGTTATCTTCCAGATCGCAATTTAGGTATTTAGTCTATAGAGGGCAGTCTTGTCCCACTAAACATACCTATCCAGGAAAGAGTTAACTTTTCCTGGTGGCTATTTTGACGTCATTTTGCGTTATCTTTATAGTGCCATAACTTAAAATTTCAAAGGGTTCTTTAAGTTTTGTCCAGACTATGTGTCTGGCAAATCTGAGTTTTGACCCGTAACTTACAATGGTACCTTATATATATATAGACAGTAAAATTAAATTATTTAATCTTCTCTGTCACAATTGTCTGGGTTTAGAATTGATTATATTCTTCTTATCACTTGTTTATACTATGCATTCCTTTTAGCTCTGACAAAGTGGCTAGTCTTACATAAAGAAATCTTGTGTTTTTTTTGTTTTTTTTGTTAACTTGGAATAACAAAATGGAGTCTGGTCTGTTCAGAGTGACTCAGAATATACACTTTTAGTTTCTATCATAGCACAAAATGTCTGCCGATATAAATACCCTGACATAACCCCCCTTTAGTGCATTTCATAGCCAAAATTAATTTAGCTTATGAATAAGCACTATAGAAGTTATTAGACATATTGTGCAATCACATCATTTCTAACATAGGCCCGTGCGTGGAATGAACATTTTTGTGTATATTTGTACCTGTAAAAGTTTTGAACTTTACACTTAGTACAATCAACCATAATATCATTATTATCATAGCACACCCAATAACAATCTTAACATGGATGAACCAGTCAACACGAGCAATAAGGTCAGTATCTAGCTCAGAGTATTTAAATGTATCCACAGAAATGTTAACTTTTCTGATTGACATTTGGATAGTGTGGTTGGGCTTGTGGTCCAGCAAGAATTTTAGATTAGGATCTAGAGGGATATCTAGATTCTGGAAGGGATCCACCATCTCAATAGCACTTTCGATGACGTCAGTGTACACTGGGTATAGCGTAACGTCACCGATGGTGATACGAGAGTCGTGGGGTACCTTGATCAGTGAGACAGGTGCTGGTAAGGCAATTACTTTATTAGTCACCTGGTCCCTGCGAAAAACACTTATGTTTTTAAGACACGTGCTTACCAACCATTTATCTTTTACTAAGATAGCATGTACTAACGCATTACTGTCGGTTTTTGACATAGTTACTTGACATGTTTCAGAGCCATGTTTAAGGTACTCGATCCCACACAAAGCATTGGTAGAATCGTACACAAAAGGTTTTCCATCACATTGGAAATTATTGTCTTTGAATTTCTCACAGTCATTCAAAATGGGTATAGAATACCAATCTGGTACCCATGGTTGAAAAGCCAAAACATCTGGGGTTTGGACTTTTACGTAGATATTTTCCTTCCATGTACCGACATTGTAGATTGTTTTCATTTGAAAAATGTTTTTGGGAGTTACATATGGTATGGCCAATAAAAAGCAAATCTCCATACGTTCCGGATCAATTAAGAGAGGTATTGCGCTCCCCATCTCAAAGGCCAGATTTAATTGCATAGGCTCAATTGTCTCTCCATCCACATTGGCAAGCATCGCATGAACAATATCCTTGGATACAAAG
Organism: Pelobates cultripes; assembly: GCA_933207985.1. Taxonomy (NCBI): domain Eukaryota; kingdom Metazoa; phylum Chordata; class Amphibia; order Anura; family Pelobatidae; genus Pelobates; species Pelobates cultripes. Next base: position 118,469,151 of record OW240912.1, read on the forward strand.
TACAGAGGTATGCCTCCCCCTGCCAATTCGATCATTCCAGTTTGCACTTCGTCAAGAAAAGCAAGTGTGTGGAACAATATTGGGTCATGCAGAAATAGAAGTTCACGCTTAAATAAGTCATGACTTTGGTGCAGCTCAGTGGATTTGGCAATTAACTCCGAATGCAAATTTGTTGTAACAACTGTGTCTTCCACAATAGTTAACACGTCTTGGAGAAGTGTTCTTTGCTGTTGTATCACCTGATGAATATCGTTAATGTGTTGCTTTAGCGCATAGATTTCCATATCCAGCTTTTGGACAGTAATAGAGTTGGCTGCAGACATTCCAGTTGCGACAACTGCACCGACAGTGGCACAAACTAATGCAACAATTATAGCGGTGAGGAACCTTTTGGGTCGGTTGCTCATCGGAATAGAACTGGATACAAATGGTTTCCGGGCTTGCTCCAAGATGTTTCGCACACGGTCCTGTGCTCTTTGGAGGTGCATCTGATACCAAGTCTGTAACTCAGGAAGCTGCATCGATGAAATGTTGTATGCCTTCTCGATGGAAATCTTGGGGTCCAAGCTGACGAACACACGTCGGGTCAGGATCCTCTTCTCTGTCAAGATGAACCCTGGTGTCTCTTGAATCAGGATACCGGAGGATGGTCCCATCTCTGCGATTGGGTCGGTCTGTAGCTCTTGGCACAGGAGCAGTACGATCCAGAAACACGCCACATCCTTCTTGGACATCTTTCGACAGTCACGGATCAGGAACTCGTTTCAGACTTATCTACTAATGATTCAAGGTTTGTTAAGCATACAAACTTATAACAGTGTGACATCACTTGGCCTAGGACAACACATTTTTACGATTCATCAACATATGTGTTCTCTCTAATTCTATTTTTATAACTTCATCCCTCACTACATTTATTACTGACTCCTCAGCAATATGCCTATAGCAGCTAAACAAGCTAGTAACCTGTTTAGAAATGTAGTTATTGGATGGCAAGGAAATCGTTAATGACATGAACGTACATGAGATCATGGCACATCACAACATTTCACATCATACTATACCACGTGAATCAAGCATTCATCCAGGTTAGTCGTTCATCCTTCTGCATCCGAATCCGCACCTATAATCCTTAATTGAGATTTAGGATGACAAGCACGCAACTGGTTAATGTGAACCCACTTTTCAATAAAATCACCATCCTTAGGAATTTTTATCTTATACGCTACTGGGGAAATTTTGTCAATAATGACATATGGCCCTTTCCAAGAAGGTAAAAATTTATTTTCCTTGACTTGATTTCGCGCAAAGTTATACAGATAGACTTGATCTGTTATCTCATATTCCTTTTTCGTGGTTTTTAGATCGTAATAGGTCTTAACCCCTGTCGCTGCTTTTTCTAGATTCTTTTGGGCAAAAGCAAACGCATGCTGTAAATGCTTGCGCAAATCTTCGATATACTGATGCGTAGTGGCAGCATTGATCAAGTTATGATCCGAAGTACGATATAGTAAATGCTGTGGTAAAACCATCTTTCTTCCTGTCATCAATTCAAAAGGTGACAATTTGGTAGCAGTGCTAGGTGTAGCTCTAATCGCCATTAAAACTAGGGGCAATTTAATGTCCCAGTCTTTACCAGACTCCTTAACATATTTCTTCAGAATATTAACGATAGACTGGTTATATCGCTCTACCCCCCCGCTAGACGCAGCGCGGTATGCAATATGTAGCTTTCGTTTAACACCTAGAATGTTCCACATCTTAGCCATTACTTCACTGGTAAAATGACTACCTCTGTCTGACTCGATTCTTTGAGGCAGACCGAACCTGGAAAAGACATGGTTAATCAACAAAGTGGCGCACACGGTACTCGTGTTCTCTTTACAAGGCAAACATTCTATCCACTTTGTGTACATACATGTAACGGTTAACATGTATTTGTTACCTCTTGAAGATCTTGTTACAGGACCTATAAAGTCAATTTGAATATCAGACCAGGGTAATGACACCCCCCTCTTCTGAAGTGGTGCACGATGGGTTGGACCATGGGGTTGATATTGCGGACAAATCAAGCATCCCTGACAGTATGTCTTAACATCCCTTAACATGTGTGGCCAATATGCATAATCACGCAATATCTCATATGTGATCTTATCACCACGATGCCCAGATGTAGGTGCATCATGTGCGTGTTGGAGCATTAACCCTCTGTATACAGTTGGGACTACCCATTGTTGTATACCATGTTTAGAAGTTCTGACCAGTAACCCATCCATGATACTAAATTGGACTTTATATCTCATCAAGATTCGTAAATCTTCATTATCTTTGCAATCCTCATCTGTGATGGGATTGGCAGTAGGGTCTTCTATATGTCTATAGAATATGCCTATGATGGGATCATTCTTTTGACTGGTAATCATGTCCTCATTAGGAGCTTCTTGACTCCATTGCACGACGTTTAAGTCGGCATTATCTCTAGCCTGTCGTCAAGTTATGGCTTCAACATGAATTGAACCCATAAGATCATCAATGTTTAGGGTTTCACCATTGATGGCAGCTTGTTTTGCTAGTGAATCGGCTAAGTCATTACCGTCCTTGTCAATACCTTCTATTTTAGAATGGCCTTTGGTTTTCTTCCAATATATGGTTAAACCATTTTCCTTAACCAGTTCATCAATTTTACAAAACAATTTCCCATGTTTAACAGGTTTGTTATTGCTTTTCAGCATTTGGTTACGTTTCCAGCTAGGCAGATATTCGACGAAACTGTTGCGAACATAGTTGGAATCAGTTATAATAACAAATTCTTTGATACCATATTCTATTGCCATTTGAATGGTCTTATATACTGCACAGAGTTCGGCTATCTGACTGCTTTTGGGACCAATATTGTATCCTATAGATACATTAGGATAATCACCTGTCCAGGCGATTCCGATACCTGCAACTAACTTCCGTTCAGCACCAACTACGTGGTGATATGAACAACCATCAATGTATACCCACGGTAGTGGTCGACAGTATTCCTCGTCATAAACTTTATAAGGAGATAGCAATTGCTCTTCTAGGAAGTCATCTCCGGTGTCATTATCATCCAGAGATGGAGCAGTACAGTCATGTAATTCTGCTAAACCTTGGGCAACTGGGCTTCTCTTATTATGTTTATAACGGACTTCTAACGGCCATCCCTGTAAGGATAGAGTCCATGCAGTAATCCGACTGTTAGAGAGATTACCGTCTCTAATTCTTTCACTCTGCAGATACTGTAGAGGTTGGTGAGCTGTTTCTACAATTATTTTCTCACCTTGGATATAGCTACGAAAATTTTGTAGTGCCCAGACAGTCGACAATAACGCCTTCTCACACGTGTTGAATTTAACTTCAACAGGTGACAAAGTCTTGCTAGCATATGCAATAACTTTGTTTAAACTGTCCTGCTTCTGATACAGAACAGCACTTATGCTTAAATCGGTATATCCTGTCTCCAGATAGAAGGGTTTACCCCCTCTGGGTATGCTAAACAGGGTGCCTGAGTGAGCTTCCTCCTCAGTTCACTTACCGCTTGGTCCTGAGGCTCCCCCCAGTTCCAGGTAGTTTCCTTTTTAAGCAGGTGTAAGAGTGGTTTAGTTATTTCTGCATAGTTATCTATAAACTTACGGGAGTAGTTAGTCATACCAAGGAACGATCTTAATTCCCTGATGTTTGAAGGTGTTTTAGCCTTTAGTACGGCTTCAACCTTCTTCCTCTGGGGATTTAATCCTTCAGAAGTTACCTCATGTCCGAGGAAATTGACATGGGTGCGACACCATTGCGCCTTTTGTAAAGACAGTTTAATCCCTGCCTCTCTTAACTGAGTGAGAACATGTTTAATCTCTAAGATATGCTTATCAAAGGAAGTGCTTTTCAGCAAGACATCGTCGACATATGATAACGTTCCTCTCTCGAGTGCGTCAGGCATAGCTTTATGCATGAACACAGCGAATTCATGACCAGAGTTTATATAACCGAAAGGCATACGGGTCCAGGTATACTGCTGCTTTCCAAATGTGAAGGCCAATTTGTATTGGTCTTCATTATGGACTGGTACAGTCCAATATCCCTGCGCACAGTCAATGGCAGTGAAAATTTTGGATCCCTGCATTTGTACCAAACATTGGTCTATGTATGGCGTTGGCCAACCAGACATATAGACGCGTTTGTTTAGCTGTCGTAAGTCAGCGCATAAACGCCATTGTCCATTAGGTTTCAGAATCCCCAAGATCGGATTATTATACGAACTGTGCACCGGACGTATAATGCCCCTTTCCTTTAAATTCTGAATGATGTCTTGTAGACCATCATATGACGCTAATGGGAGTCTATATTGTTTGATAAATACAGGTGGTAAATTTGGATCAGTTTGTATTCTGGCTACGTGGAGGTTAGTTAACCCACAGTCGTAGGAATCTTTGGCAAAAATATCTTGGAATTCCATTAGGATTTCCTTTATCTGTTGTCGCTCAGCATCATTGGAGCAAGCGTCAGCTAAAGATATTTGCTCTTCTAGCCTTTCCTGAAATCCTGGAAAGATTTCAGGCTGGCCTATCTCATAAGCTTCTTCAAGCCTAGAAGTTAGGTCAGTTCGGTGTTGACTTACCTTTTCTCTTTGGTCGTGATACTCTTGTGATTCCTGCTCATTGAGTGGATGATCGAAGGTGATAGATGCTTCTTCGATTTTACACGAGCCTTCTTCGACGTTGAAGGGATATACAGATAGGATAGTGAATAATCCTTCTGGGGAGGAATGGAATATTTGATCGACAATTTCGTCCTCAGTTAAGTATTCTTCAGGGATGAGGCCTATAATTTGGTTTTGGAAACCAAATGTATAGTACTCAGCATCCAATGCTAGACCTAATGATGTTCCTTTTGGTAAAGTAACACTATTGGGTGTAACATTGTTGATCATGATATAGGTGGGATTCTTACCAATACTTACCATTGGTGTATGTGTTACCACCATCCCTAATTGTTGTATCCTGTTGGATAAACATATTAGGGCATCAGAGTTTTCCAATCTCTGACCCTCCTTGACCTGTAGGGGTAAAAGAAAGTTACTTGTCCCCTGTGGAATGGTTATGTCATCAGGAACTTGGATACTTACCGCATATGGGAGTATTTGTCCTGATTTCAGGGCGTTTTCCTCGTGAAGGTATCCACAAGGATTACCTTTTAACCTTGTCCACAAATTGGAATTAATCAGGTCAAGGTGTATGGCAAAGCGATGTATGACATCATTGCCAACGTATACCTGATAGCGAGGTTCATTTATCACTAGAAATAAATGTTTAACGGTCTTATTTCCGATGGAAATAGATAGTAAACATTTTGCTATCACATTGTAACTCTCTGATTCGCCATCCAGGTTCTGGATCCACCTGTCATGTGGGGAAGCGTACCTGATCATTTTAGGATTAGCGATCTGCTTTAACAGACTTCTGCTAATATAGCTGTTCTCACTCTTTAAGTCCAGCTTTGCATTCCTACTTCTTCCTAAGTCATTTATCTGAATAGGAAAGAATAAGTTGTTATTAACCCTTTCAATTCTGGCAAGGAATTGAGCATGACCTGCCAGATCTACAGATTCAACATAGTCCCTGTGGAGAGAAATGGTTAAAACATCACCTTCCAGAGAGACATTCTGGATCCTCTCTGGAGCAATTCTTATGGAATGCTCATCTACAGGTGCGATTGCATCATTCACCTGCAGGATAGTCACGTCAGGTGACTGACTATTTCTAAAATGTACCTCAATCGAGTCAGGTCTTTCTTCTATCACATGGCAGTTACGATCAGATTGAACATGTGATTTCTCATAGGTTATGGGAACCTTAGCTTGTGACCATACAATTCCATTTACACAGTCAATAATTGTGTTAAGTCTCCTGAGTATGTCTATACCCAGAATCAGTCGGTCATAGGGGAGATCTACCACTATCACCGGGTGTCTAAAGGTTTTGTTACCTATTTTAAACTTTAACCAGGTATTGCCAATAACATGAAGGGCATTTCCTCCTACACTCAACAGAGCGTTGGGGAAATCTCTTAGCTTCGGCTTATCCGTTGCTAAGTCCATTACCTGCTGGAAGTAGGATAAGATAGTGGCTTGTGAACCAGTATCTATTAACCCTTTGAAAGGCTGGGGTAACGAATCCTGTATTTCTACAGACATGTAGTACCTTCCTTCATGTTCTTCTAATTCACATAAGAATTTAGAATGTGTCAACATATTACTTGTTTTCCATACATTACCGGTCACAGCAGTAGTTTCTACCTGTACTGAGGAATGCTCAGTCTTACCCACAGGCCCATCCTTTTTAGGAATAACTTGAACTGTCAAGCGGGAACTAGTGGTCGGCATCTCATCAGTTAACCCTTTCAGGTTTGGATCCTGGAAACTTGTGGTTGTTGGGGCTACTTTAGCCTTTGGCTGAAATGAAAAAACAGAGGAACACGTTGCGCCTCCTTCACCCGAAAGTGAAGTGACGGGATAGGCAATAGGTTTCCTTACACAACTATTGTTTGTTTGACTGTTAGTACCTGGAAAGGAAACAGGGTTAGGCATTACATCTACTGACAACCTAGCCTGTTTAGTCACAGTGGCTATTATTGCTGCGGCACCTGTTGTTGTTGCTGCGGTTGCACAGGTAGTTCTGCAATTGGAGCTATCCCTAAAAAAGGATTTCTGGCAAAGACTTCGTTAATCTTTGTCATTCCCTCCATTAATTTGCCCATCTGGTCTGTCAATTGACCAACCTGACGACGCAAATTATTTCCCCCATTGCCGTTTTGTCTTTGCCCATTAGAATTTGGTTGGGATGGCTGAGACTGTTGGGAGTTATTGGAAGCAGATTGGTTATTTCTGTTTCCATATCTCCTATTTCCCTGAGGATTCCTTCTCCATTGGGAATTGCCTTGGTTCTTATTAACCCAGGGGCGTTTATTCCCATTGGCATTGGATTTTTCAGAGTTAGAGGAATTTGCAGAATTGCTTCTTGCGTTTTCCTGTTTCTGAGGTTTTGGTGTTTTCAAAACCTCGGAATAGGTCCTCTTTTTCTGTTGGGTTTCTAAACCTAACTGAATTTTAGTCTCTGACACCATTTTATCACCAGGTTTCTTAACCTTTGGCTGATTTTCGTCATGTGCATGGTGTATAGTATACAACTTCATGCACTGACTGACTAGCCATTCTAATGGTAACTTACAATCGTAATCTCTTGCGAGATTCATTTGTATGTTTACCGGCATGGCATGAAAATACAGATCTTTGAAGTCTGTGCTTTCATACCTGGGTTTCTTTGGGCCACGGAGTATGCATTTTTAAGAATTATTAAAAATTCTCTGGGGCTTTGATCTGGACGGCACTTTAAGTTATAAAGCGCCTTCTTTGCAGAAGCAATGGTTTTATACTTACCATATTCCATGATTATTTCATATTTCATCTTGGACCAGGACATTAACTGTATAGCTTGAAGACTTTCTAGATAAACACGACACATTGAATCAAAGGTCCATGTAATGAACCATTTCTTATGAATGTCATCATACATGCCCAATGAATTCATTGCTCTATCATAATTTTCCAGATGTTCAGATATGTTTCCTGAACCTCTAGAAAATTGTGGGACAGTCTCTCTAAGGAATTTGATGACCTTTGGTGTTTCATAAACAGGCATCGTTGATTTATGACCTCTGTTTCTGTGTTTGGGTAAACGTCTATGCGATCTGTCTGCTGAAGAGGGATTAGACCCGTACAACAGTGCAGATGGCATATCACTTACATGGCCTTCAGAGTGGACAGTGCAATCACTTTCACTCCCATCACTCTGAGCTTCTTGTTCACTGTCACAATTCTGATCAGCATCAGAATCCTGCCAGTGTACAGAACCATGTCTGTTTTCATTCCTATCACCTTGAATTGGACTCTCCCTCTCAAGTTTGGCCAAGACAGCTTTTTCAAATTGTTCTGCCCAAGATTGCCAAGATGGTTTGGTAATGTCATGAGATGGGGAATCTTGTTCCACAGGTGATTTTTTAGAATTACTCACACCTTTACTTACAGACTGTTTTATGAAAACCTGGTTTGGTGTGGGAAAATCATAATAAGGAGGGGATTTACAAATAGTCTTTTCTTGCATTTTTGTGCAACTGTTTGGCACAGAATGATGACTACTAACCTCACTGTCTAATTTCTGACTCTCCTTTTCATACTCATCCAATTGCATTTTAAGCTGATTTATTTCCCGTGCATATTTATCCGTCAACACTTTCATTTCTTTTTCATGATCAGCCTGACGAGTTTTATGCTCAGCAAGTAAATCTTGGTATTTCCCATTTTGAATGCCCAGATCGTCACTGGACGTGTCCAATTTGGCATTCAGTGACTTGTTTTCATCACACACTTTAAGAAGTGCTGTCATAAAGAAAGGCCAAGAGTGTATTATGTACGCCATTTTCCTTTCTATGTTCTTTTGTTCAGCAATTTCTTTAAGATATATGATGATGTGTTCATCAGTTAGAATGGTGTGTTTAGCTTCCCATTCTATGCTTTTCAACCAAACCTCATAGGTTGCATCATTTTTCATATGTTTATGAATATGAACTAGAGCATGTTTTCTTAGGTCTTCAATTATTTCAGTATTATCTGTTACAGATGTATTACTGGATTCAGCCATATTTCTATACAGTGATTTAATCTCAATACAAACTCTTTTCTATATCAGGATTAAATTGCATGAATTACACCAATATTATTATATATGAAATATAATTTCAACTTAAACGATCTCAGCACCGTGCCTCCAATATGTGGGGATATTTATGGGATAATAATAGTAAACAGTTGAGAATTGCCCACTAATTCAATTCTCAGATCCCAAAGAACGTTTATCGTGTTAAGTGGAATGTATTTCATATAATAATATCACAATGTATAAAAATAGATTTTATTTTTAATAACAAATTAATAATAATAACATGTAACATGCGTGATAATAATCAATGAATATCCAGTATAAAATGATATGCAATACAAAGGAATGGGTATTACGTTTCAATGGCTAAATAGTATTATCTGTCAAGACTTTGACGATTTATGACTATCTTTAACACAGACTGAAAAAGTTTCACTCAGAGAACAGAATTCTTCAGAGTGCAGCGTAAGGTCGTAAAGTTTAGCTGACAGTTAGAATAACCCTTTCAATGCTGGCTAGATCTCCTAGGTAATCAAGATCTATTCTTATGTAATTTTTAAATAAAATAACATTTAAACCAGTTCATTAGTCATTTCCTGGAACCATCCAATAAGAGAATCTACCATATATATAAGCAGATTTTAATTTGTCTAAAAGATATCTTATCTTAATTTAAAAACAGCGGTATGCTATCATGTGATAATATCACATCAATATATAATTATTCTTAATTCCACCTGCAGAATGGAATGTTTATAACTATATATTCTTTAGTTAACTAAGATTTCTTAATATGGAAATCTGACCGTGCTTTATCCAGTCATATATATCATGCTATTAATACATTTTAATTAATTTAATTAATTGAAACCAGTATAATTACCAGTTGAGTAGATATTTCATCCGATTGGTAGTCTCAGGAACTTATTTGGATGTCTCTCTGCATGGAGGTTGGAGTCCCCAACTTCCAATTCCTCTCTCCTCTTTTTCTTTGCATATCTCTTGCATCTGCATCCCCTGCCTTCCCTTTGTCTTAACTTTTAAAGGGCCAGACTCTCTGTACGTCATCAGTTGATAACCCAATAGAAGTACTAGAGGTGTGGTTATCTTCCAGATCGCAATTTAGGTATTTAGTCTATAGAGGGCAGTCTTGTCCCACTAAACATACCTATCCAGGAAAGAGTTAACTTTTCCTGGTGGCTATTTTGACGTCATTTTGCGTTATCTTTATAGTGCCATAACTTAAAATTTCAAAGGGTTCTTTAAGTTTTGTCCAGACTATGTGTCTGGCAAATCTGAGTTTTGACCCGTAACTTACAATGGTACCTTATATATATATAGACAGTAAAATTAAATTATTTAATCTTCTCTGTCACAATTGTCTGGGTTTAGAATTGATTATATTCTTCTTATCACTTGTTTATACTATGCATTCCTTTTAGCTCTGACAAAGTGGCTAGTCTTACAGAAAGAAATCTTGTGTTTTTTTTGTTTTTTTTGTTAACTTGGAATAACAAAATGGAGTCTGGTCTGTTCAGAGTGACTCAGAATATACACTTTTAGTTTCTATCATAGCACAAAATGTCTGCCGATATAAATACCCTGACATAAAGAAAGCATATTTAGTGTAATGCCTTGGAGACACCACTAGGGGCAGTGTGTAGGAAGACATGTGCTTCTGGCAGTGACATCACAGGCCAGCCTATTTAGGAATACACTGAATAAAAACCAGATGTAGGAGAAACTATGTCTCTTTGCCTGTACGTGACTGATGTAGTACCAGCTCTGACTTAACCCCTTCCAAAGGGCTGGGGCCTTGTAAGTAATATGAATCCATTGTAACATTTAGCAACCGATAGCCTTTTGTAAGTAACATGTTGTAGTTTTGTATTGTATAATTATTGTGGTAAATTGACATTCTGCTAGCAACATTTAATATTAAATTTTGTGTATTTTCTATCCACATATTCGATCATAATACCATGAGCTATAAAAATATTAATGTTGTTCCATATTGCTTAATTATTATGTATTAATAGATTAATAGTCATATTTAAGTCACGACCACAACACATTTTATTTTCAATATTTTACCATAATTATTATAATTTTTTTAAGTAAAATATGACATGATTCAAATAATGGTATGCAAAGAAAGCCCTTCTTGTCCTAAAAAAACCCAATATATAATTTGTATGGAAACCATAAATGAGAAAGCGGAAAATTACAGCTAAACACAAACACCATAAAAGTGTCAAAACCGCTCTGGTCCTTAACCCTGTTACAGCCTTCTACGCCTTCCCCATTATAATGGGCTTTAAAGCAGCATAGAACGCCGTAACGGCTAAAGCCCCCAGGAGCCATGATTTACTTACCTCCGCTGCGATCCTCTTCGGGCGGACTGCCTGACAGCCCAGGCAGCCCTCCACCAGCAAATCAGGCCCCCGGGGGCCATGTGATCGCTCTCAAAGAGCGATCACATGGTCCCCGTAGCTGGCTGTGTCCAGGAATCCTACTGCAGGCTTTTCTGTCTGACCAGCTTCTTGCTTCTTTCATCGCCGCTGATCACGTCCTAGTGACTCACAAACTGTAAGTTGACCTACCCGTTACACCAGGCACAGTCCCATGGCATCACTCACGGGTCAGGTCCTCATTTTACATTTACGTTCAGCTATTTACTACTACAACTGCATATACAGTCTATCTGTCCATTTTTCAGCCGTTCGGTTACACGGTCATTTCATGCATATCTCACTCCATGCATTTCCCCGTTCAGTTTTATGATGTTTGTAACGGAGCTCCCTGTACTCCGACCGAGTACCCTGCATTGATGGACACTTCCTAGCTTGCGCCGAGGACCACAAGCACCGCATCAGACACCACAACCACTGCAGACTCTGCAACCGCTGTAGCTTGACTGGAGTCTCGCCGTCTTCCTTTCACCCTGGATCAGCTTCTGTCTTCCAGGACCGTGTGGGAGAGACCTCTTCCTTCCACCCTGTATGAACCTCCAGCATCCAGGACTGTGTGGGGAAGACCTCCTCCAAGGAGAGCGTGTCAGGAACAAGCTCAGGGGAGTATGCAGAGCATATTAAGCCCCAGTGTGATTATAACTGCTCCCTCCAATAACGAGACAAAGCTACGTTTAGAGAGATCAAGAAGAACTGTCTTAACCTTTATTTTACTTGGGACTAGCCCATATGGTCATTACATTAACAATGCTGTGAAAACTCAATAAAATTACAAACAGCCAAATCATAGCAGGCAACATACAGTGACTTATTATAACACAATGGCATATTTTTAAAGGGGTGGGGAGACAATATTAAACAGAAAATATCTCACATGCCTGCAGAATTAGCAATATGCAAATCTACCCAAATATGCAAATGAACCAGTCTTGCTAGTCAGGTAGTGCATATTGCTGTTGCTACCAACAGAGGGCACTAGACAAGCTCCATAGCCAAATCCACCTAGTTGGTAGCAAACCTCAGCAGTACAGGAGAGCAGGCAATACATTTCACAGTACACACACACACACTATAAACAATTACATTACACACACCCTGCAAATATTACAAGTTTTAGAATGAAATGTATTTCTTAAACTGTGTACTTTGTCTTTAAGAGATATTGCAAACTGACAAGGTGTTAGAAATGGAACATATTGTTTTTCATAACTGTTTCTTTAAGCAATAACCTCAGTGCATAATATGTTTGCGCCATTTTGTCCCAGATGAAATACAATAATGCATAAACAAGCTTCAAGGTTATGCTACGACTCTTTCAGTACACAAGATACTGTGGTAACCTTAAGTAGATAAGGATGTCCAGACTTTAAGATGCCATCTTGAACTAAGTCAGGAAAATTTCCATGACGTATGCACCCTTTAGTTATGGCCTTGTATGTTTGCCAAGTTAAGGGAGGTCCTAAAATGAATAAAGTAAAAAAGGTATTTTTTTATATATGAACTACAGTAACCTCAAAATGGAGACACCTAAGGTATAAATAGGTGTACTTTTAAATGTTAAGACACAGAGGAGAGACTTGGAGACAGACGCTGCTCCATCTTAAAATGACAGAGAGGCTGACATGATGACATGTTCAGAAGGGTATGTTAACCTATTAATGATATTTGCAAGCATGTAATTTAATCTTATAAACTCTGCTATAATGGATTTTATATTTTTATATAATAAATATCCAAAAAGACAAAACTATTGCTTCCAAGACAATCCTTATTTTATATTGTATTCTCAATTATTTATATATGTTAAATAGAGGATCTCTTACACTATATAAAATTATGGCTAAGATATCTGTATGGTTAGCCCTACTAAGTTCTATGCTTTAAGACATTATAGTGGTAAATAAGGGAACCACCAGCGGTTACATTATAATGGGTACAGGGTGACTAAAACATAAGAGAAATAAAGCAACCTACGTAAATAGTCTGTCTGAAGATAGAATAGGGGCTTAAAAGCCAAATACATCAAATAGTCATAGTCCCAGGGGAGGAGGCTGGCAAGCAGTCCTCTCCAGGACCAAGTGGCGAAGGTCATTTTGTCACAATGTTATTTCTATGTATTTTCCGCCCGTGCACCTTACTGACAGCACATTCCTATAGATCTCTCCGTTCGTGCACTTCAACACATGAACAGATAATATACACATGTCCCTTTCTCATTTAGGGTCATGCGGTTCACACTGCACGAAAGGGATACAATTCAAACTATTTTCATACTCATACATATTTTGTCCAGTTCGTGCGGTTAACTGCACAAACGGGCAGTTTTGGGTTAAACTCATTTTCAGCTACTTTCAGTGTACAGTGTGTACAGTGTACAGTGTACAGTGTGTGACTTATTTTCTGCCCGTCACAAACTAATCCCAAACTCAGGATTATACTGTATTACACACATCATGCAATTAAATTCCCATGCTTTGCTATGTATCTTGCCCGCAAGGGCTTCTTTCACACATGTCTCGTTCGGATAAACTACTTGTATCATTATGTTATGACACTCCGTTCGTGCGGTTTAACAGCACGAACGGAGTGTATGTGTTCCATCATACCACACATAAATAATTTTTGTATACTCACGAACGGACTACATTTGTTTCATACTCATTTTCCACCGGGCATATACAGCCACCCATACGGCAATCAATCACCGTTCACGCGGTCTACAATACCTCAGGGTTACAATATCTGTCATTTTTCTCCAGTATAGGTGCAGCGGGTCACGGTCCCATTTAACAAGCATGACTGGCACCAAGTTACATCCAACGGGATCCCCAGGCACTACCTACGTATCACTAATTACAGGCTACACTGATTACTTACATATATCACCTCCCATACATCAAATGCATGACATTGCTACATACACTACTTGTAGCGGATGTCATTGGGCTGTCCTCAAAATTATGTGTATTCGGATGCTTTTTGTTAATTTTTGCCATATGTATGTAAGTTGTATGCAGAATCCGCTGATTGTTCGGTAAAATCACTCCAGTTATTATGCGAGTGAAACTAACGAACAGCCAGACCACCCCAGGAATAATTGTGCCTCCAATTACTGTTCGCAACAATGTTGCAAATGGGTAATTGGCAATCAGTGCAGTGTGTGCTTTGTCCTCTGGGTGACTGCCATTTGGGAGATGAACATGTGGCGGCGGCGGCCATCTTAAACTCCCGAACAGCTGTGTTTTGCCGTCGAGTGTCTGGAACCCAAATCAGACACTCGGTTAGGCAAACACCGCAGAGACCTCCACACTGCCGTCACTTCATGTAGAAACTACCGAACGGCTCCCCATTCGGTAGAAAGAACCCCATGAAAAAGGGGGTTTATCCGAATCGTTCTCAGTCTCCATAACCCAAGCCGTTCGTGCATTTTGTTCCCTCTTTCTGTGACCGACTGCAGGGCCAAAACGTATGGAACCCATTTCGGCTGTTAACCCCAGCACGGTTGGTCTTTTTATTACCTCCAGGAATTTCCCGAACCCCTGGTCCAATCTGGGTGATTTTTTAATATGTCTCTCACTAGGATCAGGGCTACCAGGGGAGGTAATATTTAAAGGGGTACCCCTATGTTTAGTGGTACATCCAGAAAACCAGGGGAACTGTGTCCTGCATAATGGGATTATGAGTCATACTAAGGGGAGGGGATGTGTGGGTGGCAAGTCATGTATGATTGGTGTACTGTATAATTACTGTAAATTCCTCCCTTGCATGGGAGAAAGCTTTAAAAGAAGGTTGAGTGATTAAAAGTTCAGTACTGCTCCTGATGCTGTGTGTCGTCCAGTCATTGGGATTTATATTGTTATATTATTGGATTGATTTGCCTGCTGTAATTATTGCCTTATGGATTTTTAATACTTGTTCCTGAGCCTCACTGGGCTCTTGAGTGGAGATAACCTGTGGAATACCAGCTCTCCGCTACACTACTGACGACCAAACCTACAGGTCATTTACATAAATGCATAAAGGGTTTTCAAATACACTGACCACTATAGGTCATACAAATATTTCAGGTATCACGTATTTATTCTATCACACACAAATCCTAACACTCAGAGCATACTTTATTACATATTTCATGTGACAAATTTTCTCCTTGAAAGCACTCAGTACGGGCTATATGACATGATTATGCAATGTTCAAATTATACATGTGTTATTCATAAAAATCACAATACACTTGACAACGGTGGTTTTACAGTCACTGCCACCTACAGGTCGGCAATTATATTGCTATTACGGAGATATTACCATTTTTCTCTGCATCAACTCCGATTAGTGGTCCCGTGAAGCCAACCCCCCGCATCACACTTGGAATCATACACCCCTCGGGCCAATCGTGAGCTAGCCGCCTCGCATTGTATCATAGAGAGGGCCTCACCTGCCACTCCCCTTCCTATTTTCTGTTTACAGCCACTGAGAGGCCAACATCATGCCACTACATTTGGTGGCCACAAAAAAATCCCCTTGTGCCAACACATAGGTAGAGCCTCTCAAGCCACTTGGCAACTAACAGGGACTCACCAGTCACAAAATCATAAGCATAATGGTTTCGCCGCAAGGCATACCTAGCAAGCCAGTACTAAGCCAACCGGTTCAAATAATAATTGTATTTTTATTTTATTTAAGTATGTCTCAAGAAGGTGGCGAAGAGTTATCTCTCCCTAGCACCCCTGCAAGGGTTGAGACACCTTCACGGAGGGGAGATGTTGTCAGTCCAGCATCAATCAGATCCTGGACAATCCCACGCATTACCACCGAGCTAAGGAGGCGACAAATCCCCTACCCTGCCACAGCAAGGAAAGCGGAGCTATACAAACTGCTACGCACAACAACCGACAACACGGGAGCAAGGGAAGGTTCCAGCAGCACCAACTCGGGTGATATCCAGACTATGCTGGCATCACTCATGACCTCAATGGACGTTGATCCTGCGCACACAATCCCAGCCCACGTCAAAAGAGACATCCTGGAGGGCAAAGATGTCAACCTACCATTCTTACTAATTGCCTCCCTGGATGTCGTAGAAAATAAAACTTACATGTATGATGATGTATCTGTGGTGGTCAGATCCTACTACCCCAGGTTAAACTGGAAACTGACCATCCCGGAATTTGTGTTAGCATATGGCATATTTAGAGATGTCATCTGCAAGGTGTACCCTAATAGAAGGGGAGAATTCGATCGCTACATGCACAAGCTGGTGGACCTGAGAAACAAATATGGAGGGTCGGCCTTTTACGACTACCATAGGTCATTTTCCACCAAAGTATCTGGCGCTCTCTCCCAGTATGCTGTCCGTATCAACTGGGGCAAGCTAGATACGGAAATCTTTCTCAGACACTTTGCAGGTCTTAAAACACTGGCTTGTGCATCCTTTTCATCTACTACCCACACAACTAACTTTTCTTCCAGCACAGCAACCGATCACGACCAGGCACCTGGCACTAGCTACGCTGGCAAAACCGAGAAGTCCACGACTTAGAAGGATTTTTTACAAGCTCAGCTCTTTTTGAGATCTACTCCATCGTAGCAGCTGCGGTAGCTTGGGCACATTTATGGTTCAGTTCGTTGTCACTCAGACAATCAGGCCACATGCCACATCATTAACAAAGGCCATTCATCATCCCTAACAATCATAAGGTTTCTCAGGAAACTCACGTGGTTGGCAGCATGTCACAATTTCTACTTGGTTTGCTTCCATGTTTCAGGCATTAGTAACATAGCAGCTGACAGTCTGGCTCGTTTGAACTTTCAGGCTTTTCGTTAAGCACTCCCGTCAGCCGCTCAAGCAGCCACAGCCGCTCCTCCTTTCCAACAGCTAACCGTGGACTAGAACTAATAATACAACATAGCAGGGATGTGTCCAAACTGGCACTTTCTTCCAAAACTTGCAAGACATACAACAGAGCCTTCACACTATTCAAAAAATTCCTATCATACCACGACATATCCCAACCTTTTCTCATGACATCTATCATAGCCTTCACCTCTTTTTGCCACCTTAAATTACACTTATCTTACAACACCATCAAATTATACCTCACAGGCATTCAACATCACATACTAACCCTACCGCCTAATACACATAGCTTCATGTCAGCTTATCAGGTAAAGAACATACTACGAGGCATTCAGAAAACCATGCCTCCACGTTCCCCGCAATGATTACCTATAGACAGTACACTATTTAATGCATTATCTGATCTATTAGACTCCAAACCTTTTCCCTCTTTCACCAACACAGTCGTTAAAACTGCCATGTACATAGCCTTCTATAGGTTCCTCAGGCTAAGAGAATTCACTAATATCACCACCACCCAGACAGACAGGTGCCTCCTACATACACACCTTCGCAAACATATGGACCACCACATACTGGCAATACCCCAGACAAAAACAAGCCAACACGCACCTCCAGTGGAAATCACTTATTACCCTACTCACAACAAATGGTGTCCGGTGGTGGCTCTGGATTCCTACCTGTTACATACTGCATCACTACCATCACCACATTTATTTGCACTACAAGGCTCTGTACTCACTACCACTACTTTTATAACACACATCCAATCTCTACTAACCATGCTAGGTTTTAACCCTGCTCATTACTCAGGTCACTCCTTCCGCATAGGCGGCCTCCATCACTTCCAGCGCTAACATACCAGTGCACATCATCAAGTCACTGGGACGATGGAAATCATCCACCTATACATCCTACATCCCTAAGTCAAAACAATAATTAAGAAATGCATTCAAAGAGATTTCTGGATAAATTGTATATATTGTGGACTGAATTAAATCTTTTCGTTATTCATTTTGCACTCTTTATTTAAAGGCCTACCGTATCGTCGTTCTCGGCACACCACAACCAACTTGCTCTTTTATACTATACTACGTCCTTACTTATATCTTACTCCATATATGGCTATGTTGCCCCTTACACAAATAGTAAGGCCGTTTGTCCTGTAATTGTGGGAGGGGCTTAAATTAATCCACTCCCCTATATAAGGTACACCCCTTACCTGACTCCATACCGGGCAGCTTCTGAATGACCCTCCCACCCACTCCTCAATTTTATACTTTCTCTTTTCTTTCCCCTTACTTTACTTTTCTTATTCCTTGGTGGGCCCTCTTTATTTACAGGCCTACTGTATCGTTGTTCTCGGCACACCACAACCGACTTCCTCATTTATACTGTCCTACGTCCTTACTTATATCTTACTCCATATACGGCTATGTTGCCCCTTACACAAATATATATGTGTGTGTGTGTAACGTCATACGTAGTGTATTTTAATGTTAATAGAAATACATATATTAGTATTAAAATACACTGAGAATGATGTTACATATATAAGATATATTTGAAGGCTTGGCCTGGAGTTGTGGGAGGGGCTTGGTTCAAGGGCTGCCAATCCACTCCCACCTTACCGTTGCTGGTCTGGCGAATCTGAAACGTTACTTCCGGTTCAGACCGCCATCTTGGATTTTTCCTTACCTGTTCCCTCGTGGTCTCCTGGTCCGGGCTTCCCTGGCTCTCCTTACCGTTGCCGGCGTCCACACAGCTCGCTCGTTACCTCTTCTTCACGAAACCATAAGTCAGGCCCGCCGTAAAGCAACCATTGCAATTCCCCTGCTTCACACGGTGGAGCCCCGTTCGGTTCAAATCTGCATTCGGTTCGTTTTATTTTATCATTATGGCATTCGTCTTAATAATTCCCTCAGCTATTCGCATGTTCACCGTTCAAACTAACGAACGATATCATTCGGTTAAATATGCATAACATCAATCGGTTGTTTTTTTCGAATGTAAATTATGGTGTATCTATTCGTTTGTTGCTACACTCTACATAGTTCTTTCGGCAACTACACTAACTCACGTATTAAGCACAAATTCAGCCGATACTCCATGGGGATTTTGTCCCTACTGGTTACAAACGTTATTGCAGTCACTTGTAAAATCTATTTATTAAATAGGAATGTTGTAACAAGGATGATGGGTCCTGATTTCCTGAATTTGTTTCCCCCACAAAGTCATCCCAGTGGTTCCTTCTGGGAATTGTGAATTCTGTCACTGGTATCAATTTTCTTATAGGTTGGTTGATGTTTAAATTATGTTTTTATGAAGTCCAATGATACACATTACATTAGTTAAGCATGTATTTTTCTCTTTTAGGTTATTTTCCATCGAACGGTAGCTTTTACAAGCACGAAAACCGTCATCATTGTCGTTAAATCTACCCTCTGCAGTGTTGGGTAGGTTCCTTGTTTTTAGGGCCCACGATCTGGCCATACCACTACGTTTGATCACACGTTCATATATCAAATCTCATGTTCAACAGTTAATCATCACAAGACTCTTACAGTCACTGGTTTCTTCTACCTCGACAGCGCAACCTGACTCACATATCAGGTACTACGCCAGATCCCATTTTTCTTCTCTACCATGTTCTGAGGGGTACTGGTCCTAGGTTATATCACCCAACTAGGTAAAAGTTTCTGGTATTAATCCATAGGCTAGTGGTCCCGCGAGACCAACACCCCTCTCCTCATACTCGCAGGAATACGCCCCTCGGGCCAAATCATAGCTAGCCGTCTTGCATTGTCGCGTAGAGTGGACCTCACCTGTCACTCCCAATCTATCTTATGCTTTAACTGCCGCCGAGAGGCCAACACCCCGCCACAATGTTCGGTGGCCTCATACGTTCCCCTCGGGCCCACGCATAGGTAGCGCCTCTCAAGCCACTTGGCAATTAGTAGGGACTCATCTGTCACCAGCAACAAGTATAATTGTTTTGCCGCTTGGCATTTAGCTAGCCTTACCAGTACCCACCCAAATCAAACATTACAGAGTGATTGATTAAAGCTACCTTATATTTTTCAGTTATGTCTAATAATCCTGATATCCCTGAGGAACTCTCGCTACCCTGCACTCCTGCTACGCCTGGTACCCCTGTTCCTGGAACAGACGTTGCTAGTCCTGCTTCTCTCAGATCATGGACCATCCCACGTCTCACGGCAGAACTTAGAAGACGCTGCATCCCTTTCCCAGCTACTGCTAGGAAGGCCGACATGTTCAGACTTTTGAATACGGCCACTGACAACTCTGATGCAGGGGAAGGCCCTAGTGGCACACAATTGCCAACATTTCATGCCATGATGACTTCGCTCATGTCATCCATCAGCACAATTAATGACAGGCTGGATAAATTGGAAGCAAGTGGTACTAAACAGACCGCTACGAACCCAATTGCTGCCAGTCACCCTCTGGCTAACATGACTGGTAATTCATTGGAATCAGGGTCACTTAGCGAAGATATTAATCCTTCACACATGGTCCCATCTCACCTTAAAAGGACATTCTGGAAGGCAAGGATGTCAACCTGGTGTCAATGCTTATAGCCTCCCAGGATGTCCTAGAGAATAGGACTTTTGCATATGGGGATATACCTGTGGTACTAAGGGCTAGAGACCCAAGACTGAACAGAAAACTGTCCATTCCTGAATTTGTACTGGGTTTTGGGATTTATAGGGATGTTATACCCAGGGAAAAGAGCAGAGCTGGATGCATGCATGCACAAGATGGTGGACCTGGGGCACAAATACGGTGGTACCGCTTTTTACGATTACCACAGTTCCTTTTTTTGCAGAGGTGGCTGCAGCTCTGGCTCAGTTCAACTTGAGCATTAATTGGAGCAAATTGGACACTGAGTTATTCTGCAGGCATTTTGCAGGCCTCAGGCCTCCGGCTTGTGCAGTATGCGCATCTACAGCACATCACACAAATCTCTGCCCAAACACAGCTAAGATCGAACAAAACCAATCTACCCCTAACTTTCCTAAAGCTACCAAGGGATTAAAAGACAAGCTGGGGAGGGACATTGTATTCCTGGGTTAATCCCAGGTATGCAATAACTTCAATGCGGGCAATTGTGGTTTCAGTTCCTGTAGGCTGATGCATGTATGTTCACACTGTTTTAGAGCCCATGCCAAAACTATGTGCCCAAATAAAGCGTTCCCCAAACCGTATCACACGTGTGTGAACGTCACTTTATTGACATCACTTTTACAGCCACATCCTTCATGTCATTTCACTGACTATATTATTTAGGGCATGACTGAGGGATTTCACACCAGGTTGGTCCATTTACCCTCCGGTACACTGGAATGCGACAACCTACAGTCCACATTAGACGATCCACAGTTGGTAAATACTCTTATCTCAACTGAGTTGGAACAAGGGTTTCTGTTGGGACCATTCTTTTCCCCACCCTTCACGTCTTGGAGAACCAACCCTATAGGGGTAGTCACAGGGAAGACCTCACTCAAACCCAGACTGATAATTGATTTATCAGCACCACACTCCTCCACTGTCCCCAGCTTAAACTCTCTAATACCTTCTGAAGAATTTTCACTACACTACGCCACTATCGACCATGCCATAGGGGCCATTCTACAAGCAGGTACTGGAGCATGGCTGAGTAAAACCGACGTGGTAAACGCCTTTAAGCTACTACCCATACATCCTTCCCTGTGGCATCTACACGGCTTTAAATGGCAAGGGAGGTATTATTTTTTCACCCGACTAACTTTTGGCTCCAAAAGCAGTCCACGTATATTTGACACGCTTGCAGAGGCTCTATGTTGGCTGTTACTAAATGTGTGCAAGTGCCTTTCGGTTATCCACTATCTGGACGATTTCCTCTTGATTGAGAATAACACTCTTCCACCTAGTAGTTTGAACCACTTATTGGCACTGTTTGAATCTCTTAACATTCCTATCTCTCCTCACAAAACTTTGGGTCCAGATACCTACATGCAATTTTTGGGCATACAACTAGACACGATAAACATGCAGGCCAGTCTACCTCAGAACAAGATTGAGCGTACCCTGGCAAGTATTGAACATTACCTGTTACAAGGTCATTGTAATCGGAAAGAACTCCAATCACTGCTTGGA
Organism: Pelobates cultripes; assembly: GCA_933207985.1. Taxonomy (NCBI): domain Eukaryota; kingdom Metazoa; phylum Chordata; class Amphibia; order Anura; family Pelobatidae; genus Pelobates; species Pelobates cultripes. The sequence goes on from OW240912.1 coordinate 118,491,374, forward strand.
TCGCTCAATTTTGCCATGAGGATCATACCCCAAGGTAGATCTTTGATATCCCACTTGTTATCTTTGTTTCCACTGTTTTCTTTGGACACCTCACATATCACATTAGATGTACACGCAACATCTGATTTACGCATGTGGCGGGTTTTTCTCACCTCTTGGAACGGGCAAACCATGTTTATACCACCTCCCTCCAACACATCACCTACATTATGGACAGATGCCGCAGCTAACACAGGCTTTGCCGCCATCTGGGGTGATCAATGACTTTGGGGCCCTTGGCCAACCGAAGGCGATTCACTACCCAAATTTTCTGACACCTCGGTTTTATTTGAGTTTTACCCAATCGTGGTGGCAGCCATTGCTTGGGGACCATATTGGTCTGGCCACACGGTCAGGTGCTACTCGGATAACCTGGCTACATGACACATTGTCAATAAAGGCCGTTCGGCATCACTGGTCATTATGAGACTGCCAAGGCATCTCACATGGGTAGCAGCAACTTGTCAATTTTTTATAACATGCATACACATCCCGGGGTACACAAACACCTCTGCTGATCACTTGTCTCGGTTTCGTTTCCAGGCTTTCCTCTTGTCACTACCCAACGCTTCCAGACGAGCGACACCTGCACCTCTATTCCAAGACATGATAATGGATTAAAGACCTTGTTAGATCACGCACGTCACATTTCTCATATGGCACTCTCAGTAAACACTAGGGACACTTATGATAGGGCTTTTCACGTATTCAAAAAATTTATCACCGAGTTTCACATTCACGACATGTTTGCATTAGAGTCGATTTTTGGTTTTACCTCTTTTTGCCACATTAACCTTAAACTATCCTTTAATACTATTAAACTGTACCTTACTGGCATCCAACACCATATGCTCATCCAACAACCTAATACTACTGGTTTTCTAACCTCATACTAAATTAAAACATTACTTAAAGGCATTAAAAAATTAGATACACATGTTCCCTCACAAAGACTACTCATAGACAACAACATCATCCACTCTCTATCCAACCTATTAGATTCATTTCCTTTCGAACCCATGACAAATAGCACTATCAAAACAGCACTATATCTCGCCTTTTACGGGTTCCTCCGGCCTAGCGAATTCACAACCACAACCATCACAGCATCTGACTACCTTAGAACCAATGATCGACAGAAACATACCGACTATTATATTCTCTCTCTAAGACAATCCAAAACCAGCACCGATGGACACATTATTCAAATACCACTGTACCCTACTCATAATATATGGTGCCCAGTTAAAGTGTTGGACACTTATTCACTTTCAGTCCAAAAACAACCTCAACAGCCTTTGTTTGAACTGCATGGACACACTCTTATGTACAGCATGAATTTAGCTGTGGTCAGACTTCTGTTGACCAGGCTCGGCCTAAACCCCAATCAATTTTCAGGTCACTCTTTCCGTATAGGAGCAGCATCTTCCGCATCCACTAACCATGTCCCCGCTCATATTATTAAGGCCATGGGTCGCTGGAAATCCTCCGCTTACACACTCTACATACCCAATCCTGTTAAAGAATTAAGACAAGCTTTTTGTGACTTATCTCAATAAACAAAGTTGGTTCACGAATTATGTTTTCTGGTTAATTTTCTTTTTGCCCACTTTTATTACAGGCCTACTGCTTTGTCGGTTCCGGCACACCACAACCGACTGGTGCATACTCATGGATGTTATGATTGTATTATGCTAAGATTTCTCTGTTCGGCCATATTGCCCCGACTACAAATTTGAAGGCTTGGCCTGGAGTTGTGGGAGGGGCTTGGTTCACCTTTAAAAGGGCTGCCAATCCACTCCCACCTTACCGTTGCTGGTCTGGCGAGTCACCCCTCCCACCGCTCCCTCTATTTATAACACCCTCTAAGGTGGGCCCACTTTTATTACAGGCCTACTGCTTTGTCGGTTCCGGCACACCACAACCGACTGGTGCATACTCATGGATGTTATGATTGTATTATGCTAAGATTTCTCTGTTCGGCCATATTGCCCCGACTACAAATATATATATATATATATATATATATATATATATATATATATATATATATATATATATACACGTATAATTACAATAATAAATAAAATAATAAAATAAATAAAACTATTTAAATTAAAATAAATTATACATACATATGTAAATTCATTCTAACTGTATTTTGTTAATAATATATATATTGGTAACAAAATACACTTAGAATGACATTCTATATATATCTATCTATATATAAAATACAAATAACGGCAAATGTATATATACAGATAAATATATATAATTACATAAATAACTACATAAGTGTACACGTAGAATTTAAATACATATATATGTATATTTATATTAAAATACTATGTGCATATTTAAGTAATCTTTTAACGTAATTATGTGATTTAATTAATTAAAATTTGATTGACGTGTCTGACAACCCAGGCAGAAAGTACCATTACCATTTGCAAAAGTAGACAACCAAAGGTATTGCAAATGGGATATGTCCAGTCATTTTTAGTAACCACTTAGTCAAAAACACTGGCCAAATATTTGTTTTTTGCTTTTTTCACAAAATAAATATGAATGCTAACTTTGGCCAGTGTTTGTGACTAAATGACTACTAAAAAAGACTGGATATACCCCACTTACAATACCTTGGGTTGTCTACTTATGGAAATGGTATGCCATCATAGGGGTAAATCTCATTCCTGGGCTACCACACGGTCTCAAAGGTAACATTACTAATCTGGCAAATTTCAATATGAAAAAACTGAAAAATATCATATTTGACCCTTTAACTTTCCAAAACACTGTAAACTGTTAATGGGGGGTACTGTTGTACTTGTGAGACTTTGCTGAATCCAAATATTTGTTTTTTTTGCAATTAAAGCTAACAGTATTATGACATTTACAGCTAAAATGTCTTCAATTTTTGTTTTAAATATTAATTTCTCACAGTTTTTTTTTTTTATTCATAATAAGTTATGTTTAATATATGAATAGTTCATGAAGAATTAAAGCCCAGTTTCTCCTGAACAAAATTATATATAATAAGTGTGGGCGCGCGTAATATGAAAGAGGTGAATTACGGTTGAATAGACATAGCGCAAATTCCAGTTTTTGTTTACATTTTGTTTTGATCAGTGTGTGCACTATTGACTCCGTCCTGAAGGGGATAAGGGGTTAACCATTTTGTTGCCTGCAGTAGAGATGACCTTTAATTCAGCGTATTTTAGCCGTAACATTAGACCCCAGTGTAATGACAGTGTGTGACAGAGGAGAAGTGATTGTGAGAAAGCAAGGGCTACAGTACAGCGTTACGGAGTTTGCCGGCGCTATATAAATAATATAATAATAATAATAATAATAGTGTTTGTTAAAGGGAAATACAGTGTGTGTCGGAGATAATCAGTGTGTGAATTTGGGCAGCGTGCATTATTAACCTTCTTAATGTATTTCTAAGTTAGTTTAAGTTGCTCTTGGCTTAGCCCCCCCCCAGCAGCCCATACAGGATCCATAGACACAATCTAATGGTGTAAAATAAAATGTCAATCATCCAGTTGTTTTAGCCAGTTCCATTAGTAGGAATACACACAGGGTCTGCCAGCTTCATCCAGCTACTCTGAGGACTCAGATCCCCTCTGTGAGCACACTGTCAGTCTCCATGCTTGCTGACTGTGAGCCCAGCTTCACTTCCTACTCACACACAGCGGTGACGTCATCCCCCCTCCCCCCTGTGCAGAGACAGAGCACAGTGTATTCTCACTGAACGGAGTGTGAGTGCTCACTGAACGGAGTCTGTGTCTCCAGGCAGGCAAGTTTATACACTACAACTGGGGGGCTGAGGCAGGGGTAAATGGGACAGTATGGGGGGGAGAGTGAGAGGGGGGCAGCATGGAGGGTGATAGGAGGGCAGCATGGAAGGAGAGAGATGGGGAGAGCATGGAGGGAGAGATGGGGGGGGCAGCATGGAGGGAGATGGGGAGGGCAGCATGGAGGGAGGGAGGTGGGGCAAGGAGGGGAGATGGAGAGGGCAGCATGGAGGGAGAGAGAGAGGGGAGGGGCAGCATGGAGGGAGAGATGGGGAGGGGGCAGCATGGAGGGAGAGATGGGAGGTGGGAGCAAGGGAGGGAGGGAGAGGGGCAGCATGGAGGGAGAGAGATGGGGGAGGGCAACATGGAGGGAAGATGGGGAGGAGGTGGGAGCAAGGGAGGAGATAGGAGGGGACAGCATGGAGGGAGAGATGTGGTGGGGGCAGCATGGAGGGAGAGATGGGGAGGGCAGCAGGAGGGGAGAGAGATGGGGAGGGCAGCATGGAGGGAGAGATGGGAAGGGCAGCATGGAGGAGAGAGATGGGAGGGGCATGGAGATGGGGAGGTGGGAGCAGGAGGGAGAGATGGAGAGAACAGGAGGAGGGAGAGGGGCAGCATGGAGGAGAGAGATGGGGAGAGGAGGACAGCATGGAGGGAGATGGGGGAGGGAGCAGCATGGAGGGAGAGATGGGGAGGGGAGGCAGCATGGGAGAGATGGGGGAGGGCAGCATGGAGGGAGATGGGGAGGGGCAACATGGAGGGAGAGATGGGGGGAGGGGGCAGCATGGAGGGAGATGGGGAGGGCAGCATGGAGGGAGAATGGGAAGGGCAGGGGGAGAGATGGGGGAGGGGCAGCATGGAGGAGAGATGGGAAGGGGGCAGCATGGAGGGAGAGAGATGGGGAGGGGGCAGCATGGAGGGGGAGATGGGGAAGGGGCAGCATGGAGGGGGAGATGGGGAAGGGGCAGCATGGAGGGAGAGATGGGGGAGGGGGCAGCATGGAGGGAGAGAAAGAGATGGGTAGTGGGGAGGATTCTGAGTCATTAATGGAATGCTGCCACTAGTCAGACAATTAGTTTAAATTGGGAAGTATAACTAAATGATATGGTAGAGGGTGATACAGATATTCTGTGGGTTGTGTGGAGTGTGGATCATTATTATTTAATGTATAACATATCATTGTTGCATATACTGCAGACACATGGCATTTTTCATGGTTAACTCATCAATGGAAGGGTTACATGTTTAAGTTAGCACAAAGCCATGTGTTGCCTGTCAATCAAAGGGTTAACAAGAAACCCTGACTTTTGAAGCTAGCAATAGATAGTGTTGTGATGGGATTTCAATATGGTTCCAAATTTAGTAGGCCTGAAATCTCCATGTGGCAAATACAACTACGGGTGTTTGTTGTATCTGTTAGTTACATGTAGCTAAGATACTGTCATCAATGTACTGAGCATGTGCATCAACTGTAATATCACATTCCTTTGTCCTTAGTCATGCAGTCTGCCCATACTGAATATCCTGTTCACCTGTTGGTCTAAGGGTATGTGTGAGTGGAGCTATGAATGGGAGGAGTTATTGTTAATAAAAAGCATGTGCAATCTGTGCTCTGGGCTCAGACATTTTTAGAACAGACGTTCATCTGAGACCTGATCGGTAACAATAAAGACCTTTTTCTTCCAGAACGAACCTGCTTCCATCTCTCTCTATGTGTGGCTTCCGCTAACAGTGTCTGCTGACTGCAGCTACATACCATACATTACATCATTTAGCAGGGAGCATGTGAGAGCCTTTTTGGCATAGACATAGAAACATAGACGCTGCATTACCGCTATTTCCTACTGGCGTTGGTGAGCCGTGGGGCCGCCATCTTGGATCGGTCACCAACTCATAGACTGTATATTATGTCTATGCACTCTCTCTACTCAAGGTATTGAAAATCACTTGTAAAGTCTCACAAACTGTGGCAGAAAGACTTGGGGCACATATAAGAATATGTTTGGTATTTAGTGAATATTCCCCTATATAACAATGTTTGGCATTTAGCGAATATTCCCCTATATAACAATGTTTGGCATTTAGCGAATATTCCCCTATACAACAGTGTTTGGTATTTAGCGAATAGTCCCCTATATAACAGTGTTTGGCATTTAGTGAATATTCCCCTATATAACAATGTTTGGCATTTAGTGAATATATCCCCTGTATAACAATGTTTGGTATTTAGCAAATATTCCCCCTATATAACAGTGTTTGGTATTTAGCGAATATTCCCCCTATATAACAATGTTTGGTATTTAGCGAATAGTCCCCTATATAACAATGTTTGGCATTTAGCGAATAGTCCCCTATATAACAATGTTTGGCATTTAGCGAATAGTCCCCTATATAACAATGTTTGGCATTTAGCGAATAGTCCCCTATATAACAATGTTTGGCATTTAGTGAATAGTCCCCCATATAACAGTGTTTGGTATTTAGTGAATATTCCCTTTTATAACACTGTTTGGTATTTAGCAAATATTCCCCCTATATAACAGTGTTTGACATTTAGCGAATATTCCCCCTATATAACACTGTTTGGCATTTAGTGAATATTCCCCTATATAACAATGTTTGGTATTTAGTCAATATTCCCCCTATATAACAATGTTTGGCATTTAGTGAATATTCCCCTGTATAACAGTGTTTGACATTTAGTGAATATTCCCCTATATAACAATGTTTGGCATTTAGTGAATATTCCCCTATATAACAATGTTTGGCATTTAGTGAATATTCCCCTATATTAATGTTTGGCATTTAGTGAATATTCCCCTGTATAACAGTGTTTGACATTTAGTGAATATTCCCCTATATAACAGTGTTTGACATTTAGTGAATATTCCCCTATATAACAATGTTTGACATTTAGTGAATATTCCCCTATATAACAATGTTTGACATTTAGTGAATATTCCCATATATAACAATGTTTGACATTTAGTGAATATTCCCCTATATAACAATGTTTGGTATTTAGTGAATATTCCCCTATATAACAGTGTTGGGCATTTAGTGAATATTCCCCTATATAACAATGTTTGGCATTTAGTGAATATTCCCCTGTATAAGAATGTTTGGTAAGGATTGAGGAGAGAGCAGGAACACCGACAGCCTTTATACAGGGATTGAGCAGAGAGATCAGGATTCATGTAATATATATAGCGATATAAGTACTTCTATGTAATATATAGTATGTAGCATTCATGTAATATATAGTATGTAGCTTATAAAGAGAGCAGAGGTAGAGCCAACAATTAGGTACACTAAGAAAATGGGTGGTAACCTCAGGTAGAAATTATCAAAAAAGAAAAATAGTGTACCTACACAGTCTGAAATAGAAATCAGAAATTATGACTGACTGTCAAATCTCAGAGATACTAGACTAGTTGCTACCAGAGATAGTGCTAGATCAATAAAATCCAAAAATAAATACATTTTAATTATAACAAATCTTAACATGTGGTGAATATGCTTGTGCACACACAGTGAACATATAAAAGGTATTAGCAATCCATACCCTGTTACAAATGTCTACTAGTATTATGAATTAATACAGCAATGTGAACAATAAAGCAGGACTGACTGAGACTGCACAGGAAGATTGGTAAGTATGGAGTCCTCACAGTGGCGTCAATCAGTAATAAAAATAAGTTGCTAAGTGGAGATGATAGCAAGATGGTAGTAAATAGTATAGAAACACTATCTAATCTGCTATGCTGATAGCTGCATTAGTGTTCCTTTAACTTGCAGTGGGATTTTATTCCCTATAAAGCTTTAAATGCGATAAGCTAAGAATGACCGGGAAACAGATGTCTATCGATGACATCTAATCATACCTGAAGTGAGCTATAATGACCAATATTGAAGGGTCATAAACTAACAGGTTATAACGGAAGACACTGAGAGAACATATGTTGTAAAAGGTAGAGTTAATTTCCAGATAAATAATTCAGCTGCAGTTGCTGTTTGTAGATTGATGATTTGTAACAGTGGAAATAATGTGTTATTTAGGAACAATTTGAGTTTGAGGAAGTGGCCGTTTACTTCTCCAAGGACCAACAGGACTGTTTAAATCAAGAATACAAGAAGCTGTGCAGGCATCTAATGAGAACTACCAGACCCTCTGCTCTCTGGGTAAGAAACCCCTCCCCCTTTTTTATCAAAAATCTTTCTCATCAGAAGACACATTTATATCTGGGACAAATTATACATTTCTTCAGATATGCTCCTGACCTCATGTAATATATATTTGAGATACCTAAACACTAATGGCTCACATTAAACACATGATGCCTTTTGTTATGTCAACTATAGAACAAGGACAGGGTAAACATTTAAAAATGTGGTTGTACCTGGGACTAAAGTGGTAATCCAATCTACTTTTCTTGACTTGTCCCCAAATAATTTTAAATTAGAAGTTTGGGGACCCTGATTAGACAAGTAGACTGGCAGGGCTCTGAATTTTCACAAATGTAATCCGAATAGAAAAATGTAGGCAAAACATAGCTAATCTGAAAAAATTCTCAAAATCATCAGTACTCTGTGTTGCCACTCCTTCCTTCTGCTATCCTGGTGCGTTTCCTGGTCGGTCCAGTGGGGGTCGTACGCTGGCAGTCTTGCATGGATCCTGGATCCCTGGTGGTCTAGTGAAGGAGTATGAAGTCTGCAGCTTTGATATGTGCTGACCTCAGAGATCGCTCCCATGTGGTCTGGAGAGTGCCAGACGTGGAGCGAGTGATTGCTGCGTCTGCATATGCAGTAGGTACAGACCTGTCCTCCCTATAGCAGACCTGCCACTTGCCCATCTTGACTGAAATTGATGTACAAATGGTTGCCCATTGCCCATACTGCTTCTAGTAATTAATTGGAGCTGAGCCCCTATCCATCACTCTCATTATCTCATTTTCTTTCTTAGAATAAAGATTTCTTTACTAGGCAGCTTTGCAGGTGTTGCACCCTTAATAATCAGCATTGCCCTCACTGATGTCGTGTGTGCTTTGGTAGCATGGAAGGAGAGGGGGGAGCATGGAGGGAGAGAGGGAGGGAGCAGCATGGAGCGACAGAGAGACAATGAGAGGGGGCAGCATGGAGAGAGAGAGAGAGACAATGAGAGGGGGCAGCATGGAGAGAGAGAGACAATGAGAGGGGGCAGCATGGAGAGAGAGAGAGAGAGACAATGAGAGGGG
>OW240912.1:118500546-118520386 GCA_933207985.1 Pelobates cultripes
GTCAATCCATATTCATTGTGATTTAGGAATGTTAGGTGATTTCTGCCCTTTATGGGTTAAAACCAGACTCTGTATCAACTGTGTAATTTTCCATGGGAGTTTTGCCATGGATCCCCCTCCGGCATGCCACAGTCAGGTGTTAGTCCCCTTGAAACAACCTTTCCATCCCTATTGTGGCCAGAAAGAGTCCCTGTGTGTTTTAAAATTCGCCTCCCCATTGAAGTCAATGGCGTTTCGGGCGGTTCGCCGGTTCGCGAACATTTGCGGAAGTTCGCGTTCGCCGTTCGCGAACCGAAAATTTTGGGTTCGCGACATCACTATATATAATAAGGGTGGGTGCATTTAATATGAAAGAGGTGAATTACGGTTGAACAGACATATAGCGCAAATTCCAGTTTTTGTTTACATTTTGTTTTGATCAGTGCGTGCACTATTGACTCCGTCCTGAAGGGGATAAGGGGTTAACCATTTTGTTGCCTGCAGTAGAGATGACCTTTAATTCAGCGTATTTTAGCCGTAACATTAGACCCCAGTGTAATGACAGTGTGTGACAGAGGAGAAGTGATTGTGAGAAGGCAAGGGCTACAGTACAGCGTTACGGAGTTTGCCGGCGCTATATAAATAATATAATAATAATAATCGTGTTTGTTAAAGGGAAATACAGTGTGTGTCGGAGATAATCAGTGTGTGAATTTGGGCAGCGTGCATTATTAAACTTCTTAATGTATTTCTAAGTTAGTTTGAGCTGCTCTTGGCTTAGCCCCCCCCCAGCAGCCCATACAGGATCCATAGACACAATCTAATGGTGTAAAATAAAATGTCAATCATCCAGTTGTTTTAGCCGGTTCCATTAGTAGGAATACACACAGGGTCTGCCAGCTTCATCCAGCTACTCTGAGGACTCAGATCCCCTCTGTGAGCACACTGTCAGTCTCCATGCTTGCTGACTGTGAGCCCAGCTTCACTTCCTACTCACACACAGCGGTGACGTCATCCCCCCCTCCCCCCTGTGCAGAGACTGAGCACAGTGTATTCTCACTGAACGGAGTGTGAGTGCTCACTGAACGGAGTGTGTGTCTCCAGGCAGGCAAGTCTTATACAATACAACTGGGGGGGAGCTGGGGCAGGGGTAAAGGGGGGCAGCATGGAGGGAGAGAGAGAGAGAGAAGGAAGCATGGAAGAGGAGAGAGGGGGGGAAGGGGGAACATGGAGAGGGAGAGAGAGGGAGGGCAGCATGGAGACAGGGGGAGGGGGCAGCATGGAGGGAGAGATGGGGGAGGTGCCAGGCAGCATGGAGGAGAGATGGGGGAGGGCAGCATGGAGGGAGAGATGGGGGAGGGGGCAGCATGGAGGGAGAGGGGGGCAGCATGGAGGGAGAGATGGGGAGGGGGGCAGCATGGAGGGAGAGAAAGAGATGGGCAGCAGGGAGGATTCTGAGTCATTAATGGAATGCTGCCACTAGTCAGACAATTAGTTTAAATTGGGAAGTATAACTAAATGATATGGTAGAGGGTGATACAGATATTCTGTGGGTTGTGTGGAGTGTGGATCATTATTATTTAATGTATAACCTATCATTGTTGCATATACTTAAGACACATGGCATTTTTCAAGGTTAACTCATCAATGGAAGGGTTACATGTTTAAGTTAGCACAAAGCCATGTGTTGCCTGTCAATCAAAGGGTTAACAAGAAACCCTGACTTTGTACTTTTGAAGCTAGCAATAGATAGTGTCTGCTGACTGCAGCTACATGCCATACATTACATCATATAGCAGGGAGCATGTGAGAGCATTTTTGGGAGAAAGATACAGCTATATAAACATGTAAAAGGACAGTCAGACCTCCTCATTCATCCATAGTGCACACATCCTGCAGTCATTCTTCACATCAATTCTCTTTGTAAGATTATTAACCCCTTCAGGACGGAGTCAATAAGTGCACGTTCTGATCAAAACAAAATGTAAACAAAAACTATAATTTGCGCTATATGTCTGTTCAACTGTAATTCAGCTCTTTCATATTACGTCCACCCACACTTATAAGAAAAAACTAAAAAAGGGGGAAGCCTTCTAGGGAGAGAGTGTCAGGTTACTCAATTAGTGAGAGGGGTAACCCCTAGGATTGAATTGGCTTAAAGGACCACTATAGTGCCAGGAAAACATACTCGTTTTCCTGGCACTATAGTGCCCTGAGGGTGCCCCCACCCTCAGGGACCACCTCCCGCCCGGCTCTGGAAGGGGGAAAGGGGTAATAACTTACCTTTTTCCAGCGCTGGGCGGAGAGCTCTCCTCCTCCTCTCCGCCTCCGATCCGCCCCGCTGGCTGAATGCGCACGCGCGGCAAGAGCTGCGCGCGCATTCAGCCGGTCTCATAGGAAAGCATTTACAATGCTTTCCTATGGACGCTGGCGTGCTCTCACTGTAATTTTCACAGTGAGAAGCACGCAAGCGCCTCTAGTGGCTGTCAATGAGACAGCCACTAGAGGATTAGGGGGAAGGCTTAACCCATTCATAATTATAGCAGTTTCTCTGAAACTGCTATAATTATGAAAAAATGGGTTAACCCTAGAAGGACCTGGCACCCAGACCACTTCATTAAGCTGAAGTGGTCTGGGTGCCTAGAGTGGTCCTTTAAAGAAAAGAATAAAGAAACCATGTAAGGGATCAACACTCATGGATAAGGAGTAACCCTAATAAAACATCACTTTTAATAAATAGATCACAAAATCCCTAACTGAAAAAAGAGAATTATTTAAATGAATATCTATAATATGATGAATCCTACAGTAATAGTAAGAAAAATTATAATAAAATGAAATGTACAAAATCAAGAAAATATAAATAGATTAATTTAATAACAAAATTGTGGCGATGGAGACAGTTCCCATCTAATAGTTTAAAGTTAACCAAACACGGTATAAAAGTATCCAATTCTCACTTTAATGGGGTAAAGGGGGCCAGGGGGTTACAAGGTTTTTTAACACTATAGAGTCAGAAATAAAAAGCTATAAATGGGAAACAAATATCTGTCGGTGACATCTAATCATACCTTAAATGAGCCATAGTGACCAATATTGAAGGGTCGTAAACCAACAGGTGAAAATGGAAGACACTGAGAGAACATATGTTGTAAAAGGTAGAGTTAATTTCCAGATAAATAATTCAGCTGCAGTTGCTGTTTGTAGATTGATAGTTTGTAACTTTAACGGACCGTTTAGCACCCAAGAGGTTAAAAACTGTTTAGGTGATATTCCCTTTTTCAGATGCACAGGCACAGCTACTGCAGAACATCAAACTCCCGAACCGCATTTAAGGGAATGCTCCAAACTCCCGAACTGCATACAAAATAGCACTCCAAACTCCCGAACTGGAACCTCACGAATAGCTGCTAGCAGACGAATAGGAAAAGCATCCAAGCTGCTTACACTCCTAGCAATCAGTCTCTAACAGCATACAGTAAATCCCCCCAAGAACGAGACAGAGCTCCGTGTTGAGGGTCAAGCAGTGGTCTGTTTTATGAGGGCTACCTGCCCAGTATTTATGCAGGTCTCCCACCTGGTGGACACTCCCCTAGGGGACCAAATGGGAGACTGTGACAAAGGACAGACATACAGAGGTAAAACATCCCCACAATGCATCCTAACTTCCCTCCCTCTGTCCTGGAGATAATTGGGAAGTAATCCAATTATCTCCCAGGACAGAGGCAAAACTCCATTACCCACATGGTTACAATAAAACACTAAAACACAATAAAATACACAATATTACATTTATCATACAAAATATATACTTGCAACCCATCCCCAGATAACTGGGATCTGAGTGCACAAAAGTACCGAATAGCGCTGAGATCCTATGTACACAGTCCAATCGCCGTGGAGTTAAAGTATTCACAAAGTCTGTTCTCCATACGAATAGACTCCACGAGATGGCGATCTGGGGTAATGCTGTTCATACGGTTTAAACTACCGAATGAACAGGCATTCGGTTATCTGACCGAATGCAGAAGCAAGGAGGCTGATGGCTCAGCGGTGTTCGCACAAGTAAGTGTCCGTTTACAGTTCCACAGTTTGGGCGCTGAACACCGCTGGCCGCTCGGGACTTTAAAATGGCCTCCGCCACGTGTTTGGCAACCGAACAAAGGCCACCCAGCATTCGTCAATTAAGCTGTGGTTAACCGCAGCTTCTGGAAGGTAAATTGCAGACACACTCCAGCTCCCAGGTGGCCTAGTAATTCGTGTGTTAGTTTGGCAGATTGAATCTACCGACTGCCGGGCAGAAAGGCACGAATAAGCCTTTTCTGCAGGGGAAAAGAAGGCTTTTAACAGGGGGCCATAATCCAAAGGCAACAGGCGAGCAACCAGGCTTCTCCAATGCAATGTGGCGAGATTGGTCTTGTCACATCTCTCCCCTTTTCCCAATAGACTAACAGGGTATCTGACCTCCTGCCGGTCAGTGCCCTTGTTAGTCCAGCAGCCCACCCACAACACAAAATCCGCAATTCAGCCCACCCACAATAAATGGTTGTAACGGCACCCTCAGCATTAAATAGACAAACCGCCGTTTAGTTAATCCTCCCCTCTCCCCATAACGCAAGCTCCATTCGTATCAACTGCAACCATACGAATTGCAAGCAGGGGAACGCTCCAATCTCCCGAACGGGACCCGTAGGGGCACTTCACTTATCTGACTCCTAACTCACAAATCGCTGCTAGTAGCCGAACTCGTATATCTCCCAAGCGGCTAATATTCCCATTTGGCAGTCTCTATTCGTCGGTAATAAATCCCCCCCAATAACGAGACCGAGCTCCGCATTGAGGGTAAAACATGAACTGGGTTTACTGTGGGCTACCTGCCTGTATTTATGCAGGTCTCCCACTTGGTGGACACTCCCCTAGGGGACCAAATGGGAGACTGTAATGGCAGATGGAAATACATCACTTCAGGACACACAGGCACATAATATTCCCAGCATGCATCATGGTTTCCTCCCATCAGCCCTGGAGATAATTGAGAAGTAATTCAATTATCTCCCAGGACAGAGGCAAAGCGCCATTTTAGATATAACCCAAAAAACACATAAAAATACTTTACAACTGCCGAACATTTCTCATTTGTGTAACACATCCCCAGATAGCCTGGATCTGAGTGCATATTATTGGCGAATAGCGCTCAGACCCCATACGCATAGTTCAATCGCCATGGAGTCAAAGTCTATTACAGTCTTTTCGGTATGCGATTGACTCCATGGGAAGGCTATCTGGGTTAAGTCCATTCGTGCGTTTCAAACTCTCAAATAGCCGGTGTTCATATACTTCCGTTGATCGAGAAGGGAGGTCGGTGGCTTTTGCGGTGTTCGGCGGAAAAAGTGTCCGTTTTCAGTTCCATAGAATCTGGGTCGCACACCGCTGGTTTTTCGCCTGTTTAAAATGGCCGCCGCCTCGTGGTCGACATAAGAACGACGACCACCCTGCATTCAGTTGTAATTGAGAGGTGTCTGCGGTTAACCACAACGTTCTAATTGGGATCAAGAGGTTAACCAGCAGCACACTTCTCTTCTGAAGGTGGCCGTCCGTTCGGTAGTTTTTTTTTTGGCAGAAAAGTCAAACGAACAGGGGCATACGGACAGGTAATTCCACGAAAAGGGGCAAACATACGAACCAGCAATCTCAGTCTGTACAGATGGATCTGTCACAATGTTTACTACACCTGGGTAGAAGAGAACTTTGTCCATGTCCAGGTGCCTCACCACGGCTGTGTGGGTGACAGGTAAGCTGACTTGGTGGGTTGCTGAGTGGACAGAGACCAGCGGTACTCTGCCCTGGTGCCAGCGCTACCACGGAAATAGCCTGGTTGGAGCCTGGTTGTTGGAGGTGGAGACCGACTGTCTCCCCTTTGGGTACACAGCTCTGCTGCTGGAGGGGGAGACTGACTGTCTCCCCTTTGGCTAAACAGCCCTATCGCTTGGGGGCAGGACCGACCGTCCCTACCCCCTGTGCTGTAAGTGCAGAGACTACAGTCCCGTCTGCACGGTTGTGGGGCTTACTGACTCCCCCTGGTACGTTAATCTGGGGAGAGAGGGTAACAAGCTCCTGTCCCATATATACTTCCAGCCGCGGTGGAGGGAGACCGACTGTATCTGCTCCCAATACAGAGTCCTGCTGCTGGGGAAAGGAGACTGGGCTCTCTATTCCCTGTAGGACATTCTGCCGCTTGGGAATGGAGACTGGGCTCCCAATTCCCTGCTGTATCTCCCGCTGGGGAATGGAGACCGGGCTCCCAATTCCCTGTAATTCACACTGAGACTACTGCCAGCATCCCTGTAGCTCACCCTGCCACTGGGGAGGGAGGACGCTGCTCTCCTCTCCCTGCAAGGTACACTGCCGCTGGGAGACAGGACCAACTGTCACTGTCCCCTGTAACTCAGCCTGGGGAATGGAGCCTGGGCTCCCAATTCCCTTCAGGACCAGTGGAGAGACCTCGGTCCCATCTCCACCAACCACCTGGGGTTCTTCCCAGTAATACTCTTCAATATCTACCCATCTGAATGGGTCTGGATCTGGGTCCCCTTCCCTACTGAGCCTTCTCATTTGAGTGGAGCAGATCATGGTAGCCCTGCTCCAGCTCCATCTCTCGGGTAACTAGGTGGACCAGGTCTTGCTCGATCTCATGAGTGTCGTCCCAGTCATACCTGCTCTCCTTCCACTCCAAGAGATCACTGAACCAGGCTTGTGTAGGGCTCCCAAACTCAGGCTTTGAAAAAGCCTCCCATAACAAGCCAGGACCATCAAACTCCTCTCCCTCTGGCTTGTCATGCTCAGCTGTCCAGGGCAGGTACTGTGCCCCATACCACCAGAGCGCCTGGTAGGCATCTTCCAGCCAAATCTCCTGCCATACCCGGTGCTCCAATTCCTTCACCCATTCATCCAGGGGCTGCTCTTCCAGGAAGTGCATCCGCAGGGCTAGTCGCTTCTGCAATCGCTGGTCTTCCTTGGGGAGTCTCTCGCCCCGCTGGTTCTCCAGAATACCCAGTGCCTGGTACCAGATGCCTTTGAGAACTGCATCTCTGTCATCCATGACACCCTCATCGTACTCCACTGCTGGTTCCATCTTGGTGCTGTCAGGGTCGCTGTACTGGGACATGCGTTGCCCTCAAATTGTAAAATCCAAAGAAATGGTTCGGCTCCATGGCAATTGAACTGTGTGAATAGGATCTGAGCGCTATTCAGTAGTTTTGTGCGTTCAGATCCCAGCTATCTGGGGTTATGTGAAATGTCTGTGTGTTATGTGTAAAAGGTGACTTAATGTATTTTAAAGTGTTTTATGTCTTTTTGCAACCATGTGCTCAATGGAGTCTGCCTCTATCCCTGGATAATTGGATTACTTTCCCCATTGTCTCCAGGCTAGAGGGCTCTGTAAAACCTGTTTGAGCCAGATATCCATGTGCCAGCCAGGGCCCAAAAGATACTTTTACTAACTTTTGAACCCCTGGTATGATTCATGCCATTTTTTAATATGTTGTTCCCCTGAATGGATTGATTGTGAATATGTAATTTTATGTGAATGTGATGTATGGTTTTAGAGTTATGAAAGTTGGGTAGAACGTATGTTTTAACTATATGTGTAATTGAGTTTCCTCTCAGGATAAGGGGAGGGGAATATGTGGGATGTAACGGATATGTGATTGGTTGTTTTATACCTCCCTGTGGGCGGTCCTGTATTTGAAAAGACTGTAATAAAAACCAGGCTGGGTGTGCCAGCACCTCAGACCACTGCTTGACCCTCAACACGGAGCCTTGTCTCGTTCTTGGGGGGATTCACTGTATGCTGTTAGAGACTGATTGCCAGGAGTGTAAGCTGATTGTCTGCTTTTCCTGTTCGTTTGCTAGCAGCTATTTGGGAGGTTCCAGTTCGGGTGTTGGAGTGCTATTTTGTATCCAGTTCGGGAGTTTGGTGTTCTGCAGTAGCTGTGCCTGTATCTCTGGAAAGGGGGCCGATCGCCTAAATGGTTTTTACCCCTTGTGTGCAAAACGGTCCGTTACAGTAACCTTGTGGGTTTTATTGTATTTTACTGTCTTTTTTTCTGCCATGTGCTTAATGGAGTTTTGCCTCTGTCCTTGGAGATAATTGGATTACTTCCCAATTACCTCCAGGATAGAGGTAGAAAAGCATGGCAGAAAAGCCATGCTTCCTTTGATCACAAAGGACTTCGATTTATCTTTTAAACCAATGGACCAATGTGGATGACATATGTTCGTATTTGGAGTATGCTGATTCTTAAAATGTAAGTTTTATGTGAATGTGAGGCATACTTTTAAAGTTATGAATAATGTGGAAAAACTGTATTTCTCTGCCGGTGATAATTGCATTACCCATTGTGTAAGGTAATTGTATCACAGGTAGAGAGGAGGATTTTGTGTGGGAGTGTCTGAGTGTATTGTATGTTACATAGTTACATAGCTGAAAAGAGACTTGCGTCCATCAAGTTCAGCCTTCATCACAAATGTTGTTGCTGTTGATCCAAAAGAAGGCAAAAAACCTGGTCTGAAGCGCTTCCAATTTTGCCACAAACTAGGAAAAAATTCCTTCTTGACCCCAAAATAGCAGTCAGATGTCTCCTTGGATCAAGCAGCTATTACCCCACTAATTAGAAATTATATCCTTGTATGTTATGATTTTGCAAGTATTTATCCAATTGCAGTTTAAACATAGACTCTGATAAAACCACCTCTTCAGGCAGAGAATTCCATGTCCTTATTGCTCTTACTGTAAAAAAACATTTTCTTTGCCTTAGATGAAATCTCCTTTCTTCCAGCCTAAATGTGTGACCTTGTCCTATGTATAGCCAGTTTATGAATAGATTTTCAGATAAAGGTTTGTACTGGCCCGAATATATTTGTATAAAGTTACCATAAAGGCACACGTTTTTCCATATAAACAGATTTAATTTTTTAAACCTTTCTTCATAAATAAAATGCTCCATTCCTTTTATCAATTTTGTAGCTCGTCTCTGGACCCTCTCCAGTGCCATGATATCCTTCTTTAGAACAGGCGCCCAAAATTGCACAGCATATTCAAAGTGTGGTCTTACCAGCGATTTATAAAGAGGCAAATTTATATTTTCATCCCGAGAATTTATGCCCCTATTTATACATGACAAAATCTTACTGGCCTTAGCAACTGCAGATTGGCATTGCATATTGCTGCCTAATTTGTTGTCTATAACAATTCCCAAATCCTTCTCGTGTGTGGTTATCCCTAATTCACTACCATTTAGTGTGTAAGTTGCTTGTGCATTCTTAACCCCGAAGTGCATAACTTTGCATTTCTCTATGTTAAACTTCATCTGCCATTTTAGTGCCCAGTCCCCAATCTATCCAAATCTCTCTGCAGCAAAGCAATATCCTGCTCACATTTTATTACTTTACAAAGTTTTGTGTCATCTGCAAACACTAATACATGGCTTTCAATGCCTATTTCAAGATCATTTATAAATATGTTAAATAGAAGTGGTCCCAAAACAGAACCCTGAGGGACACCACTTACCACTTTTGTCCAGCTTGAAAATGTACCATTAATGACAACTCATTGTACTCTATCCTTAAGCCAATATTCTACCCAAGAACAAGAATATTAATCTAGACCAATTTCTTTTAGTTTGAAGACTAACCTATTGTGAGGAACCGTATCAAATGCCTTGGCAAAATCCAAGTAGATCACATCCACTGCAACACCCTGATCTATACTTCTACTTACTTCTTCGTAGAATGCAATTAGGTTAGTTTGACATGACCTATGTTTCATAAAGCTATGCTGATTATTGCTAATAACAAAGTTCTTCCCAATGAATTCCCTGAATATTATCCCTTAATAGCCCTTCAAATATTTTCCCAGTTACAGAAGTTAAGCTCACAGGTCTATAATTTCCAGGCAAGGATTTTGAACCCTTTTTAAATATAGGAACATCTGCCTTCCTCCAATCCTCCGGTACAACACCTGAAACAAAAGAATCTTGAAAAATTAAATACAGAGGTTCACTTATTTCCCCAATTAGCTCCTTAAGTAATTGTGGGTGAATACCGTCCGGCCCCGGAGCTTTATTTATATTAATTTTCCTTAATAGCTGTAGCACCTTGTCTCGAGTTATCCAATCACAAGTTATTTGCATGTTTTTTGCAGCAATCATTTGCATATCTCTTGACATAGGATCCTCATTAATATATACTGAAGAAAAATAGTTATTTAAAATTTCTGCTTTTTCCTGGTCTTCATTACCTAATAAACCCAACTCTGTTTCAAGTGTACCTACACTTTCATTTTTTGTTTTTTTTAGAATTGATGTACTTGAAAAATTTTTGGTGGTTGGTTTTGCATTCTTTAGCTATCAATTTCTCATTTTCTAGTTTAGCCACTTTAATTGCCTTTTTGCAAGCGTTATTGGCTTCCGTATATCTTAAATAGGATGCCTTTGATTTGTCTGATTTAAATGCTTTCAATGCCCTTTTCTTATTTTTAATCTCTTGTTTTACTTATCTACTAAGCCACATTGGTTTTAATTTGTTTCTTTTATATTTATTACCCAATGGTACATACTGAGAAATGTACCTTTCAAATATTTGTTTGAATAGTTTCCATTTATCCTCAGTGTTTTTATCACTAAGGAGTTTATGCCAGTCGATATGCTGTAGAGCTGCCCTAATCTTACTGAAATTGGCTTTTTTAAAATTATATGTGTTAGTACACCCCACTTGCTTTTGCTTTTTTGAGTTTATTTCAAAATTTACCATATTGTGATCACTATTTCCCAAATGCTCCCCTACTTGAATGTTGGTTAAAAGATCAACATTGTTTGTTATGACAAGATCCAGACAAGCATCCTTTCTAGTTGGTGCTTGTACCAGTTGTGACATAAAGGTGTCATTTAACACATTCAAAAACCTGATGCCCCTTGCTGAAGTACTAGTCCCTCTTTCCTAATTTATGTCTGGGTAATTAAAATCTCCAATAATTAACATGTTACCTCAATTTGCAGCTTTCTCAATTTGCTCTAACAGCTGTTCTTCCTCAATAATATTTACATTAGGTGGTTTATAACATATCCCAACCAATAATTGATTTCCCTTTGTTTGCCCCAAGCAAACACTGGTGAGATCTCACTTGGAGCATCTCCAGAAGAATATTGATACTTTGGAGAGAGTTCAGAGAAGGGCTACTAAACTAGTTCATGGATTACAAGATAAAACTTAAAAGGAAAGGTTAAAGGATCTTAACATGTATAGCTTGGAGGAAAGATGAGATATGATAGAAACATTTATATACATAAAAGCAATCAACACAGTAAAGGAGACAATTATATTTAAAAGATGAAAATCTACCACAACAAAAGTACATAGTCTTAAATTAGAGGGGCAAAGGCTTAAAAGTAATGGTCCTTCCCAATCAGTATGAAGCTTCATAGTTGTATTTCAGATCTTTCAAGAAAATTGTGTTCCAAATATAGTAAACCAGAAATGATTTATAGTAACAGGTTTTCTTTAAATCACAGTACCAGCAGAAATCTTGAAGGAATGTGACCGGAACAGAAGTATGCCAAGCAAGATTATGAAGAAATCTTTTAATAACAACAACAAGGATTCTAACTCTCAAAAATCAAGGGACCTCTTGGAATCCTGTATGTCTACAGATTGGATAATAAATGGAAAACCCCCCAAATTCCCATGTTCTGATTGTGGAAAATGTTTTAGCTGTCACTCAAGTCTAGTTATACATCAGAGAACTCACATAAGAGAGACACATTTTTCATGCATTAAATGTGGGAAATGTTTTAGCCAACACTTTCACCTTGTTGTCCATCAGAGAATTCACACTGGGGGAAAACCATTTTCATGCCCAGAATGTGGGAAATGTTTTGTCAGTAAACCAGTTCTGAAGAGACATGAGAGAACTCACACAGGAGAAAAACCTTTCTCATGTAATGAATGTGGGAAATGTTTTCTTAGTAAATCAGACCTTAACATACATCAGAGAACTCACACAGGAGAGAAACCTTTCTCGTGTAGCGAGTGTGGGAATTGTTTTCTCCGTAAATCCGATCTTAAGAGACATCAGAGAACTCACACAGGAGAAAAACCTTTTTCATGTCCTGAATGTGGGAAATTTTTTAGCCGTGACTCAACTCTTGTTAGTCACCAAAGAACTCACACAGGAGAAAAACCTTTTTCATGTCCTGAATGTGAGAAATGTTTTAGCCAGAACTCGCATCTTGTTAGTCACCAGAGAACTCACACAGGAGAAAAACCTTTTTCATGTCCTGAATGTGGGAAATGTTTTAGCCGGGACTCACATCTTGTTAGTCACCAGAGAACTCACACAGGTGAGAAACCTTTCTCATGTAATGAATGTGAGAAATGTTTTCTTTGTAAATCAGAGCTTAACAAACATCAGAGAACTCACACAGGAGAAAAACCTTTCTCGTGTAGTGAGTGTGGGAATTGTTTTCTAAGTAAATCCTATCTTAAGAGACATCAGAGAACTCACACAGGGGTAAAACCTTTTTCATGTCTTGAATGTGGGAAATGTTTTAGCCAGGACTCAACTCTTGTTAGTCACCAAAGAACTCACACAGGAGAAAAACCTTTTTCATGCAGTGAATGTGAGAAATGTTTTAGCCAGCACTCTCACCTTGTTGTCCATCAGAGAATTCATACAGGTGAGAAACCTTTCTCATGTAATGAATGTGAGAAATGTTTTAGCTGTCACTCACATCTTGTTAATCACCAGAGCACTCACACAGGTGAGAAACCTTTCTCATGTAATGAATGTGAGAAATGTTTTCTTTGTAAATCAGAGCTTAACAAACATCAGAGAACTCACACAGGAGAAAAACCTTTTTCATGTCCTGAATGTGGGAATTGTTTTCTCAGTAAATCCGATCTTAAGAGACATCAGAGAACTCACACAGGAGAAAAACCTTTTTCATGTCCTGAATGTGGGAAATGTTTTAGCTGTCACTCACATCTTGTTAATCACCAGAGCACTCACACAGGTGAGAAACCTTTCTCATGTAATGAATGTGAGAAATGTTTTCTTTGTAAATCAGAGCTTAACAAACATCAGAGAACTCACACAGGAGAAAAACCTTTCTCGTGTAGTGAGTGTGGGAATTGTTTTCTAAGTAAATCCTATCTTAAGAGACATCAGAGAACTCACACAGGGGTAAAACCTTTTTCATGTCTTGAATGTGGGAAATGTTTTAGCCAGGACTCAACTCTTGTTAGTCACCAAAGAACTCACACAGGAGAAAAAACCTTTTTCATGCAGTGAATGTGAGAAATGTTTTAGCCAGCACTCTCACCTTGTTGTCCATCAGAGAATTCATACAGGGCAAAAACCTTTTTCATGCCCAGAATGTGGGGAATGTTTTAACTGTCACTCAAGTCTTGTTGTTCATCGGAGAACTCACACTGAATAGAAATGTTGTGTTCTGAATGTGAACACTGTTGTAGTTGCTTTTAAGCTTTTATGAGATATTGATGGATTAAATATATTGTATTTTGATATTAGATATAATTTAATTTAGCAAATTGCGGTTTATATAAATATTGGTTTTACATTCGAGAACATCTTAGTGTGGAAATGTTAATTTTGGACTCCATGACCAATTCTTATGTTATTTTTATAGTCCCTCTGAACATTTTTGTTAATGCTTTTACGTATTATACTCTTAATCTTATAGCTTCCTGGTAGAGACACAATTTAATGACCATTTGCTCTTCTATAGACAGGTTGTTGGAAAGATAGGGATATACTTATCATTTACCTTATCAAGTGCAATCAAAATGTTTAAAATAGGTCTATTAGATACTTTAATATTTTGATATTGAAGGTTCATAGATTCAATAGCTTAAAGGACCACTATATTGCCAGGAAAACATACTCGTCCCACTTTGGAGGAAGGATTAACCCATTTATAAACATAGCAGTTTCCCTGAAACTGCTATGTTTATTAAAAAAGGGTTAATCCTAGAGGGACCTGGCACCCAGACCACTTCATTAAGCTGAAGTGGTCTGGGTGCCTAGAGTGGTCCTTTAATCCGTACAGTATATGTTGGATATCCATGACCATGATTGTATGTCTTGTATTGTTGTATTTGGTTTGATATGAAATGTTGTCACATGATGTTTTCAATATTCTCTTTCAATGTTGAGAAATTTGCATACCAAATTTTTGTTGGAATGAGAGTATTGGATTCTAAATTAGAACCATTATTTGTATGTAAAATGTTTTAAAAACCAATAAAAAGAATTTAAAAAAATGTATTTTGAATGTGAGACACAGGGCTGCCATTAGGGCATGACTCATGCAAGGAAGAGACTATATTTTAAAAAAGAAAAACTACCACAACAAGAGGACATCGTCTTAAATTAGAGGGGCAAAGGTTTGAAAATAATATCAGGAAGTATTACTTTACTGAGAGGGTAGTGGATGCATGGAATAGCCTTCCAGCTGAAATGGTAGACGTTAACACAGTAAAGGAGTTTAAGCATGCATGGGATATGCATAAGGCTATCCTAACTATAAGATAAGGCCAAGGACTAATTCAAGTTTTTAAAAAAATTGGGCAGACTATATGGGCAGAATGTTTTTTATCAATGTTTCAATAGCTATAGCAATCTTCTATTAGAAACCATATGTATAAGGGTAAATTGCCTAATTCAAATCATAAGATCTAAACAAAAAATATATATATGGTGATGCACCGAACGGTTCGCCGGCGAACATAGCGTGTTCGCGTCTGCCGCGGATGGCGAACGCATGCGTGGTTCGATCCGCCCCCTATTCGTCATCATTGATTAAACTTTGACCCTGTACCTCACAGTCAGCAGACACATTCCAGCCAATTAGCAGCACACCCTCCCTAGCAGACCCTCCCACCTACTGGAAGGCATCCATTTTACATTCATTCTCAAGCTGCATGCTTAGTGAGAGGAGGGAAAGTGTAGCTACTGTTGATTAGATAGGGAAATGCATAGCTAGGTTAGGGTATGTTTTTTTTTTTTTGTGTAATGTAATTGCAGTTAGTTGTCTGCCACTGCTGCCAGCTTCTGTGTCAGTCTCACAGTGGATACTGTGCCCATTTGCCCAGTCAGTGCCACCACTCACATATATCTGGTGTCACAATAGCTTGCATTTAAAAACAAAAAACTTTTTTCACTGTTATAGATTGAATAGCAGTCAGTGTCCTTAAAGCGGGTGTGTTAAGCTCACAGTGGATATGGTGCCCAGTGCCACCACTCACTCACTGGTACCCGGACGAAATGTATTTTCACAAAAGGCAATCCCCAACCTGTACTCGATTGTGCAAAAGGATATAATAGCATGTCTGGCACACAGTGTTGGGGCAAGGGTCCATCTGACCACTGATACCTGGTCTGTAAAGCATGGTCAGGGCAGGTATATCACCTGCACTGCGCATTGGGCAAACCTGCTGATGGCTGCCAAGCATGGAATGCGTGGCTCTGCAGAGTAGTTGGTGACACCGCCACGACTTGCAGACAGGCCTGATGCCACCTCCTCTACTCCTCCTACTCCATCCTCTTCCATAACCTCCTCGGCTGAGTCCTCTTCTGCTGCTGCGTCTTGCTCCACATCAACGGATAGGGGACGTAACAGGGATTAATCTGATAAGAATAGTACTACTTAACACACCACTCCTATGTGGTGGCACATTAGATTGCACGCGCAGTGCCCCAAATTTGTTGTGATCTGTGAGTAAGGTAAACGGTTGTCCATACAAGTAAGGTTGCAGCTTTTTGAGGGCCCACACCACCGCCAGGCACTCCTTTTCAATGGTAGTGTATCTACTTCCCTGGGCAAAAGTTTCCGGCTTAGATAAGCCCCGGGTTGCTCGCCGCCATCTGCTCTGACTTGGCTCAGTACTGCTCCCAATCCAAACATAGAAGCGTCTGTATGGACGAGAAAGCGTTTAGTTGGATCAGGAGCAGAAAGTACAGGTGATTTAATGAGCGCCTTCTTGAGCTGTTGGAAGGCCTGTTCACACTCTGGGGCCCATACTACTATCTTGGGGAGGTTTTTACGCGTTCCTATATGGCACTTACTGGGCTTTAGGGTCAGTCCGGCCTCCCTAATCCGGTCTAGTACGGCTCCTATGTGGGTCAGGTGTTCGGGCCAGGAGCAGCTAAAAATGGCTATATCATCCAAGTAGGCGCAGGCATACTCCTGAAACCCATCCAGTAGCCGATCTACCATCCTCTGAAAGTTAGCGGGGCATTCTTCATCCCGAATGGCATGACCTTAAACTGATACAGGCCAAACAAGGTGACAAATGCCGACTTGTGGATGGCGTCCTCGGCTAATGGAATTTGCCAGTACCCCTTGCACAGATCTATTGTGGTGAGGTACTGGCCTCTGGCCATTTTGTCTAGGAGCTCGTCTATCCGGGGCATAGGATAGGCGTCTGAGGTTGTTCACATGGAGCATGCGCTTGCCTCCCGTGGCTGTGACCGCACCGATCACAAAGGTGGTATCACAAACCTGCTCTACCACCTTGTATGGGCCTTGCCAGGAAGTCTGCAGCTTGTCCTTGTGGACAGTGTCAATCCATATCTGCCAAGTGACCCTATATAGGGGGAACAGTCTCTATTCTGCTCTGTGTCAGTGTGTATCATGGTCTCTGAGGACAGGTGTCAATCCATATCTGCCAAGTGACCCGATGTAGGAGGAACAGTCCCTATTCTGCTTTGTGTCAGTGTGTATCAGGGATCCCTAGGACAGGTGTCAATCCATATCTGCCAAATGACCCTATGTAAAAAAGGCCTGATGAGATGAGCTGCCTCGGGCTAAAAATTGTCCACACGCTGCTGTATTTTAGCTCTGAATGCCGGTTGACTTGCGTGACTTATCCGCCACCAACTAGGGTTCAAGCCGCCATGTTTTAGGGCACTTTCTGCCTGTGAAACAAACATCATTTATTCTGGCCGCTGCTACAGCAGCGGCTGCAACAATACCAAATTTTTCAGGCATGTGTACATGCCTAATTTTTAGGCCCTCTGGTGCTGCACTGTGGCTTCAAAACTTTTTTTCACTGTTATAGATTGAATAGCAGTTAGTTGTCTGCAAGCGTCAGAAAGTCACCCCCTTGCCCGGCGTCTGACACCTGGCTTGTCTGAACTATTAGCCGGCCAGCTTTTACCATACAATCTGGTGGAGTCTGAGGCGTTCAAAAAATTTGTAGCTATTGGGACACCACAGTGGAAGGTACCCGGCCAAAATTTCTTTGCGCAAAAGGCAATCCCCAACCTGTACTCGAGTGTGCAAAAGGAATTAATGGCATGTCTGGCACACAGTGTTGGGGCAAGGGTCCATCTGACCACTGATATCTGGTCTGCAAAGCAGTGGGTACTTTATAAATGGCTCCACCTGCCACCCGTACAGCAACACAGTCTCCAGTTAGGAGGACCGACCAAGCATCTTCTTCCATCTCCCTGTTACAAAAATCAATGCCGTGTACACGTCCACTGATAGGAGACGCGGAAGGTATTAAACTGATCAGAACAATACTAAACACACCACTCCTTTTTTTTGGTGAGGCTTTACAGGACAGGGTGCTTCTCCACGGGACATGTTAACTCACGGGCAGCTGGCTCATCAAGGAACCACAGCAGCTTTCCATGTACAGGTAAGACACGTGCAGCCGGTAAGGGTTCAGGCTCTTCTTCCTGGAGGATACGCTGCAAGCCTGTTGAGCGAGGTGACCTTGCTCGGGTCCCAGGTGTACGGTTCCTAAAATGGCTGCCATATACACGTCCACTGATAGGAGATGCGGAAGGTATGAAACTGATCAGAACAATACTAAATACACCACTCCTATCTGGTGGCACATTAGCTTGACCGCGCAGTGCCCCAAATTTGAAGTAAGAGGACCGACCAAGCATCTTCTTCCATCTCCCTGTTACAGAAATCACTGCCATATCCATTCAAATTGTACAGAATGTCCAGGATAGTTTTCCAGGGACAAATGTTGTCGCCTGTTGAACGAGGTGACCTTGCTCGGGTCCCAGGTGTGCGGTTCCTAAAATGGCTGCCATATACACGTCCACTGATAGGAGACGCGGAAGGTATTAAACTGATCAGAACAATACTAAACACACCACAAATAAGGTTTCTCTCCTGTATGGCTCCTCAAGTGATGCTTAAGATTAGAAGCGGCTGAAAAGCATTTCTCACACTCCGAACAAAAATATATATATATATATATATATTTTTTTTTAATTCTTTATTTTTGGTATGCAGGTAGTTACAACAGTGCCTGTGTCGCCACAACAGCATTTAGCAGGCTCGATTTTTATAGACATATGATAGCAGTATTGTGGCAAGTTGGATATGCATAAATTTTTTTAAGGTGAAAAGGGTAACTTACAAACACTTATTTTTTAACTGTTGTACAGCATCTTGAGGAAACGTGCACATTTTTTAGATTAATAATACAAGTTAAGTACAAGCTGAGTAACTACGTCTGTCTTTTTGACTTACGTTGTTGTTGAGTAATGGTAGCTTAGTGTTAATAGTTATGTCGCGCGTCATCGCTACAATATCTAGGCATTGACATGGTTATGTCTGACTATGCTTAAGTGAGAGAAACAGTATAAATTTACGTTGCTCAAGCATGTCAAAACGCAACACGGAGCTACATCGCTTGTATCTTTCTAGATAGATGGGTTGTATGCTATGCCATAAGCTAATCAAAACATAAAATAGTTAAACCTAAAATAATTACACATAAAATAATTATACTAAGCTTACATGAGCTAGATTAAAGTAACACAGTATAAAATTAGGAGTATGCAGGCTATAATCACAAACGTGTTTGGTCACTGATAATTACGGATCTGGTTCACTGCACTGTTTATAAAATACACTTTAACATCAGAATATACATGCTTGTGAAAGCGTGTGGTAGGTGCTAATATGTTGCTAGACATAGGCTAAAACATACCGAGGTAGGCTAGAATGAGGCTTTCAAGCATTGTCACATAAAATATATATTTTTTAACATTCTCTCCACTTTGAACGAAATGACGTTTGGGAAGAGATTAACATAATTAAACACAGGCAGTAAAAATACAGTTTTTAGCCACACACTGTAACTTTAAAACTACACATCCCATCTTCATAACAATTACATATTTGGAATCAGCACACTTAAAACATAAACATAACCAAATATCAGCCAAATCCATCCAGGGGTTAAAAAGTTAGCTGGAGGTCCCTTTATGACCGACCGCAAGCACATTTTCCTGCCCAAAACAGTTCCATAGATTTGGGCTGTGCGGTCGGTCTATTTCAGGCTGAAAAAGCGACTAAGTCCCATCGTCGAATGGGACTTAGTCTCTGCAGCCGTAAAACCAGTAGGGGAGAAGGTAGAGTTTCAGGTAGTCATGAAATGCGTGTCGACGAAGTTCCATGAAGTTCCATTACACATACCATTGACCTCGTCGAATGATCAAAGATGGCCGCCGCCACGTGTTCGGCAAACGAACAAAGACCTCCCAGCATTGTCAATTAAGCTGCGGTTAACCACAGCTTCTGGGAGGTAAATTGCCTGTACACTTCCACTTCTGGGTGGTCTGCCTGTGTGGTACTTGGTTCAGTAAGCCCCATTTACTGAACCAAGTGGGAAATAGCCAGGCAGGCACAGAGGGTTTGCACCAGGTCTGGGGACACAGGGGACACCATCTTAAAGGGGCAGTGTCCCCAACAATAAAAGAGTCACATAAAGAGACCATAAGCCCCAATATGCCCACCGACAATCTTAAAGG
>OW240912.1:118520791-118651547 GCA_933207985.1 Pelobates cultripes
TGTGTGATACAGGATGCAGTGTGATATATACAGTGTGTGATACAGGGCGCCGTGTGATATATACAGTGTGTCATACAGGGTGCAGTGTGATATATAGAGTGTGTGATACAGGGCGCAGTGTGATATATACAGTGTGTGATACAGGGTACAGTGTGATATATACAGTGTGTGATACAGGGCGCAGTGTGATATATACAGTGTGTCATACAGGACGCAGTGTGATATATACAGTGTGTGATACAGGGTACAGTGTGATATATACAGTGTGTGATACAGGACGCAGTGTGATATATGCAGTGTGTAATACAGGGAACAGTGTGATATAGACAGTTTGTGATACAGGACGCGGTGTGATATATACAGTGTGTGATACAGGGTACAGTGTGATAAATACGAGTGTGTGATACAGGGGCACAGTGTGATAATACAGTGTGTGATACAGGGTGCAGTGTAATATATACAGTGCGTGATACAGGGCGCAGTGTGATATATACAGTGTGTGATACAGGGCGCAGTGTGATATATACAGTGTGTCATACAGGACGCAGTGTGATATATACAGTGTGTGATACAGGGCGCAGTGTAATATATACAGTGTGTGATACAGGGCGCAGTGTGATATATACAGTGTGTGATACAGAATTGAAGTGTGATATATACAGTGTGTGATACAGGGCGCAGTGTGATATATACAGTGTGTGATACAGGGCGCAGTGTGATATATACAGTGTGTCATACAGGATGCAGTGTGATATATACATTGTGTGATAGAGGGCGCAGTGTGATATATACAGTGTGTGATACAGGGTGCAGTGTGATATATACAGTGTGTGATACAGGGTGCAGTGTGATATATACAGTGTGTGATACAGGGCGCAGTGTGATATATACAGTGTGTGATACAGGATGCAGTGTGATATATACAGTGTGTGATACAGGGCGCAGTGTGATATATACAGTGTGTGATACAGGGCACAGTGTGATATATACAGTGTGTGATACAGGGTGCAGTGTGATATATACAGTTTGTGATACAGGACGCGGTGTGATATATACAGTGCGTGATACAGGGCGCGGTGTGATATATACAGTGCGTGATACAGGGCGCGGTGTGATATATACAGTGTGTGATACAGGACGCGGTGTGATATATACAGTGTGTGATACAGGGCGCAGTGTGATATATACAGTGTGTGATAGAGGGCGCAGTGTGATATATACAGTGTGTGATAGAGGGCGCAGTGTGATATATACAGTGTGTGTGATACAGGGTGCAGTGTGATATATACAGTGTGTAATACAGGGTACAGTGTGATATATACAATGTGTGATACAGGATGCAGTGTGATATATGCAGTGTGTGATACAGGGCGCAGTGTGATATATACAGTGTGTGATACAGGGAACAATGTGATATATACAGTTTGTGATACAGGACGCGGTGTGATATATACAGTGTGTGATACAGGGTGCAGTGTGATATATACAGTGTGTGATACAGGGCGCAGTGTGATATATACAGTGTGTGATACAGGGCGCAGTGTGATATATACAGTGCGTGATACAGGGCGCAGTGTGATATATACAGTGTGTGATACAGGGTACAGTGTGATATATACAGCTAGTGATACAGGACGCGTTGTGATATATACAGTGTGTGATACAGGGCGCAGTGTGATATATACAGTGTGTGATACAGGGTGCAGTGTGATATATACAGTGTGTGATACAGTGTACAGTGTGATATATACAGTGTGTGTTACAGGGTGCAGTGTGATATATACAGTGTGTGATACAGGGAATAGTGTGTGATATATACAGTGTGTGATACAGGACGCAGTGTGATATATACAGTGTGTGATACAGGGTGCAGTGTGATATATACAGTGTGTGATACAGGGAATAGTGTGTGATATATACAGGGTGTGATACAGGACGCAGTGTGATATATACAGTGTGTGATACAGGGTGCAGTGTGATATATACAGCGTGTGATACAGGGCGCAGTGTGATATATACAGTGTGTGATACAGGGTGCAGTGTGATATATACAGTGTGTGATACAGGGTGCCGTGTGTTACGATTGCCCCCGGTCTAGCAGGGGGGTTGATCGCTTGGATGTCCTGGTTCCCGCTGTAGAGAGTCGAACGGAGGTCTTTCGGTAGTAAGCTGCAAGTGTAGAATATTCACAAGCACGATATAAACATCAATATCCCGGATCCCTACAACATGAGTCGAGGCTGCAAGTTGAGGGTCAAAACGATCTGGCTTTACTGGCACATAGCATGGCAATTTATGTGATTCCTCAGGTCCAAGGACAGCCCCCTATTGACCTAATGGAATACAAGTACAGTACAGACAAATATCCAATCACAATACCGTGTATTATTTGAATTAGTACCCGCCCAGCTTGGAGATAATGAGGCCAACGGTTATACAACCTAATTATCTCCAAGCGCACAAAAGACCACGTTTTATTATGTCCCAGAAAACTGCATAAAAATCCATAACTTTCACATTAATAAAGGGAAACAGTTCATTCTACCATTCATCTAATGGCTCGCGTTCGGATACATTAAACATACGAATGGCGCCCCAATCCCACGAACAGAATGGGCTATTTCTGCCGTATAAAGTCCGTTCGGCATTTCGGATTCTGAGTCTCTGTTGGCGGCCATGTTTTCAGACGGTTTAGCGGGCAGCGGGACCTCGCTTCCAACTCATGGAACTAAACTCGGGTAGCAGTTGATGCGAAGTCCAGCTGTCTGTCTGGTAGTGGAACTCGTTCGGTACATGAACGAGGACCACCTGGGAGAATGGTAACTTGACCTGCGGTTAACCGCAGAAACCACAGGTTAATGATCGCCACGTGACCCACTGTAGGGGGTCGCCGTTCGGTTGATTGTTCGGTATATTCCCTTCGGTACTTTGGGTGCGAACGTCGATCCCCCCAGACCTATCAATTAAGCTGTGGTTAACCGCAAACCGCAGCCGCCTGGGTGGTTAATGGCTGCCACACGCCGCTGGTCGGGTGGTCGACCATTCGGTAGTTTGCAGGGTGAAGGGGTTAAGTGGCGGCACACGCCAGCGCTTGGGGGGTCCCTCGTTCGTATCACGAATGGAGTCTTTATAAGGGTTCGCGTAATCCATTCGTGTTTCCCTCGGCTTAAACATATACAGTGGCAACAGTATCAATCGTTTTTTAAACAACAACACAGTTATTTCGAGTCTTTTGTAGCAATGTAACACCGTGTGATATATACAGTGTGTAATACAGGGTGCAGTGTGTAATACAGGATTCAAAAACCCATTACACATAATGCACTATTTACCCATTACACATAATGCACTATTTATTGAAAAATAATGGAGCTCCCTGTAACCCTGGCTGGGTACCTCCGCTGAGATCTGCTTCCTAGCTGGAACAGGCGACAAACTGCAGTACTCTGCCCCCATTAACTGTTGTCCTGGGGCCGAATGGGGAACTTGCTCAAGCCACCCCCAGGCACTGGACAACACTCAGTCCTGGGAGCTCTAGTCCGTACAAGATGAATACTCCATGCTGGAACAGTGATTAGCCCTTTTCCCTCCCAGTAACCAGATGACACATAGTTCTGGGAGTACAAGCTGGAATACTTTAATCTGGCCAGATGACCTGCTTTTATACAATTTAGACACAGTCAAATACACCCATAACACCCCCACACAAAACAGGATAACCCCCCTCCCTGGACCTGAGTAGACTAGTTACAAGCAAACATCTAACATACTCCTCCCCTGTGTCTGAGAGATAATTATCTGAGCACACAAACATATCATTGAATTATCTCTCAGTACAGAAACAGGCAATATAACAAAACCTCAAAAATACCCCCAAAACACACACAAACCCCACAAAAATTACTAGCCCCAATCTGGGTGACCAACATATCCAAAAATCACCCAGATCGGTTCAGGGGTTCAGGATATCCATGGAAGTCATAATTTTGACCGACCGTGCACATGGTCCTATGCCCAAAACAGTTCCGTGAAATCAGTGATAACAGTTGGTCAAGTTCGGTAGTTTAAAAACGAACAACTACCAAACGGAATCCATTGTTCTACCCTGGAGCTTGTTCACCTTGTTGGTGGGAACCTTTTCAACAGTGCCCTTCTAAGTCGTATAGAACCGAACGCAGGCGATGATGGAAGTCCAGCGGTGTTCGGTAGTTTCTGTGTCTGATTTTTGTTCCAGGAGATTGATGCCCGAACACCGTTGCCTGCGTTTGTGGGAACAAGATGGCTTGGGCCCCCCAGACGAACAATTAGAACACTGCACTGGAACTAGCAACAAGGTGTCAATTGGGCTTTACAAACTCCCGGGTGGTCTCTGGTTCATGCGGTTGTTCACTTCCCGAACAACATAATCCCAAATTACACAAACAGAGTAATTTGCAGGGTATTTTGTATGGCCCATAATCCTGGGGCAGGAAGCTGGTTGCAGGCTCCTCCAGGAGCTTGTGGCAAACGACCAGATCACAGGGCATTTGTCACACACTATTTATTGAATAACCCATTACACATTGTGATGAACTGGACCTCGTCACGGGTTCTTGGAGGGGCATACTGTGACAAAACTTGGTTTAAATCACTGTTTGTGCCTTTTTGGACTTATGAATTCCGGAAGCAAATTGAAGCGGCACTTTGAATTACCGAACAACCGCATGACACCACCCTGGAGCTTGTTAACACCTATTAACAACTTGGAACATTTCTCACCGCAGTGTTCTAATTGTTTATCTGGGTGGCAACAATTCCTATAGAAAAATGAGGTGGCGGCCATTTTGTTCCCATGAACGCAGGCAGCGGTGTTTGGGCATGAATCTCATGGAACTGAAATTGGATACAGAAACTCCCGAACACCGCTGGACTTCCATCATCGCCTGTGTCATTTCTATTCATCTTAGAAGGGCACTGTTCTGTGAGATCCTTCATTTGGATGAACGGAACAAGCTCCAGGGTAAGACTATTGACTCTGTTTGGTAGTTTGTTCGTTTGCCAACTACCTAACTACGCCGACCGCTAGCCCTGAATCTCTGGAACTGTTTTGGGCATGGGACCATGCCTGCGGTCGGTCAAATACATAACTTCCATAAAATTTCTGAATCCCTGAACTGATCTGGGTGATTTTTGGATATGTTCTTTGTAACGGCACCCCGGGCATAAAAGGGTTAAACCGCCGTTTAGTAGATCTTCCCCTTCCAGACACACAGGCACAGCTACTGCAGAACACCAATCCGCTGAACAGGAAACCATATGAATGCCGTAAACAGCCGAATAGGAAAAACCATACAAATAGGTTTACACTCCTAGCAGTCGAACTGGAACAGCATACAATAAATCCCCCCAAGAACGAGACAAGGCTCTGTTTTGAGGGTCAAGCAGTGAACAGACAGAGCTGTGGGTTTATTGTCCTTATATACACATTAGTACCACCCACAGGGTTTTGGAACACAACCAATAAACACATACAATACACTCAGACACTCCCACACAAAATCCTCCCCTCTGCCTGTGATACAATTACCTTACACAATGGGTAATGTAATTATAACAAGCAGAGAAATACAATTTTTCCACATTATTCATAACTTGAAAAGTATTCATCACATTCACATAATACTTACATTTTCAGAATCAGCATACTCCAAATAAAAACATACGTCAAAATCATACAAATTGGTCCAGTGGTTCACAAGATAGATCGTAGTCTTTTGTGACCAAAGGAAGCATGGCTTTTCTGCCCAAAACCAGTTCCACAGAGTCTTCTATCCTGGAGATAATTGTGAAGTAATCCAATTATCTCCAAGGACAGAGGCAAAACTCCATTGAACACATGGCAGCAAAAGACAATAAAACACATAAAAACATATAACTGTGCAGCCATTGCACAAAACAGGTACATTCAACATATCCCCAGATAGCTCAGATCTGAGCGCACATTATTACTGAGCCAATTGCCATGGAGCCAAAGTCTTTCCCATAGTCTTTCATTATACGAATGGGCTCCATGGTATCACCGCTCAAACAGGGCCAGCACCAAATGACCCGGCTTTCATGTCTTTGCAGGGGAAAATTAAGCGTTTCAACATGGGGCCATAGTCTAAAGGCAGCAGGCGGGCAATGCAATGTGGTGAGATTGCTCTCATCACATTCTTCACCCAGATCATTTCTATCAGGGGATGTTACTTTTGTGGGGTTTTATGTGTTTTAAGGTATTTTGGGGGGTTTATAAAAATGTGTGTTTGTTGTGCTTGGAGATAATTTAGTTTGATATAGTACTTGACTCATTTATCTCCTAAGTAAAGGAGTGCCTTAGATTGGAACTCTACTGTGATTGGTGAATACATTTGTGTCCCTGTCCCCAGCAAGGTCCATGTGGGTGTCACCCTTACTTGGGGACTTGCACAAAAGGCCAGTGTGGCTATTATTAAACCATCTCTGCTTAACCCTCAACACGTAGCCTGGTCTCGTGATTGTAGGGAACCTGCTATACAGCGATACCACTAGCTCTTATAAAAGCTTCACAGCTATACTCTCTTGGAGGAGAGGCCTTCCCACTGAGTCCCTGGATCCAGGAGTTTGGTCCAGGACGGGAAGAGACGGCCAGACCCCAACCAAGCTTATGGTGTTCGGTGCGGTGCTTATGGTCCTCAGCGTCAGCTAGGAAGCAACGATTAGCGGAGGTACCCAGTCTAGGTGCCAGGTGGTCCATCACACACATAATACACTATTTATTAAATAACCCATTACACATAATGCACAATTTATTGAATAACCCATTAGACATAACACACTATATAATCTTTTTTGCAAGTTGCTATATTTAATTAATGATCCCAGTTCACTCAGTGGGTGAGTGGGAGGATTTTAATTTATAGGGAGGGACATTGCAAACAGCCCCATGATGGTCCATTGCATACCATTTGTAGCAGAGCTGCAATATTCAATTCCACGATCTCCGCTGGTACAGAAGGTACTCCACAGTCAAGCGCTGAAAAGTAAGGCAATATCCCAAATCCCCCAGTAACCGGACGAAACACAGTTCTGGGAGTCAACTGAGGTTTTTATTCACAGCTCCAGTATTTATGCAAGTCCCCATGCAAGGGGATTCCCTACTGACATAGCAGGGGTAATACAGTAGGGGACAACATGGGGGACTTAACATTCTGGGCATTTCTCCCATCAGGCACTGCTGGACGAGAGGGATACTCCCACTGGAATATAGTGTTAAGTGGATTATCCCTCCGTGCAGCAGAACCGGCATTTCACATTAAAATATATAACTTTGGCAATATTCAGGTTATTTAAATGAATGGATGTTCGGTAGATAGCTGGGGTCTGAGTGTACATTTCATGGGAATACCGCTCAGATCCCAGCTTAAACTACCGAACGCCGCACGAAATACCCTTTACCATTGGGTTCACCTGAAAGTACCGAACACCGATGGGGAACCACAATAGTGAAAGACCGGCGCTCCTGAAAGGCCTGGAAGTCCAGCGGTGTTCGCGCCGTCCAGTACCCGATTTCAGTTCCACGCGCTCGACGACCAAACACCGCTGGTGAAACAAAGGATCCAAGATGGCTGACCGCCGCGTAGTCGGTAGCCGAACGACTGCCACCTAGGAAGGTCCTTAACTACCGATTGCAACAATGTTGCAGATCCCAAGAACTGCCGCAGCTTGACTGGCAACTCGCTGTCCTCTACCCACCCTGGACCTACGACAAGGTTCCAGGTTCCAGTGGGTGAACCTCTCCTCCAAGAGAGAGTAGCAGGAACAAGCTCTTAAAAGAGCTTAGTGATTATAGCCCAGGGGAGTATAGCAATCCCCCAGTGTAGATGCAGACTTTTCCCCCACACATGAGACGAGGCTCTATGTTGAAGTTAAAACAGGAACTCTCTTATTTTTGCCCCACCGTGCACATGGTCCCATGCACAAAACAGTTCCATACATTCGACGACAAAACACTGCTGGACAATTTAAGATTGCCGCCACCACATGTTTGAAAGGGGCATTGTGCTAAGTCCCAATATGCACAAATAGTGTCTTTAAAAGGCAATACACCCCAGGGGCCATAGTCCCGGGGCAAGAGGCTGGCAAGCCGGCTGTAGCGGAGTAGCAGGGGTTAATCCAATAGCTCTCTGCTGGGAACAAAGATTCAGCATACAAAATCACAGGAACACAGCATAATCCACCTCCCCATGGACTAGACGACACATAGTCTGGGAGTCAACTGCTAGCTTTATTCACAGGTCTGTTTTTATTCATTTCTCCCATGCAAGGGAGGTAACTTTCATAATTTCTACAGTAACCAGTCATACCGTGGTCACCTCCCATCCCTCTCCTCCCCCTAGATTAACAATTAACAAGATTAATGTGTACACAGTTTTCCCCAATTTGTGGATGTCCCCTAAATACAGGGGGTACAGGGTTGAATAAGGGGTCCCCTGGTAGCCCTGATCTGGGTGAGCAGCATACTCAGAATTCACCCAGATCGGACCAGGGGTTCGGGAGTTACAGCTGGCGAAAGATTTGACCGACCGCACAGGCTCAGTAGCCAAAAACAGTTCCACGAATTCTGGCCCTGTGGTCGGTCTTTTCTAGTGAATCAAAAGTCCCGAATGGCTGGGCATCCAGGCTTCCTTTACCGTTCAAATTAATGCCCTCGTTCGTGGGATTCCACATACCGAACGCCGAGGTGTTCGTGTGTTTGCTTTGTGATTTTTGAGCGTGCTGGAGGTCTTAGCGGTACTTGGTTAGTCAAATACCCGGTGTGAGTTCCAGGCGTTCGATGACCAAGTACCGCTGTTCGTACGTAAGATGGCCGCCGCCACGTGTTCGGTAGGCGAAATGGCGGCCACACACACTCGCACTTAACACACTTCGCAACATTGTATCTTTGGTTAATAAGAGACACACGACCACCCCGGGGTGGTCTCTCGTTCGGTAGTTTCAGGGCATTCGCATGAATAACAGCATGAATAACAGTATAGTCCGTTCGTGAATTGAGTCTCTGCCTTTGCACACATTCGCTTATAATAACTCCAGTGTTCATTCGCACAGAACAGTTAGTATTTTAGTGGCAGGGTTTGCCACACAAGCCTTTCCCAGTGGCAAGGTTACTTTCGCCACATATCTTCCCCTCCCAGGGAAGACTAACCAGATACCTGACCTCATGCCGGTCAGTACTTGAGTTAGTCTGGCAGCCCACCCACACCCAAATACTGGATTTGGTGAATTTGGTAGCCGGTCTCTGTCCAGTGAGTCCATCAAGGTTGTGTTGGTATCTGTTACTCCCGGTCTCTGGGTTGCTCTCTGGCTTGGGGTGGAGGTTACTTGGGTGGCAGAGATCAGCAGTGCTCTGCCCCGGGGCCACGGCTTCAGCTGGGTAAACCGGTGCACAGTCCTGCCCTGTAACAACAGGATAGGTAGGGCAGAGGCCAGCGGCACTCTGCCCAGATGCCAGCGCTTCTGCTGGGGTAGCCTGAAGGGAGTCAGGCTCTGGACCAGGGGAAAAGGGAGGGCAGAGGCCAACTGCACTCTGCCCAGATGCCAGCTCTGCCCTGCAGCCAGCATTACAGCTGGGTAGGGAAGTTGGTAGTCAGTTCCTGGATCACCAACCAGGGGAGGACAGAGGCTAACTCCGCTCTGCCCGGTTACCAGCGCTTCTGCTGGGGTAGCTTGCAGGTAGTTAGGCTCTGGAAAAGGGGAAAAGGGAGGGCAGAGGCCGACCGCGCTCTGCCCAGATGCCAGCTCTTCTGCTGGAAGGGGGTCAGTGGGTATCGCAGACTCATTCACTGCCCCCAGGACTCAGTTGGCTCCTCCTCCTAGTATCCCTGCGGGGATGGTTGAGGATCTGGACCGGCCATCCAGCATTCCTGTAGGATTGTCACAGAGACCGCTGTCCCTCTGTGCCAGTGGGGTTAGGGTTGCTTTCTCCCTGTAGTGAAGGTGAGGGACCAGTTGTACCCTCTCCCGGTATCTCCGGATGCTGTTGGAGGGTGAGGCCGGTTGCCTCCACTCCCCAGCACACTGGTTGCTGTAAGGTAGAGGGATCGATCATCTCCTCCTCCTGGAACTCAGGCCGCCGCTGGGGAGAGAGACCGGTTGTCTCCTCTCCCTGCAAAATATACTGCCGCTGGGGAGACTGTCCCTACTCCCTGAAACTGGTGGAGAGACCTTGGTCCCATCTCCACCTACCATATGGGGTTCCCCCCAGGACCAGTCTATAAGGTCCCCTACCCCTGTAGCTGGTAGTGAAGTAGGGGGTACCTCAGACAGGTCTTCCCCGCCGCAGGGTCTTAAGTCTGGGGCTGCCACCCAACTCTCCTGCAGGGTATTCTGAATTGAGCGGAGAAGATGTCGGTAGTCCTGCTCCAGCTCGCACTCCAGTGTCACTAGATAGATCAGGTCTCACCTCGTTGGGGTCAGCCCAATCTTGCATACCCTCCCTGAAGTTGTAGATTTCACGAAATCGGGTCTCCTGAATGCTCCCGAACTCTGGTTCTGTAAAGGCCTCACACAACAGGCCACGGCCATCGTAATCATCACCCTCAGGGCTGTCGTGCTCCGCCGTCCAGGGGGTATGCCAAGCTGTATACCACCAGACCGCCAGTGCTTGAGCTCCTTCACCCACTCCTCCAGAGGCAGCTCTCCCAGGAGGGGCATCCGCAGGGCCATTCATTTTTGCCACCGCTGCTCCTCACTGGGGAGACTCTCACCTCGTCGCCACTCCACGTCCTCCAGGGCCACACGCCAGACCGCATTCCGGCATGCATCCTTGTAGTCTGCACAGCACCAGACACCATAAGCACTGCAGATCCCAAGAACCGCCGCAGCTTGGCTGGGAACTCGCCGTCCTTTACCCACCCTGAAACTACGACAAGGCTCCAGGTTCCAGTGGGTGAACCTCTCCTCCAAGAGAGAGTAGCAGGAACAAGCTCTTACAAGAGCTTAGTGATTACAGCCCTGGGGAGTATACAGAGTATAGCAATCCCCCAGTGTAGATGCAGCCTTTTCCCCCACACGAGACAAGGCTCTATGTTGAGGGTAAAACAGGAACTCAGCAGATCTGAGGTTTTATTGTCTTTTATACAGTTTTCCCCACAAGGTTACCACCCAGATGGACCTCCCCTCTGCCTGTGATACAATTAACAAACACAATTAACTCTAAACAGAAAAAACATACATTTTTACAAACCCCCAAAATACAACATATCCACACATCCCCTGATAGCCCCGATCTGGGTGAACAACATATCCAAAAATCACCCAGATCGGTTCAGGGGTTCAGAAATTTCCTGGAAGTCTTATTTTTGCCCCACCGTGCACATGGTCCCATGCCCAAAACAGTTCCATACATTCGACGACAAAACACTGCTGGACAATTTAAGATGGCCGCCACCACACCCAAGGGACCATAGTTACAGTGCAAGAGGCTGGCAAGCAGGCCTCTCCAAAACCCAGTGGCGAGGTTACTTTTGCCACAAATAGGTTATTGTTAATCTGGTGGAGAATGCTTCAATTGCCATAGATGTCTATTAATTTAATAGTTATTGTTAAACTGGTGGAGAATGCTTCAATTGCCATAGACGTCTAATCATTTAATAGTTATTATTAATCTGGTGGAGAATGCTTCAATGGCCGTGTACGTCTATTAATTTAATAATTATTGTTAATCTGGTGGAGAATGCTTCAATGGCCATAGACGTCTATTAATTTAATAGTTATTGTTAATCTGGTGGAGAATGCTTCAATGGCCGTGGACGTCTATTAATTTAATAGTTATTGTTAATCTGGTAGAGAATTCTTCAATGGCTGTGGACGTCTATTAATTTAATAGTTATTGTTAATCTGGTGGAGAATGCTTCATGGCCATAGACGTCTATTAATTTAATAGTTATTGTTAATCTGGTGTATAATGCTTCAATGGCCATAGACATCTATTAATTTAATAGTTATCGTTAATCTGGCGGAGAATGCTTCAATGGCCATGGATGTCTAATAATTTAATAGTTATTGTTAATCTGGTGGAGAATGCTTCAATGGCCATAGACGTCTATTAATTTAATAGTTATTGTTAATCTGGTGTATAATGCTTCAATGGCCATGGATGTCTAATAATTTAATAGTTATCATTAATCTGGCGGAGAATGCTTCAATGGTCATGGACGTTTATTAATTTAATAGTTATCATTAATCTGGCGGAGAATGCTTCAATGGTCATGGACGTTTATTAATTTAATAGTTATCATTAATCTGGCGGAGAATGCTTCAATGGTCATGGACGTCTATTAATTTAATAGTTATTGTTAATCTGGTGGAGAATGCTTCAATGGCCATGGACACATATCCAAAAATCACCTAGATCGGACCAGGGGTTCGGGAAATTCCTGGAGGTAGTAAAAAGACCGTGCTGGAGTTAACAGCCGAAAAGGGTTCCATACATTTTGGCCCTGCGGTCGGTCACAGAAAAGGGAATGAAACACACGAATGGCTTGGGTTATGAGAACACGTGTTCGTCTCCCGAATGGCGGCCACCCAGAGGACAAAGTACACACTGCACGAATTGCCAATTACCCATTTGCAACATTGTTGCGAACGGTTATTGGAGGCACACTTATTCCTGGGGTGGTCTGATTGTTCGGTAGTTTCACTCGCATAATAACTGGAGTGATTTTACCGAACAATCAGACGAATGCTGCATAGACTTGACATACACATGGCAAAATTAAACCAAAAACATATGAATATACATAATTCTGAGGACAGCCCAATGCCATCCGCTACATCGGACATTGTTGT
Source organism: Pelobates cultripes (assembly GCA_933207985.1). Classification (NCBI taxonomy): domain Eukaryota; kingdom Metazoa; phylum Chordata; class Amphibia; order Anura; family Pelobatidae; genus Pelobates; species Pelobates cultripes. The sequence goes on from OW240912.1 coordinate 118,533,638, forward strand.
ATTGTTTTGATTGGTTTATGTCCCTTGTGTACCTGTGTTCCATCAGGTTCAGGGGGTGTGCCTCTGGCCTGAGAAATTGTATAAATTGTGAGTGCTGGCTTACATTAAACAGACCTGCTTACCCCTTCATGAAGTCTTGGCTCATGTTTGGGGGATTGGAGAACTACACTCTGGGGATTGCTATAATCACTATACTCCCCAGAGTATAATCACTAGCTCTTTAAGAGCTGTTCTTGTTCGTGGTCTCTGGATTTAAGAGAGGTTCACCCACTGGAAGCTGGAGCCCGGTCTTGGGTACAGGGAGGGTAGAGGACGGCAAAACCCCAACCAAGCTGCGGCGGATCGTGGTGTTCGCAGTGGTTTTGGTGTCGAGTGCGGTGCTTATGGTCCTTGGCGAACACTAGTAGCATCGTTCGACTGAGGCACCCAGTTGGGGTGGCAGGCGATCCGTCACAATAAGTATTTAGAAGGACCCTGAAGCCATTACTGGCAGCTTACTCAAATGTCAACAGACTGGGAAACGAATGTCTACATTGAGTGTAACATCTACATGCAGTAACTACAAAAAAAAAAGCATTTAAAAAAAGTTGTTTATACATTGGTCCCAATATAAATTATATATATAAGGGAAGAAGCTAAACAATATGTGAAAAAGAAAGTGACCTCTCCGCATGGGCTGGGTGTCACGGCTGCTAGTGTGGTCCAACAAACAGAAACTATGTAAACATATACATACAAAAGGAAAGGAAATAAAAGGACAGAGCGTAAACCGGACCTTAGAATGGCCGTACTAATATGCTAGAGATAGAGAATGGTCAAAGGGAAAGCCGAGGTCAAGGAAGCCAGAAATACTCAGATACCATTTAAACAAGCCTTGTCAGGGGAACCAGAATTCGGAATAACCAGGGAAAAGCCAAGATCAGGATACCAGGAAGTAATATTCACAAAGATAAATGCACTCTAGGGAACCAGGAACAGGAAACCACGACAGGGCAAGGTACTGGGGTGAATTAGGGATTTAAATATCCCTCTCTAGGCTCTGATTGGTCAGAGGGTGATCTCTGACCCCAGAAGGTGCACGTGCATTGACGTCGTGACGTCACGCGCACATTCGTATAATTTTGGGTGGTGGACCCATGGATGGACGCGAGCTCATGGTCGGCGCCATCTTGACGTGGAGGAATGGTTCCCGCCTCGCAGGTAAGCTCAGTGAGTTGGTGCGGTCGTGCCGGTCGGGCATGAACGTACATGGCGGCGAGCCGGGGGCCTTGACAGTACCCCCCACTCGAAGACCGCTAACCGAGCTAGACCAGAGCTTCACTATGACAGAACCCTCGGTAATGCCCAGCGACGAGAAGACAAGGATTGTCCGGGAAAGGCTTCCCCTATATGGACCGAACCCTTCCGTGGAACTGGTGCAACAATTGATGGCGGAGGCAGATATACAAAGAGCCAGAGCCCACGAGCTCAGCGTACTGACCGTCCAATATGGTCCTACCACTACTGCACACAGCAGCTCCACGGAATTTGCGGAGCAACAGACGATCCCGTTCACTGCATTCAAGCCGTTCGTGGAAAACGAGATGGGGATTGATGAATTTTTAACTGATTTTGAGAGGCAATGTGCGCTTCATCAAATCCCCATAGCAGCATGGCCTCGTATCCTGGCGGGGAAACTAGCCGGGCGAGCGATGGAGGCTTTTAGGACTCTCAGTACCGAAAAGATAGCCCAATAGCCGCTAGTAAAGGACACCCTGCTGAAACGGTACGCAGTGACCCCCGACACCTACCGCAGGCAATTCCGCAACACCAAAAAGAAGCCGAATGACATGCATGCTGAATGGGCGCACTGAATGCGGAGGGCGGCTACACATTGGATTAACGGATGTCGGGCCATCACTGCTGCCGAAATTTTGGAACTATTTCTGTTGGAACATTTTTATGAGGGACTAGAGCAGAAAGACAGAGAATGGTTGAAGGACCGACGACCTAACGATGTCAACGAAGCAGCAAGACTAGCTGACAAACACCGAGACGCTCAGATACAGGAATTCAACAACTCCCGAATGGTGGCATGTACCGAACTGAGAGACAATCACCGAACCAGTCCATGAACTGAATTTCGTACGCCTATGCCAGCCGAACCTACCCGATACACCGGACCACACAGCCACTACACCCAAGAACGCTCTCGCCCCACCTGCTTCAAATGCAAACAGCCGGGGCACCTCATAGCCAGCTGTCCCCTCAACAACAACTACCCCTCGCGGAATTACAACTCATTCCCCTTGGGAAATACCCGACCAGCTCGCGCTTTCTGTGTGGAGAAGGAAAGTCCGCTAGAAGAATATCTGGGACCTCTTCATGAAGCCAACCCCGTGTATGCCGCGAACGATAACCGACAGCACCACAGGCAAGAGGTATTGATAGAGGGCCGTCCCACTCAGGGGTTAAGAGACACCGGGGCCACTATCACCCTGGTACAAGGCCGACTGGTTCCGGAACATTTGCACTCTACAGACACCGTAGCGGTCAGGGTGGCTGGAGGGGACATTTACAAACTACCAACGGCCAAAGTACATTTGGATTGGGGTGCAGGGAAAGGACTCGTGAGGGTGGGAATCATGGATAACTTGCTAGCGGAGGTTTTACTGGGAAACGATCTGGGCCTCATGACTTCGGCATATGCTCCTTCCTACAACTCGGAGGCACATCCTGTAACTACTTGGTCACAAGCAGGAAGGACTCAAGATCCTTCACCAGTGCGGAAGCCTCAGGTAAGACTAACCCCGACTGTGACTGATTACCCTTCACCATTGCCCTGGGATACACCGGCAGCCTTTAGGGCTGAGATTAAAACAGACCAGACAATCCAGAAGTATAGGGAGAGCCGATACAGGGATTGGGGGGTTCAGACCACGAGACATTTGCATGGGAACAGGGCAGATTGTACCGGCATACCGAGAAAAACGGACACCGTAGAAGACAGTTGGTCATTCCCCACAAGTATAGTCGGGACATACTTCGGGTAGGTCACGACATCCCATTAGCCGGACACTTAGCGGTAACCCGTACCCTCCACCATATTACCCATGCCCTTTTCTGGCCAGGGGTACATGCAGATGTGAGGACGTACTGTAATACTTGCAAGGTATGCCAGAGGGTGGGCAAGAGAGGAGACCACCCCAAGGCACACCTCATCAACATGCCCATTATAGAAGAACCCTTTAGCCGGGTAGCCATCGACTTGGTGGGTCCACTCGCCACCCACAGTCCATCCAGGAAGAGGTATATCCTTACCGTGGTGGACTATGCTACATGTAGTGGCCCTATCCAACATCCAGGCAGACACCGTAGCTAATGCCTTGGTTCAAGTGTTCTCTCAGGTGGGATTCCCTCGGGAGATTTTATCTGACAGAGGCACCCAGTTCACGGCTGAGCTAGCACAACAGCTATGGCATGTCTGCAAAATAAAATCTCTACTCAGCTCCCCGTACCATCCACAGACTAATGGGCTGTGTGAGAGGTTAAATGGAACCCCCAAACAAATGTTGAAGACCTTCACCCTGGAATATAAGGACTGGGAACCCTTCCTGCCGCATTTCCTGTTCACCTACCGGGAGGTGCCCCAGGAAACAACCGGATTCTCTCCCTTTGAACTGCTATACGGACATAAGGTGCGGGGTCCCCTTAACCTTATCCGTGAGCACTGGGAGGGAGAGACGGAGACTGCTGGAGTCCCCATCGTACCTTACGTGCTGGAGCTTAGGGACCATATGAAGCAATTAGCCAGGTCGGTCCAGGCAAACCTCCAGGCGGCCCAGAGGTGACAGAAAGTTTGGTATGACAGGGGGACACGGCGAAATAGTTTTGGTATAGGACAAAAGGTTATGGTTCTAAAACCTGTTAAAGCAGACAAGCTGCAAGCAGCCTGGCAGGGACCTTATCAGGTAGTGGAGAAATGCGGGAACACTAAACGTGATTGCTAACGGCCACGATGAGAGCCTGCGAAAGATATTCCACATCAATATGCTTAAAGAATACCTAGGGAGACCAGAGGACGTGTCAGCCATATGCAGCCCCGCTTCCGAAGACCCCGATAGCCTCACTATCCTGTTAGACCAGGATCCCCGTCTGATTTAGTGAGCCAAGTGCAGATAGGGGACCGACTTAACCCAGAAGAGAGGGAGCAGCTACACAAACTGCTCCAAGAGAAACAGGCAGTTTTCTCCCAGGAACCAGGGTACACAGACCTAGCCACTCACCAAGTGGACACTCCCGGGCAGCAGCCCTTAAGACAGGCTCCCTACCGGATCCCCGAGGCGGTCCGGGCAGGGATGAAAAAGGAGATAGACGAGATGCTCAAACTAGGGGTTATTAAATCCCCCAATAGTCCATGGGCGTCCCCAGTGGTACTAGTACCCAAGAAAGATGGTACTACCAGATTCTGTGTGGACTATCGGAAGGTCAATGACAAAACCGTAACTGATGCCTACCCCATGCCCAGGGTAGATGAGCTGCTGGATCGCATAGCCAGGGGAAACTATCTTACTACCATTGACCTCTGTAAGGGTTACTGGCAAATCCCCTGGCCAGGGAAGCTATCCCCATGTCGGCATTCGTCACCCCATTCGGCTTATACCATTTTAAGGTTATGCCATTCGGGATGAAGAATGCCCCCGCCACATTCCAGTGCTTGGTGGATAGACTCCTTGATGGCTTCCAGGACTTTGCCTGTGCCTACCTGGATGACATAGCGATCCATAGTGAGTCCTGGGAGGAACACTTAGCTCATGTAGGAATGGTCCTGGATCAGACTCGGTCCGCGGGCCTGACTCTGAAACCAGAGAAATGCCATTTTGGAATGGCTGAGGTGCAGTACCTGGGTCACCGAGTGGAATGCAGGAAGCAGCGACCGGAGCCAGCTAAGATAGAGGCAGTCGCAAATTGGCCCACCCCGCACATTAAGACCCAGGTACTAGCCTTCCTAGGCACGGCTGGGTACTACAGGCAGTTCGAACCAGATTATAGTTCTATTGCTAAACCCCTGACTGACTTGACGAAGAAAAATCTTCCCGGACAGGTCCTGTGGTCTCCCCAGTGTGAAACAGCCTTTCAGACGCTCAAAAGTGCCCTAAGTAATGCTCCTGTCTTGGCTGCCCCAGCCCCTAATAAACGTTTTATTGTTCATACAGACGCATCCATGTTCGGGCTGCTGGCCGTCCTCAGCCAAGTAGGAGACGATGGATTGCCTACATCAGCCGAAAACTCCTGCCACGAGAGGTCAGCTATGCCACCTTGGAAAAGGAGTGTTTGGCCCTGGTGTGGGCCCTAAAGAAATTAACCCCTTACTTGTATGGACAAGAGTTCACTCTGGTTACAGATCATAACCCGTTGGTATGGCTCAACTGGGTCGCTGGGGACAATGGCAGACTTTTACGTTGGAGCCTATCCTTGCATCCGTTTAATTTTACTATCACCTACCGACCAGGGAAGCAGAATGGCAATGCCGACGGGTTATCAAGGCAAACTGACCTCAGTCCCTGCATAACGTCTCGGTCTGGACATCCTTAGTCTGCCCTGGAAAGGGGGACAGACAGTGTCTGCTTGTCACATATTCATCCGCTTATAGAAATGTGGTTAATGAAATTTACTGTCCATACAGGAAAAGTTGTGCTGAGCAGCAACCTAATCCACAGAAGGGTTAATGCTGAGCAGTAATTGTGCAAATGAAACCTGGTGTCACGTATTCATCCACTTATAGAAAAGTGGTTAATGACATTTACTGTCCACACAGGAAAAGTTGTGCCGAGCAGCAACCTAATCCACAAAAGGGTTAATGCTGAGCAGCAATTATGCAAATGAAACCTGGTAACTGACTTTGGGGTCAAAGGCTGGTTACAGCCTATCAGAACTAAAGGAGCGGTATTTAGGCCCAGTTCTCAGCCTGCTCAGTGCCCTGTCGTGGTTTCCCTTGTGGTTGTCCGAGAGCGCGTTCCTGTTTATAGTTTTCTACCTGGTTTTTGACTTTGGCTTTGTTTATTGACTTCTCTATATTCTGGTATCCTGACTCCTGGCTTTCCTCATCGCTGTGTCCCTTTCTGTGTTCCCTGACCTCGCTAGTATTTTTGACTATTCTTTGTACGTTAAATCCGGCCATTCTAAGGACCGGTAATACGTTACTTATTTGTCATCCGTGCTGTACAGTTCTACGTGCTGGATCAAACAGTAATCCTGACATTACCACATGGCCATAGATCCTGTAGAACTGTCAGCACATAGCTGCTTGCGAGAGAAAATTAGAGGAGAATGATCACCGCATGGATCAATTCACTCAGGCTTTAAGTACGCTTCTCGCTAGAACGGAGTATCTGCAGCCTGCAGCGTCTCCTCCTATAGCACCTCTACCCTGTGTACCTCCACCCACTGTTAATAGGACTCCTTGCATCTCCTTATCACCATCCCTACAGTTTGATGGCAATATCCAGGAATGCAGGGGTTTTCTTAATCAGGTGGAGTACCATTTTGAGGCCTCACCAGGGTCATTCCCCATGGACAGAGCAAAAATTGGTTATCTAATGAATCAATTAAAGGGCAAGGCCCTTGCCTGGGCTAATCCGTTGTGGGAGAGTAATCGAGCATAGCTCATAATTACCAGGAATTCCTTGCCGAATTCAAGCTCACGTTTGAGCCATTGGGTAGAGAGGATGACGCCTCCACTGCCCTAATGCACATCAGACAAGGTAACCGGTCTATCTCGGATTATGCTATTGAATTCCGTACCTTAGCTTCCGAGGTAGACTGGACTAACAATGGGTTAATCTCAGCATTCAAAAAGGGTCTCTCAGAGACTATACTAGATGAGATAGCCGCCAAAGAATTACCTAAGAGTCTTAACGAATTTATTACGTTTGTCATGCATATTGATAATAGGTTAAGACTCAGAGAAGTCACCAGAAGCAAGACCAGACGTACGGCTATGTCCCTAGCACCTCAATTCTCTAAACCTGTTTTGTCTAACCTCCCTCTACAGTCCGAACCCGAACCTTTGTAGTTGGGGGTCACTAGACTGTCAGAGGCCGAAAAACAGTATAGGAGAAGGGAGGGGTTATGCCTATATTGTGGTAGAAAGGGACATATGATAACTAATTGTCCAGTGCGTCCGGAAAACTTCCGCACCTAAGAACCTTAAGGGGACAGATCTTAGGTGTGATGGAGTTGTCCTCTAACAAAAACAAAAGTAGATTCCTCCTTGAGGTATCTATTTTCCTTGATAACAAGAAGTTTTCTTGCAGTGCCCTAATGGACTCAGGTGCTGCTGGAAATTTTATTGATGTCCAGTTTATTAGGGGTAATGAGATACCGGTCAGGGAGAGACCTACGCCGCTCGCTGTAGAGGCTATTGATGGTAGACAACTCACACAACCGCTTATAACCCACAAAACTGTCCCTATTACGATCTCCATTGGGGCCTCCCATAGGGAGGAGATGACGTTTCAGGTTATTACTTCTCCATCATGTCCTATCATATTAGGGTTTCCGTGGCTGAGTAATCACAATCCCTATATTGACTGGGCTAATGGGGAGATATTAGAATGGGGTAAAGAGTGTATGGGGAGATGTATAAAACCAGTACTAAAGAGATTAGATACTATTGACCTTCCCACTACCACTCCCCAAACTCCTGGAGTTCCCATACAATACCGAGAACTTCAGGAGGTGTTTAACAAGGCTCAATCTGATGTATTGCCTCCCCACAGAGCATATGACTGTGCCATTAACCTGTTTCCAGGCGCTATGCCACCTAAGAGGGCAGTTTATGCCTTATCTCCCAGGAGAGTAAAATAATGGAGGAATACATCAAAGAATCCTTGAGCAAAGGGCACATAAGAAAGTCATCCTCACCAGCTGGTGCAGGATTCTTTTTTGTTGAGAAAAGGGTGGTGAGTTACGCCCTTGCATAGACTACAGGGCACTTAATAAAATCACTGTAAAAAATGCATACCCTATCCCACTCATTTCCGAATTGTTCGATAGACTTCAGGGAGCTAAAGTATTTACTAAGCTTGACCTTAGGAGCTCTTACAATTTGGTTAGAATTAAAGAGAATCATGAGTGGAAGACGGCATTTAATACCCGTAGTGGACACTATGAATATCTGGTAATGCCATTTGGGTTATGCAACGCGCCGGCCGTATTCCAAGACTTTATAAATGATGTACTCAGGGAATTCATTTACTCATTTGTCTTGGTTTATTTGGACGATATTTTGGTGTATTCCCCTGATCTTCAAACTCACCACTCCCATGTGAAACAGGTTCTGCAGACGTTGTTGAAAAATAAACTTTATTGTAAATTAGAAAAGTGCATATTTGACCAGCCTGATGTCCACTTTTTGGGTTACAACATCTCTGCATCGGGATTTCAAATGGATCCTAAAAAACTAGAGGCTGTACTACACTGGCCATTACCCTCTGGTTTAAAAGCCATTCAAAGGTTTATTGGTTTTGCCAACTATTACAGAAGATTCATCAAGGGATTTTCTTCTGTAACAGCCCCAATCACAAATATGACTCGCAAAGGGGTTAGTAGCACGGTATGGTCCAAAGAGGCTGTGAATGCTTTTGAGACTCTTAAACAAAGATTTGCCTCTGCGGACATACTAAAACATCCTGACACCAGTAAACCTTTATATTGGAGGTTGATGCATCCGAGACAGGGGTAGGGGCTGTTCTCTCTCAGAGAGAAAGCCAGGGAACACCATTGCATCCTTGTGGCTACTTCTCCAGAAAGATGTCTCCTGCTGAGCACAACTATGATATTGGCAATAGAGAACTGTTGGCCATTATTCTTGCCCTCAAGGAGTGGCGACATCTTTTGGAGGGTTCCAAGGACCCCCTGTTGATCATAACCGACCACAAAAATCTGCCATATATAGGGGATGCCAAACGTTTGTCTTCCAGACAGGCTAGATGGTCACTGTTCCGTTCACGTTTTAACTTTCTCATTACTTATAGACCTGGTTCTAAAAATACCAAGGCTGATGCCTTGTCCAGACAATTTGATAATGAGTCAGCTCTGGAACAGGTGACATCTCCTATTATTCCACCAGAGTGTATTATTGCTACGACTGTCCTCTCACTGTCTTCTCCACTGCTTGGCACCATACTGGAGGCCCAGCCTCAGGCGCCCAGTGGTAAACCGTGTGATAAACTGTTCGTTCCCCTATGTGAAAGGGTTAATATAATGAAAGTGTTCCATGACAATATAACTGTTGGACACCCGGGCATCAATAAGTCCACTGCCGCGATCACTAGATCATTTTGGTGGGATTCACTCAGGAAAGATGTAAAGGAGTATGTGCAGGCATGTTCTGTGTGTGCAGTTTCAAAGGTGACTCATGCCCTTCCTTGTAACCTGTTGCAGCCTCTTCCTGTTCCTGAGATTCCATGGTCCCACTTATCCATGGACTTTATTGTTGAGCTTCCTAGCTCTGCTGGGTTCACTACTATTCTCATGGTTGTAGACCGATTTTCTAAGATGGCTCACTTCATTCCTCTCAAGAAGTTGCCATCTTCGCAAGATTTGGTCCTAATTTTCATACGTGAAATTGTCCGTTTGCATGGCATCCCCACAATATTGTGTCTGATAGGGGCTCTCAGTTTGTGTCCAGGTTCTGGAGGGCGTTCAGTAAACAATTGGGGATTGATCTCTCCTTTTCCTCCTCCTACCATCCACAGACCAATGGTACAGCTGAGAGGGCTAACCAGTCATTAGAAGTTTATTTGCGTTGTTTTATTAATAGCACACAAGACAATTGGTCCGAACTACTCCCATGGGCCTAGTTCGCTAGAAACAATGCTGTTCATGACTCCTCTGGGCACAGTCCATTTTTTGTCAGTTATGGTAGGCATCCTACGGTTCTCCCTGCGGTATTTTCTGATACTGCCATTCCTGCTCTGGATGAGCGTCTGGCCTCCATTCGGGATACCTGGGTTAAGGTTCAAACTGCTCTAGGGGCTGCTGCTGAACGCTTCAAACATTTTGCTGATAAGCGTAGGAGTGCCAACCCGGTGTACCAAGTGGGGACCGGGTTTGGTTGTCATCTCGCAACATCAAGCTTAAGGTCCCTAGCATGAAGTTTGTCCCCAGATTCCTTGGTCCCTATAGAGTGCTTCGTAGGATCAATCCAGTGTCTTACTCTCTGGCTCTTCCTGCATCTTTAGGGATTCCCAACACTTTTCATGTGTCCTTACTCAAACCTCTTGTCTGCAATAGATATACTGTTCCTTGTGTTCCTCCCCCTCCGGTGGTGGTGGGTGGTCAGGAAGAGTATGAGGTATCTTCTATCGCGGATTCTAGGTTTTCTCGGGGCACTTTACAGTACTTGGTTGTTTGGAAAGGTTACGGTCCTGCTGATCGTTCTTGGGTTTCGGCTCCTGACCTGCATGCGGGCCGTAAGATCCGCGCTTTTCACATTAAATTTCCTCTCAAGCCTGGTCCTGTCCGCCCGGTGGGCGTTCTTCAGGTGGGGGGTAATGTCACATATTCATCCGCTTATAGAAATGTGGTTAATGACATTTACTGTCCATACAGGAAAAGTTGTGCCGAGCAGCAACCTAATCCACAGAAGGGTTAATGCTGAGCAGCAATTGTCCAAATGAAACCTGGTGTCACGTATTCATCCGCTTATAGAAAAGTGGTTAATGACATTTACTGTCCACACAGGAAAAGTTGTGCCGAGCAGCAACCTAATCCACAGAAGGGTTAATGCTGAGCAGCAATTATGCAAATGAAACCTGGTAACTGACTTTGGGGTCAAAGGCCGGTTAAAGCCTATCAGAACTAAAGGAGGGGTATTTAGGCCCAGTTCTCAGCCTGCTCAGTGCCCTTGTGGTTGTCTGAGAGCGCGTTCCTGTTTATAGTTTTCTACCTGGTTTTTGACTTTGGTTTTGTTTATTGACTTCTCTATATTCTGGTATCCTGACTCCTGGCTTTCCTCATCGCTGTGTCCCTTTCTGTGTTCCCTGACCTCGGCTAGTATTTTTGACTATTCTTTGTACGTTAAATCCGGCCATTCTAAGGACCGATAATACGTTACTTATTTGTCATCCGTGCTGTACAATTCTACGTGCTGGATCAAACAGTAATCCTGACACTGCTAAAGTGTTTCACAAGGAGGGAGCACTGTTACAAGAACCCTTTGCACACTGTTACAAACTAACCCCTTTTATTAAAACCCATCCTGTTTTCGGTATATAGACCTTACAAACTCACTCCACGAACCATTATAAGCACCCATTCGTATGTACGAACGATGGACCACCTAGCCCTTGGCATGTGCCGCCACTTAACCCCAGTCACCTCGAAAGGTACCAAATAACCGACCACCCTACGAGCGGAGTGTGGCTCTCATTAACCGCCCCGGAGCTGCGGTCTGCGGTTAACCACCAACTAATTGACGGTCACAGGGGATCCACGTTCGTGTGCATTTATGCAAAGGGAAACTACCGAAAGACTCACGAACGGGGACCACCTACATTCTGGCGTGTGGCCTCAATTAGAATGCTGATCTTGTGGTTAACCGCAGGTTAAGTACCCCCTTCTGGGCGGCCTCCGTTCGTCTCCCGAACAGCCGGGACAACCATACAGAGAGCGGGGATTCGTGTGAATATGTAGCCGACACCCGCTCCAGGAGTTTCAGGTCGAGGTCCCGCTGTCCATTGACCAGCCTTAAAACATGGCCGCCAGCAGGGGTTCGCAGCAGAAGTACCGAATGAGACTTTATATGGCAGAAATTCCCCGTTCTGTTCGTGGGATCTGTGCGCAATTAGTATGTCTGAGTCCAGATCCGAGCTACCGAATGACTAGTCGAATGAACCATATTCCCATTAAAATGTTGAAGTTGTGTAATTTTATGCTGTTTTCTAGGACACAATAAAGCATGGACTTTTGGGCGCTTGGAGATAATTAGATTGTATAACCGTTGGGCTCATTATCTCCAAGCTGGGCGGGTACTAGTTTGAATGATGCAATGTGTTATGACTGGTGGAATCATGTACTGTACCTGTATCCCATCAGGTCCATAGGGGGCTGTCCCTGGACCTGGGGACTTGCATAAATTGCCATGCTTGTGTGCCATTAAAGCCAGTTCGTCTTACCCTCAACTCGCAGCCTCGACTCGTGTTGTAGGGATCCGGGAATCCTAGCTTTATTATAGCTAGTAGGATATTCTACATTTACAGATTTTATACCGATTAAAGCACCATTCGCCTCTCCGACTTCGGGAACCAGGACATCTAAGCGATCCAACCTCCTGCTAGACCGGAGGCAATCGTAACAATGAGAATATCGTCTAGATACACTAGTACGAATATGTGAAGATATTCTCTAAGGACATCGTTAATCAAGTCCTGAAATACCGCTGGGGCATTGCATAGGCCAAACGGCATGACCAGGTATTCATAATGTCCCATTCTCATATTAAACGCGGTCATCCACTCATGCCCTTCCTTAATTCTGACTAGGTTGTATGCGCTCCTCAGATCGAGTTTTGTGAATACTCGGGCACCCCTCAACCTATCATATAGCTCAGAAATAAGGGGAATGGGATAGGCGTTTTTAATCGTAATTTTATTGAGACCCCTATAATCAATACAAGGGCGTAGGTCTCCTTCTTTTTTAGAAACGAAGAAGAACCCAGCCTCAGCATGTGAAGAGGATCTTCTTATGTGTCCCTTTTTGAAAGCATCCTTAATGTATTCTTCTAAACAAAGGGTTTCTTGAGGAGAAAGTGCATAAACTCCTCCTTTAGGGGGCATAGTGCCAGGTAACAAATTAATGGCACAGTCGTAGGGCCTATGTGGAGGTAATACCTCCGACTGAACCTTGTTAAATACTTCTTTTAAGTCCAAATACTGCAGTGGGATTTCTGTGGTTAAGGGAGGTGCTATAGGTACATTGATGGTATCGATTCGTTTAGGCACCTGTTTTAAGCAATAACCTCTGCAACTCTTTCCCCAACAAACAATCTCTCCTTCAACCCAATCTAGACATGGATTGTGTTTCTGGAGCCAAGGAAAACCGAGTATTATTGGACATGTTGAGGAAGATATAATTTGAAAAAACATTTCTTCAGAATGTAAGAAACCTACTGAGACAGTGATTGGTATAGTTTTGTGTGTGATGAGAGGTTGAGTAAGAGGTCTCCCATCTATAGCCTTGTAACGGACCGTTTCAGCACACAAGGGGTTAAAACCGTTTAGGCGATCATCCCCTTTCAGAGATGCAGGCACAGCTACTGTAGAACACCAAACTCCTGAACCGCATGTAAGGGAATACTCCAATCTCCCGAACTGCGTACAATATAACACTCCAAACTCCCGAACTGGAACCATACGAATAGCTGCTAGCAGACGAATAGGAAAAGCACCCAAGCGGCTTACACTCCTAGCAATCAGTCTCTATCAGCATTCAGTAAATCCCCCCCCAAAGATGAGACAAGGCTCCGTGTTGGGGGTCAAGCAGTGGTCTGTTTAATGAGGGCTACCTGCCCAGTATTTATGCAGGTCTCCCACCTGGTGGACACTCCCCTAGGGGACCAAATGGGAGCCTGTGACAAGGGACAGACAATCAGCAAAATAGGACACACAGTCACATTGTATTCCCACAATGCATCCTGGCTTCCTCCCCTCTGCCTTGGAGATAATTGAGAAGTAATTCAATTATCTCCCAAGACAAAGGCAAATCGCCATTATGCACGTGGGGATACTAAACCATGATTTACTATTAAAATACACCATGTAAGACACATTACATTAAAACTATACATTTAACATGTCCCCAGATAGCTCAGGTCTGAGCGCACATTATTAAGCGAATGGCGCTCAGACTACACGAATACAGTTCAATCGCCAAAGTGTTGACAAAGTCAGTTCTCATACGAATGAGCTCCATGGGATTCCTATCTGGGGTATGGTGTTGTCAGGTACAACTACCGAATACAGGGTGTAACGGACCGTTTTGCACACAAGGGGTAAAAACCGTTTAGGCGATCGGCCCCCTTTCCAGAGATCCAGGCACAGCTACTGCAGAACACCAAAACTCACGAACTGGATACAAAATAGCACTCCAACTCCCGAACTGGAACCTCCCAAATAGCTGCTAGCAGACGAACAGGAAAAGCAGACGAACAGCTTACACCCCTGGCAATCAGTCTCTAACAGCATACAGTGAATCCCCCCAAGAACGAGACAAGGCTCCGTGTTGAGGGTCAAGCAGTGGTCTGAGGTGCTGGCACACCCAGCCTGGTTTTTATTACAGTGTTTCAAATACAGGACCACCCACAGGGAGGGATAAAACAACCAATCATTTCACAGTTACATCCCACATATTCCCTCCCCTTATCCTGAGAGGAAACTCAATTATACAAACAGTTAAAACATACTTTCTACCCAACTTTCATAACTCCAAAACCATACATCACATTCACATAAAATTACATATTCTCAATCAATCCATTCAGGGGAACAACATATTCAAAAATGGCACAAATCAGACAAGGGGTTCAAAAGTTAGTAAAAGTCCTTTGTGACTAAATGAAGCATGGCTTTCTGGCCCAAACCAGTTTCAGAGTCTTCTATCCTGGAGATAAGTAATTGAATTATCTCCCAGGACAGACACACGACTCCATTAAGCACATGGTTGCAAAAAGACACAAAGCACTTTAAAATACATAAAGTCACATTTATACATAAAACATAGACATTTCACATATCCCCAGATAGCTCAGGTCTGAGCGCACATTATTAAGTGAATGGCGCTCGGACCACACAAATACAGTTTAATCACCATGGAGCCAAAGTCTTTACAGTCAGTTTCATACAAATGGGCTCCATGGGATTCCTATCTGGGGTATAACACATTCAAACAAATCTACTGAACCCCAGGCAGAAAAGCACGAATGAAGCTTTTCTGCAGGCAAAAAATAAAGTCTTTTAAAAGGGGGCCATAGTCCAAAGGCAGCAGGCGAGCAACCAGGCTTCTCCAATGCAATGTGGCGAGATTGGTCTCGTCACACAGGGCCATTCGTGTACGTCCACCGAACAAAAAGGGAGGTCGGCGGCTTCAGCGGTGTTCATGCCAAACTGTGTCCGTTTTTAGTTCCATGAGTTAGGCGTCGAACACCGCTGGGCGTTCGCGTGTTTAAAATTGCCGCGACCTCGTGTTCGGTATATGAATGGCGGCCACCCAGTATTCGTCAATTAAGCAGCTTCTGGGAGGCTAAATGCCGTCACACTCCAGCTCCCAGGTGGTCTAGTCATTCATGCGGTTGTTCGGTAGATTGAATCTACCGAACACCGGGCAGAAAAGCACGAAAAAATATTTCCTGCAGGGGAAAATAGGCCATAATCCAAAGGTAGCAGGCGAGCAACCAGGCTTCTCCAATGCAATGTGGCAAGATTGCTCTCGTCACAAGCCTCTACTGTTATGGGTCTGTCTTTCTGCCTTAAAGGCAGAAGATGTTCGGCAGAAGATCAAGGAAATTCTCCGCTGCCCCAGAGTCAATCATGGCCTCACACTGAACAGTAGTTTTCTTACAAAACAGAGTGATTGTTATAAGAAAGCGGGTTTTTAGTCAATTTAGGGGACATATACATCACACCTAAGGTCGGTCCCTGAACGTGCCATAGGTGTGCAAGGTTTCCAGCCGAACCGGACAAGAAAACCTCTGATGTCCTCTTTTGCCACAATATAGACACAACCCCTCGTTGCGTCAGTATTGTCTCTCCGCCTCAGTCAATTTGGTAATGCCCAATTGCATGGGTTCGGCTGCTGCAGGTGGAGCATGACTAACAGTCACTGGGTTAGAGAAACAAGGGGCTATAGACAAGTTTGTACGTCTAGTACGCTGTTTGTTTTTCTCCTTCTCTTTGAGCCTGTTTTCAATGTCAATCATGTATGCAATAAAATCATTAAGATTAACCGGAAGGTCTCTGGCAGACGATTCTTCTTGTAAATTTTCCGCTAACCCTTCCGAAAAAGCAGCAACCAAACCACTATTGGTCCAGTTAACCTCAGAAGCTAATGTCCTGAACTCTATGGCGTAATCGGCTACAGAGCGGGTGCCTTGTTTTATTCTCATTAAGGCTCTGGAAGCATTTTTCTCTTTTCCCTTTGGCTCAAAAGTGGCTTTAAATGCCGTTAAAAATTCATTATAATCACGGGCAACTGGATTTCCACTTTCCCATGCCTTTAAATGGCAAATTGCCCTGCTTCCCTGGGTTGTGGAGAAGCCTATTTGCCAGCCTCCTTCCACATGACTATGGCCCCCGGGAGACTGTGAAAATGTATGCACTTTTATTTGGTGTGTATGGCCCTTTAAGACTGTTGGTGGGCATATTGGGGCTTATGGGACTGGTGCTGGCCCTTTAAGCACCTTTTTGGGGCGTCAGGAAAATTGGGACACTGCCCCTTTAAGACGGTGTCCCCAGACTTGTTTGGGACACTGCCCCTTTAAGACGGTGTCCCCTGTGTCCCCAGACCTGGTTAAAACTCTTTGTGCCTGGCTATTTCCCACTTGGTTCAGTAAATGGGGCTTACTGAACCAGGTACCACACAGGCAGACCACCCAGAAGTGGAAGTGTGCAGGCAATTTACCTCCCAGAAGCTGCGGTTAACCGCAGCTTAATTGGCGAACGCTGGGTGGAGTTTGTTCGTTTGCCGAACACGTGGCGGCGGCCATCTTTGTTAATGTGAACGAGGTCAGCGGTATGTGTAGCCAAATTCATGGAACTAAAATCGGCTACACATTTCCGCGAACACCGCTGAGCCCTACCTTCTCCCATACTGATTTTACAGCGATGGGACTTAGTCGTTTTTTCAGCCTGAAATAGACCGCACAGCCCAAATCTATGGAACTGTTTTGGGCAGGAAAATGTGCTTGTGGTCGGTCATAAAGGGACCTCCAGCTAACTTTTTATCCCCAGGTTGGATTTGGCTGATTTTTGGTTATGTTTATGTTTTAAGTGTGCTGATTCCAAATACGTAATTGTTATGGAGATTGGATGTGTAGTTTTAAAGTTACAGTGTATGGATAAAAACTGTATTTTTACTGCCTGTGTTTAATTATGTTAACCCATTGTGTATCAAAATTAGATCACAGGCAGAGGGGAGGATCTTTGTGTGTAATTGCTGGGAGTGTTTCTGTAATGTACGTTTATTATTGGTTGTTGTGTAAAACCCTGTGGGTGGTCCTATCTCAGGGAAACCTGCATAAAAGAAGGTTCTTTGTGTGCCAATAAACAGAATGACTTGACCCTCTTACTTGCAGCCTTGACTCATGTTTGTAGGGGACAGCTATAATCACTACAGGGATTGCTATGCTCTTCATACTCCCTTAACTATTGAGCTCTTGTAAGAGCTCTTGTTCCTGTTCCTGCTTCGCTCTACAGAAGGAAGGGATTCACCTACTGGAACTTGGAGCCTGGTCGTAGGTCCAGGGTGGATAGCAGACGGCGAGATCCTAGTCCACCAGTGGTGGTTCATTGAGTCTGCAGTACTTATGGTGGTCTACGCAGTACTTACGGTGTCTACGGTGCTGATGGTCCTTTGGTGAGCGCTAGGAGCATCCTTTCTACGGTCCAAATTCCAGCCAGCCTGGAGGCAACCGTAACACATGGGAAGCCTCGAAATGAAATTCGATTTGGTTAAGGAAACCTCTGAATACTTTAGAATCACCTCCAAAACGAGAGGGAGGTGAAAGGGTTATGGATGGAGGTTTATATACTACAGGTGCAGGTATAGGTGGCGGAACTACAGGTGGTAATGGGGGTGCCTCCAGATAAGCAGTTCTCTGGAGCAAGGTCTGGAACGCTTGGGCAAACTGATCTAACCTGTGGTCCATGTGGCAAAACTAGCCACTTATGACTGTATTTGCATAAATGTGTTTCTATAGCTTTAAGGTTGTTAGAACCAAGTGTATTCAGGTATCTGTATTTCAGGCAAACAAGAGCATTCGTATGCTGGCGGCATGAAAGCCACCAGCATTCATACAGTAGTTTCACGAACAGTGAATTTCAACACTGTTCGTGAAACGAATAAACTACCGAATGGGAGACCACACACAGGAGGTCGTGTGGCGCCTATTATCCGATTGCAGCATTGTTGCAATTGGTAGTTAAGTGCTTTCCTAGGTGGCCGTCATTCGGCCATCTTGGATCCTTTGTTAGCCCAGTGGTGTTGGGTCGTCGAGCGACTGGAACTAAAATCAGCTACTCGACGGCACGAATACCGCTGGACTTCCAGGCCGTTTGGGAGCCCCGGTCATTTGGTAGTTTATTTCCCTACAGTCAATCGGTATTTTAAATACAACTAGAAATAATGTGTATTTCGTGCTGCGTTCGGTTAGTTATGCTGGGATCTGAGCGGTATTCTCACGAACTGTGTGCTCAGACCCCAGCTATCTACCGAACGTCCATTTGTTTAAATAGAGTGAATAATGTGAAAGTTATGTATTTTAATGTGAAATATTGGTTCTGCTGCACGGAGTGATAATCCACTTACCTGTATATTCTATTGGGAGTATCCCTCTCATCCAGCAGTGCATGATGGGAGAAATGTCCAGGTTGTTATGTCCCCCATGTAGTCCCCTACTGTACAACCCCTGGAATGTCAGTAAGGAAACCCATTTGCATGGGGAATCCCATAAATACGGTGACCTGTGAATAAAACCTCAGTTGACTCCCAGCCTATGTGTCGTCTAGTTCTTGGGAGGGAAGGATTCTTACAACGCTACCAGGATTATTGTATGCTGTATTTATTTACCTGGATTATTTATGCTGTTCCTGTTCCCCAGCGGAGATACTGTGGATTATACTACCTCTCCGCTACAGTCCATATCCTCCACCCTGTTCTCACAGGTTATCATATGTTTACATAGTTCCGCAGGATCCATGGCCCTGTCGTAATGTCATGGCTGCTAGTGTGGTCCAACACGCAGAAACTATGTAAACATATACATACAAAAGGAAAGGAAATAAAAGGACAGAGCGTAAACCGGACCTTAGAATGGCCGGATTAATATGCTAGAGACAGAGAATGGTCAAAGGGAAAGCCGAGGTCAAGGAAGCCAGAAATACTCAAATACCGTTTAAACAAGCCAAGTCAGGGGAACCAGAATTCGGAATAACCAGGGAAAAGCCAAGATCAGGATACCAGGAAGTAATATTCACAAAGATAAACGCACTCTAGGGAACCAGGAACAGGAAACCATGACAGTACTCAGTACTGGGGTGAATTAGGCATTTAAATATCCCTCTCTAGGCTCTGACCCCAGAACGTGTGTGTGCGTTGATGTCGTGACGTCACGCGCACGTTCGTATAATTTTGGGTGGTGGAGCCATTGATGGACGCGACCTCATGGCTCGGATCTTGGTTCCCGGCTCGCCGCTGAGCAGGTAAGCTCAGTGACTTGGTGCGGTCATGCCGGTCGGGAACGGACGCACATGGCGGTGAGCCAGGGACGCTGACACTGGGATAATCTCTGTTACGTTAATGGAACACTAAGACGCCTCCGTCACGGTCGTAGTGGTGGGATCTTTGAAGTTTACTTTACTGTTTGGGACAATGGGGAATGCTGTCAGGTTTAAGACATTTAAAGAAAATAAATGGGTAGAACTCATTCCTCTATAACCTGGTAGTCATTCGTGCAGTGTAAATGTAGGTTAGTTAGGCTACACATTTTGCAAACCCAGATTGTGGTAGTGAAGGTGTTGGTGTTAGTTGGATTATTTGCTGATTTTTGGAATTAATGTAGGACCCACCTATATTGGGATCCTGTGATATAATTAGTGTAGGACCCACCGATATTGGGGTACTGCGACATAATTAGTGTAGGACCCACTGATATTTGGGCACTGTGATGTAATTAGTGTAGGACCCAAAGATATTGGGGTACTGTGATGTAATAGGTGTAGGACCCACCTATTTTGGGTACTGTGACATAATTAGTGTAGGACCCACTGATATTGAGGTAACTGTGAAGTAGTGTAGAGGTCAACACAATATGGCTATACTGTGGAACCGAATCCCCATATTTGTTTAGTGAGAGAGGGGATTTTAAGTAGCTTTATAAAATGTAAAACTGTATTTTTATGTGTGCGCTTTTCCTTAACCTGTTGGACACTTTGTCAGACTCTCCCCTTGTCTTCAATCATTTAAGAAGTCCCTCAAAACCCATCAGTTCAGAAATGCTTATTGCCTGCCAGAGTCACTTATATCTCACAAATCTGTTTTGCTGTCTCCTAAATAGCCACACTCCACTCTCACCTCCCAATTCTGATACTTTCCACCTTGTTGAATGGTTGCTATTCCCCTTCGATGCCCTTCTTGTTGTGTTTTTATACCCCACCTCCTCTAGACTGTAAGCTCATTTTGAGCAGGAACCTCATCAACCTATTGTTCCTGTAACGTTTGTAATTGTCTCATTTATTGTTAAATTTCCCCCTTTATAATGTTAAGTGCTTCGGAATAAGTTGGTGCCATTCAAATGCCAATAATAATGACTTACTTCTTATTGAAAGCCTACACAACCTTGTCCTCCGTGACTGTGTACCTTACTAATTATCATTCTGTCTTTCCTGTCTTCTTCTCTGGTGATAGCTCCTCCTCACCACCAGTCTTAACTGAATTATCCCAAGGCTCTGATCATGGCCCCTTTTTGTTCTCAATTTAGACCACAGCTCTCTGTAACCTTATTAGCTACTCTGGATATCTATACGATGACAATACTCAGATTTACCTCTCTGCACCTGATCTCATGAAATGCATCGCTAATGTAAAATAATTAAAAATAATTATTCTGATTTCAGAAATGGGATAAATCTCTGGAGGAACTCGCTAAATCGTATGCTGCTAAATGTATTTGGGATCATAATCCAAACCGAGGCCACAAGGGAGAAAACCTCTTTTTGATGTCTGGATCTGGTCTGGATGTGGCCCTTGGTTTGGCTGACTGGTATCGCGAGCGGAACTTCTACAACTTCACTACATTGGAATGTGAAGAAGGACAGATGTGTGGACACTACACACAGGTAAAACAGCCTTACAATACAAAAATACATAGAAATTATGGCATTGTTTAGATTAATTTAATCTAGTTCATATTCTCAAGGATATCCAAACTCAGATTTAGAGGATCACATCATTCCAGAAGATTAGTAAACACTAATCTAGAGTATTGTAGCTAATAAAATAATAATCTTGACGATTACATAATCCTAAATAACCAAACATTAATCTAGAACACTCTTTCCAACTGTCCAGGTTTCTTGAGTATCCCAGTGGATAACTAAAGCCTGAACACAATATTGCCTATCACTTTGGACAAACTCTCAAACCTATGATAATGGTAAAAAGTAGGAAAACCTCACAAGAATAGACTTTCACAGCCCATTGGCGTTTTTATTATAGCCCAGCCACATTGAAACTCTTAAAACGTGAAAGTTGGGAAAAGCAAGGAGAGAATGTAGAGTCTTTATTCCAGTATGGTTAGAAAGACGAGAAACTATCCAGGAAGACTTATTTATCAGTGGCATTTATTAATCGCCAACAAATTGCGCAGCGCTCTACAATCGAGAATACGACAGTACACTATAATGAGAACAATACAGAAGGTAAAGGGCCCTGCCCGTGAGCAGAGATTTATCCCCTGAAGATCTTTTTTACAGAGTACTTTGCTAGATAGGGGAGATGGGGAGATGAGACAAGAGATAGCAGGGGGAATTTGGAGGTGATGGCAGATTTAATTAATTGTATAATTGCAGTAACTGGAAGCACGTGAAGGGAATGACGACTGATGGTGGGGGGCGGGTGTGTTAGAGTAGAATAGACATTTGTTGTATACAATTTAAATATGTGCCAATAAATGTTATCAGTCAAAATATTATTAACTACATGTAATTGCAAGTACAAAATATTACAGGTGGTAACATTATTATAGTAAATTAATAATGTAGTAACAAAGGTGAAAGAAATTCGGTGGAGTATCTTCTAAATTTCAGTCCGTACCTGATGATAAACTTTACAAATACATCAGGGTTTTTCTTTTTTTAAACTTTTTATTTAGAGTTTGCATGATACAGACATAGAAAACAAGTAGAAAAACATATATGGTGGGTGTCAAAAACAAAAAGGGGTGTAAAGAAATAAGTGTACAAATAAGGCTCAACACATGGCTTGATGCCAGATAAACCCAATGATACATATACAAACAAGGACCTGCCATTGTCATTGTGGTTATATTTTTTCCATGGGAGTCATTCAGGATAATTTGTTGGACAGCTTCTGTCTAGGGGTCACTTTATCCACCAACCCGTTTTTAGCCAGTAAACTATTAGCTGGTATAAGATGGAAAATTGTTTTTATATGAGTGTGACAGCCCCTCTATCCCTGAATTTTAAACTTTTAAACCCTTTGTTTGACTACCCGTTCGTATGGAATAAAATGCACCTTTTATTTTACTGTTGGCCGTTAGAATAACGAAATATCTACCGAACGACCGACCACCCAGACCTGGAGCGTGGCGCTTGTTAACCCCAATGACCTTATTAACACCTCTAAAAACCATGAACACCCTAACATTCTAAGTGATCAACTGGGTGGTCGGCGTTCGTATGCACGAACTCGTGGCGGCGTCCATCTTGGGATATGAATGGGGCCAGCAGTGTTTTGTTGTCGAGTGTATGGAACTAAAATTGGACACTCAACGGCACGAACACCGCTGAACATTCCACTCCTCGTTCTGTTCAACAGTTATTGCACAAACGGAGCGCCGTTCGTTAGATACAATGTACCAAACTAGTTACTCTCAATGCTCATGTGTACGAACAGCCACATTCGACTCTTTTAATGTATTTTGACTGTATGAAAGAGACCGACCGCACAGCCTAATCCTCTGGAACTATTTTGGGCATGAACACATGCGTGCGGTCAGTCAAACAAGACTCCCACCTAACTCTTGAACCCCTGAACTGGTCTGGGTGATTTTTCAATATGTTGTTCCCCCAGATCAGGGCTATCAGGGGATATATGTTGAAATTTGCAAAAATGGGTAAAAACTTGAGTTGATACAGTAATTAACTCAATTATCTCCCAAACAGAGGGGAGGGTTTGTGTACAGTATTTGGGAGTGTTCAAGTGTAAAACTCTGTTTTTATTGGATTGTGAATTTCATGTCCTGTGCCCCACAAGGCCCACCTGGGTGGTAACCTTGTGGAGAAAACTGTATAAAATACCAGTATGTGCCATTAAACCTTCAGTTCTTACTTTATCCTCAATCTAGAGTCTTGTCTCTTATTGGGGGGAAGCTGCTATAAAGCTATCACACTAGCTCTTATAAGAGCATCTCTACTTGGATGACTGCTGGGAATGCTGTGAATACCCCTCACACTCGGGAGAAGGACACCCTCTAGCGGTAAGAACCCCTCTACTCATTGGGGTAACCGCTACAATGAGGCCTCATTAGCCACTTTCAGAGCATAAATAATACAAATGTTTTCACCATGGAAAGTTCTAACCCTGCTATATTTGGTGGGTTGGTGATAGCCAATACCATAAAGCATAAAAGTAAAGGGTTACTTCAACCAACATGACCACTTTTACTTTTAGACGAGGTCATGGTGGTAGGGGTCTGTATGCACAGCCTTTCTGCAGATTTGCGCTGTGGGCAAGTTAATTAGGTCACACATGACCTAGGCAGGCCAGATCTCTCTTCCAGCCTGCTCATTTCAATTCTGACAAATTACATCTGTCGTCAGCACACACAGCAAATAGGAAACAAACATAGTACACTACACAAACACATTCAAATGGAAGCCCACATGTCCTATATTCCCGAATAGCCCGGATCTGAGCGCCCAAGTTGTCCAAATAGCTCTCAGATCCATCCAGTGTAGGGGAATCGCCATCGGGTAAGGTTCTGACCGGCCGGCCATAGGTTGTAGCCCAAAATAGTTCCATGGAGAAAGAGGCTGCAGCCGGTCAACTTTCCAGAGTTCCTGTGCAAATATAAACAATTGCCCCCCCCCCAAGTCAAACGTGTCTTTTCCCTTGTTAAGACACTACACTTAAATGAGTGAAACCGCCGTTTAGTTGATCTTCCCCCTTTAGAGACACAGGTGCTGTTGCTGTCTTTAAGGGTAGCTCTTTTCAGCCTTTCTCCCTCTTCCTGAGGTTACTGGCTTGTCGGCCTCTTTGTTCTAGCAGGTCTTTAAGGGTAGCTCTTTTCAGCCTTTCATACGGTATTTCCATTAATTCTGGATGTGTAGTTGTCTCTCTGGGCGATGAGGATCATCCCGTCGCTTGCCACCAGTTGTTAAGACACTCCCAGCTTAAATGAGTGAAACCGCCATTTAGTTATTGTGACAGAACCATCTGTCTGTTTATTGCAGGTGTATTTGTCTGTTTCTACCCTGTTCATGTAAATGGCTGTTTTCTATAGCCCAGACATATGAATGACTGTATTGATATTACAGACGGGGAAGGTCGACTAAACGGCGGTTTTGCTTAAAGACACTGGGGGTGTCTTAACAGTTATTCTTGCCCCTTTAGAGACACAGGCGCTGTGTCTGTAATATCAATAAGCTCCGTTCGCATAACCTGTAGTACACGAACCAAATGCAGGGGAAGCAGCAATCTCCCGACCGGGATCCGTGAACGGCTCCAAACTCCCGAACGGCAATACACGAACTGCTGCTAGCCGCCGAACAATAACATCCACCAAGCGGCTTTCGTTTCCATCCAACAGTCTCTAAACGTGAAGAAGAAATCCCCCCCCCAAAGTCCCGAACGGAGTAACGGCACCCCCAGGCACCCCCCAGGCATAAAATGGCATTAAACCGCCGTTTAGTAGATCTTCCCTTCCAGAGACACAATCTGGAAGAACACCAATCCGCCGAACATACGAATGCTGTAAACAGCCGAATAGGAAAAAACATACGAATAGGTTTACACTCCTAGCAGTCAAACTGGGACAGCATACAATAAATCCCCCCAAGAACGAGACAAATCTCCGTGTTGAGGGTCAAACAGTGAACAGACAGAGCTGTGGGTTTATTGTTCTTATATACACATTAGTACCACCCACAGGATTTTGGAACACAACCAATAAACACATACAATACACTCAGACACTCCCACACAAAATCCTCCCCTCTGCCTGTGATTCAATTACCTTACACAATGGGTAATGTAATTATCACCGGCAGAGAAATATAGTTTTTCCACATTATTCATAACTTGAAAAGTATGCATCACATTCACATATAACTTACATTTTCAGAATCAGCATACTCCAAATACAAACATACGTCAAAATCATACAAATTGGTCCAGTGGTTCAAAAGATAGATCGTAGTCCTTTGTGACCACAGGAAGCATGGCTTTTCTGCCCAAAACCAGTTCCACAGAGTCTTCTATCCAGGAGATAATTGTAAAGTAATCCAATTATCTCCAAAGACAGAGGCAAAACTCCATTGAACACACATTTTAACAACCTCCGGAAAGTACCACCAAAACACATGGAAACCCCACAAAAGTCACTTCCCCGATCTGAGGGACCAACATATAAAAAAAATCACCCAGATCGATTCAGGGATTCTGGATTTCCATGGAGTTCATAATTTGACCGACGCACACGAGGCTCCTGCCCAAAAGATTTCCATGAAATCAGGCTGTGCGGTCGGTCTCTTTCACAATACAACAGAAATACGAATGCAACCAGTTCGTATGTACATTTAGTCTGTGTCTCTTGTTCGGGAGTGTGTTTCCACTGAATGCCGCTCTTCTCAAGTGAATCCAGCCGAACGTACGAAGAGATGGAAGTCCTGGCGGTGTTCGCTGTATGTGTTTCGCAGCTAAAGATGGCCGCCGCCAGGTGTTCGCACATATGAGCGATGACCACCCAGACGATTACCCATTAAGTTGCGGTTTAGAGCTGCACACTCCCCTTACGGGTGGTCCAACTGTTCGGTAACCAAACAGAATAAGTACAATCCATTCAGTAAGCCCCATATACCAAACCACATAAGAGAACAGGTACGAACAAAGCCTTTCCACAGTCCTGAACCAAGGTCTAATACATGGGCCATAGTCCTGGGGCAGGAGGCTGGCAAGCAGGCCCCTCCAAAAGTATGTGGTGATGTTCTGTTTGCCACAGTGGCCACTGGAGGTGTCCCTAGAGGGCAATGTAAACATTGCCTTTTCCCTGAAAAGGCAGTGTTTGCATTAAAATGTCTGCAGGAAATGATTCTACTCACCAGTAACAAATACATTAAGCTATAGTTGTTCTGGTGACTATAGTGTCCCTTTAAAATTCCAACTACTACACGGCTCGAAGATTCATTTTGTGGTTGCAGGTCAGCACTTGTAAGCCAGCAGCCAAATTAAAATATATAAAGGCCTGTGGGGTCAAAATGACCCCGATATTACAATACCTTCCTTATGTCACCACCATCAATGCCTTAGGTGGGAGCACGTCTACTAAAGCAAACAGTCTGAGGCTTCTCACTCTAAATAAAAACCAGGAAGTGGGCTGTAAACTGTTTAGGTTCTCTCTATAAGGGCACAAGATGAGCTAAACCATCTTGAGATCCAAGTTAGGACAGGGGTGGGGAACCTTTTTTTTGCCAAGGGCCATTTGGAAATGTAAAACATCACTTACAGGCCATACAAAATTATTTGGTCAAACATTTAATTAACTCACTCCTACTGTGATGGCTGAAACTGCTTCTCTTTGGTGATGCATGTGGTGTTAGCTGTATTTGTGATGATGTAGCTACTCGCAATGTGTGTGTAAGGGGCTGCAGGGTATGTTAGAGGGCTGCAGTTTGTGTGGGGGTGTGGTTTTTGGGAGTTGTGTGGTGTGCAGTGTGTGTGTGTGTGTGTGTGGTGCAGTATGTGTGTAAGGTTGTGTAATGTGTGTAATGGGTGCAGTGTGTGTGTGTGAGGGGTGAAGTGTGTGTTTGTGTGAGAGGTGCAGTCTGTGTGTGAGGGGTGCGGTGTGTTTGTGTAAGAGGTTCTGTGTGTGTATGTGAGGGGTGCAGTGTGTGGGTGTGAGGGGTGCAGTGTGTGTGTGAGGAGTGTAGTGTACGTGTGAAGGGTGCAGTGTGTGGGTAACTGTGAGTGTGTGAGGGGTGCACTAGGACTGTGAGGGGGTGTAGTGTGTGTGAGGAGTGCAGTGTGTGTGAGGGGTGCAGTGTATTTGAGAGGTGCGGTATGTGTGTGAGGGGTGCAGTATGTGTGTGAGGAGTACAGCGTGTGTGAATGGTGCAGTGTGTGTGTGTGTGTGAGGGGTGCAGTGTGTGTGAAGGGTGTAGTGTGTGTGAGATGTGTAGTGTGTGTGAGGAGTGCAGTGGGAGGGGTGGAGTGCATGTGAGGGATGCAGTGTGTGTTAGGGGTGTAGTGTGTCTGGGGTGCAGTGTGTGGGAGAAGTGTAGTGTGTAGTGATGGTGCAGTGTGTGGGAGGGATGCAGTATGTGTGTGAGTGGGTGTAAGGTGTGTGAGGTGTGCAGTGTGTTTGTGTGAGGGTGCAGTGTGTGTGTGAGTGGTGCAGTATATATGTGAAGGGTGCAGTGTGTGTGAGGGGTGTAGTGTGTGAGGGGTGTGTGGAGGGTGCAGTGTGTTTGTGGAGTTGTGTAGTGCGTGTGGAGGGTGCAGTGGAGGGTGCAGTGTGTGTGTGTGTGACAGGTGCAGTATATGTGTGAGGGGTGCAGTGTGTGTGAGGGGTGCAGTGTGTGGAAGTGAGTGTAATGTGTGGGAGTGAGTGTAATGTGTGTGAGGGGTGCAGTGTGTGTGGAGGGTGCAGTGTGTGTGAAGGGTGCAGTGTGTGTGTTACATAGTTACATAGTTACATAGCTGAAAAGAGACTTGCGTCCATCAAGTTCAGCCTTCCTCATATTTGTTTTTTGCTGTTGATCCAAAAGAAGGCAAAAAAACTCAGTTTGAAGCACAATTTTGCAACAAGCTAGGAAAAAAATTCCTTCTTGACCCCAGAATGGCAGTCAGATTTATCATTGGATCAAGCAGTTATTACCTTACATTGAAAGATTATATCCTTGAATATTCTGTTTTTGCAAGTATGCATCTAGTAGCTGTTTGAACATCTGTATGGACTCTGATAAAACCACTTCTTCAGGCAGAGAATTCCACATCCTGATGTTCTTACAGTAAAAAAACCTTTCCTTTGCCTTAGGCAAAATCTTCTTTCTTCCAGTCTAAACACATGGCCTTGTGTCCTATGTAAAGTCTGGTTTGTGAATAGATTTCCACACAATGGTTTGTATTGGCCCCGAATATATTTGTATAATGTTATCATATCCCCTCTCAGGGGACGTTTCCCTAAACTAAATAGGTTTGAATTTGTTAACCTTTCTTCATAGCTCATATGTTCCATTCCTTTTATTAATTTTGTAGCCCACTGTGACGAGAGCAATCTCGCCACATTGCATTGGAGAAGCCTGGTTGCTCGCCAGCTGCCTCTGGATTATGGCCCTTGTTAAAAGACTTATTCGTGCTTTTCTGCCCGGTGTTCGGTAGATTCAATCTACCGAGCAACCGCACGAATGACTAGACCACCTGGGAGCTGGAGTGTGCCGGCAATTGATCTCCCAGAAGCTGCGGTTAACCGCAGCTTAATTGACGAATACTGGGTGGCTGCCATTCGTATCACGAACACGAGGTCGCGGCCATTTTAAACATGCGAACGCACAGCAGTGTTCGACGCCTAACTCATGGAACTAAAAACGGACACAGTTTGGAGCGAACACCGCTGAAGCCGCCGACCTCCCTTCTTGTTCGGCGGGAGTGCACGAACGGCCCGGTGTTCGGTAGTTTTACCTGACTGTATTATACCCCAGATAGGAATCCCATGGAGCTCATTCGTATGAGAACTAACTTTGTAAAGACTTTGGCTCCATGGCGATTGAACTGTATTTGTGTGGTCTGAGCGCCATTCGCTTAATAATGTGCGCTCAGACCTGAGCTATCTGGGGATATGTTAAATGTATAGTTTTAATGTAACGTGTCCTACATGGTGTATTTTAATAATAATTCTTGTTTTAGTATCCCCACGTCCATAATGGTGATTTGCCTTTGTCCTGGGAGATAATTGAATTACTTCTCAATTATCTCCAGGGCAGAGGGGAGGAAGCCAGGATCCATTGTGGGAATACAATGTGTCGGTGCGTCCTAAATTGATACTTGTCTGTCTTTTGTCACAGTCTCCCATTTGGTCCCCTAGGGGAGTGTCCACCAGGTGGGAGACCTGCATAAATACTGGGCAGGTAGCCCTCATTAAACAGACCACTGCTTGACCCACAACACGGAGCCTTGTCTCGTCTTTGGGGGGATTTACTGAATGCTGATAGAGACTGATTGCCAGGAGTGTAAGCCGCTTGGGTGCTTTTCCTATTCGTCTGCTAGCAGCTGTTCGTATGGTTCCAGTTCGTGAGTTTGGAGTGCTATATTGTATGCCGTTCGGGAATTTGGAGCATTCCCTTAAATGCGATTAGCTGTGCAAGTAGCTGTGCCTGCATCTCTGAAAGGGGACGATCGCCTAAACGTTTTTTACCCCTTATGTGCAAAACGGTCCGTTACACCCGCCTCTGCACTTTTTCGAGTGCCATAATATCCTTCTTTAGAACAGGTGCCCAAAATTGCACAGCATATTCAATATGGGGTCTTACCAGTGATTTATAAAGAGGCAAAATTATATTCTCGTCCCGAGAATGAATGCCCTTTTTCATGCATGACAATACCTTACTGGCCTTGGCCACTGCTGATTGACATTGCACATTGTTGCATAGTTTGTTGTCTATAACAATTCCCAAGTCCTTTTCGTGTGTTGTTATCCCTAATTCGCTTCCATTAAGGGTATACGTTGCTTGTGTATTCTTTACGCCGAAGTGCATAACTTTGCATTTTTCAACATTAAATTTCATCTGCCATTTGAGTGCCCAGTCCCCCAGTCTATCTAAATCCCTCTGCAGCAAAGTAATATCTTGCTCACATTGTATTATTTTACAAAGTTTTGTGTCATCTGCAAACACTGAAACATGACTTTCAATGCTTTCTTCAAGATCATTTATAAACATGTTAAATAGAAGGGGTCCCAGAACAGACCCCTGAGGGACACCACTTGCCACCTCTGTCCATCTTGAAAATTTACCATTAATGACAACTCTTTGTACTCTATATTTAAGCCAATGTTCTACCCAAGAACAAGCATTTTCATCTAGACCGATTTCCTTGAGTTTGAACACTAATCTATTGTGTGGAACTGTATCAAATGCCTTGGCAAAATCCAAAAAGATCACATCCACGTCAACACCCTGATCTATACTTCTACTTACTTCTTCGTAGAACGCAATCAAGTTAGTTTGACATGACCTGTGCTTCATAAAACCGTGCTGATTTTTGCTGATAACCATGTTCTTCTCAAGGAATTCTTGAATATTATCCCTTAATAACCTTTCAAATATTTTACCAGCCACAGAAGTTAAGCTCACAGGTCTATAATTTCCAGGCAAGGATTTTGAACCCTTTTTGAATATAGGAACCACATCTGCCTTCCTCCAGTCCTCCGGAACACTTCCTGAAAGAAAAGAATCTTGAAAGATTAATGTGGCAAACCTAGCCACTTGGGACTGCCTAAGATAGAATGGTTGTGCCTATTTTCTGTTGTGTACTGCGCGCCGGTATAGTGTGGCGTCTCCGGCTATGTTTAATTTATGCTGTACTGTGTATGTCTGTTCGAATCCTCCCCATTCGTTAGCATTGCTATTAAAACTGACTAAGTTGTATATTTTGAAGTAGAAAGGTAGCGGTTTATGTCCTCGTAGTTTTCATTACTGTATGTTACAGCAGGGGCTGTTGGGAGGAGGACCTGGAAACGGTAGTCTCCCTCCAGTCCCCTCAACCAAAACCCCTGCTGCCCATCTTTGGAAACCCCTGTTGAGTGACCTGCTTTAAATATCAGTTATTTTGAATAAAGTGGCAGTTGACTCTCAGACTGTGTTTCGTCTGGTTCTTGGGAGGATTTGGGAATATTGCCTGCTTCCAGCTTTGTACTTGGTTATTGCATTCTACCAGCAGAGATCCTGGGATTATAAAATTGCAGCTCCGCAACAATTGGTGGCAGCGGCGGGATCCAACCGTACAGCAGGAAAAACGCTGTTTATACAATTGGAATTGACATACTGGAAAGCAGAAGGCAATTGATACAGATGCAGAAGTGAATGGGGACGGACTACACCATATTGAAACGGCAAACGTTAAAGGAGCTGTTGGAAGCCAGGGGTAAGATAGCCAGCAATAAGCCTAAAGCAAGACTTATTGCCGAGCTAATGGAAGGAGACCGAGCTCGTAGTGCTACACCCCCAGCAAACATGGAGGAGACCCCATTTGAACGAGAAATGAGGACAAGATTGGCATTTTGGCCCGCTCCAGTATCTCCAGAAATTATGACCATAATTTCGGCGGATGCACAGGAGTACGTGATGGCGCAAATGAATCAAGCCTTCTCACCTCAAGCAGAAACCGCTGCTGTTTCAACTGTGGGCCAGGGAAGGCCAAAAATACATCATGCATTTAAAACTTTTTGCGAGGATAAAGACAAAATAGATGGATTCTTGCAAGATTTTGAAAGATTGTGTGACTTGCATGATGTAGAGCAAGCTATGTGGGTACCTTTGTTGGCAGGCAAACTGTCTGGGCGTGCAGCAGACGCCTACCGGGCTGTACCCAGAGAGGACAGCAAGAATTATGACAAGGTAAAGCAGGCGCTATTAGAAAGGTATGCCATTACCCCAGAGGCATACCGGCGCAAGTTCCGAGAATTGAAAAAAGGGGACAAAGACTCACATGCGGAGTGGGCACACAAGCTTGACCAAGCCTCACAAGGCTGGATACAAGCCAGCAGAGCTACCACCATGGAAGAGTTACGCCAGATGTTGCTACTGGAGCAGTTTTGTAATGGCCTGGCACCAGAGGCTCAAGAATGGGTGAATGACCGAAATCCTCACACCCTAACCGAAGCGGCACGATTGGCTGACCAACATTATGATGCTAGGAGGCATCATAAAAATAATAACCGAGGGTATGCAAAACCCAACCCGCAACCGTTTCCAGTTATTGCTCCTGCCCCAGCGACAGCACCATCCAGACCAGCACTTGTGGAACAACCTCCCCACTCCAGTTATAATGGCAGGTCCAACATCCAGTGCCATGCCTGTAAGCAATGGGGGCACATGGCCCGGGAGTGCACCCAAAACCGGAGCCGCAAGAACTGGAATCAGCTCCGGCAGAATATGGCCCCGCGGGCAGCTGCTCATTATTATCATGCAGAGCCAACTTTGCCAGGAGTGCCGCTTGAGTCGGCTGATGAACCCCTGGGCGTTTTGCACGATGTAATGTCCATCCATGCTACTGACAACCGACAACCACATTGCCAGACCGTGACTCTGGAAGGGAAAGAGGTACAGGGGCTACGTGATTCCGGCGCTACCTTAACTTTGGTTGCCCCGCATTTGGTGTCAGGATCAGCACATACCGGGGGATCGGTAGCAGTCCGGGTAGCAGGGGGTGCCATGTACCGGCTACCAACTGCCAAGGTACATCTGAATTGGGGTGCGGGGGAAGGTATGGTGGAGGTGGGGCTGATGCACAAGTTACCAGCTGATGTTGTTTTGGGGAATGACCTGGGGCAAATGACTTCCGCTTTTGTGCCCCAAAGTCCTCGCCATGAGGCATATCCAGTGACCACCCGTCAGCAGGCTCGCACCACGGCTTCATCTTCCACACACTCTGAGGCTCAGGTAAGAGACAATGTACCCCGTGTAACCCGTGTTTCCTGGGATACCCCGACTGACTTTGAGGCAGAGGTTAAAAACGATCCCACGTTGCAAATTTATAAGGATAAGGCGACAGCTGGTCAGACAGGTTTAGAGGGAGAACAGTATGTATGGGAGAAAAATCTGTTATATCGTGTTGCTGAGCGGGTGGTAGGGGGGTCTGTACATGTGACTAATAAGCAGCTTATAGTGCCCCAGAAATACCGGCAGGAACTGCTTAGAATTGCCCACGATATTCCGCTGTCTGGGCATTTAGGGATGACAAGAACGAGGTACAGATTGACACATGCATTTTTCTGGCCAGGTATATCTAGAGATGTGAGACAGTATTGTCAGACATGTGACATTTGTCAGAGAGTGGGAAAAAGGGGTGACCGCCACAAAGCGAAATTGTGCCCCCTTCCCATTATTGAAGAACCCTTTAGCAGAGTAGCAGTGGATATAGTAGGACCACTGTCCAAGCCTAGCCCTTCCGGCAAGCGGTATATTCTGACCATTGTAGATTATGCCACCCGGTACCCGGAGGCTATAGCCCTTTCCAATATACAAGCAGAAACGGTAGCCGAAGCTATGATGAAGATATTTTCCAGGATGGGATTTCCCCAAGAGATAATTTCGGATAGGGGGACCCAATTTACAGCCGAAGTGACCCACCAGCTATGGAAGTTATGTGGCATTAAGCCAATTGTAAATTCTGCCTATCACCCGCAGTCCAATGGGTTGTGTGAGCGCTTTAACGGTACCTTGAAGCAGATGCTCAGGACATTTGGGGAGTCCCATAAAGACTGGGAGAGGTTTTTACCCCATCTGCTTTTTGCGTACCGAGAAGTGCCACAGGAATCTACCGGCTTCTCTCCGTTTGAGTTATTGTTTGGGAGAAGGGTGAGGGGACCCCTAGACTTAATTAGAGAACATTGGGAGGGGGGAGCAGTGCAGATGGAGTCCCCATTGTGCCATACGTGCTGGAGTTCTGGGACCGCTTGGAGGCTCTAACCCAAACCGTACGGGAGAACCTCCGGTGGTACGATAGGGGAGCCAGAGACCGTAGCTTTCAGGTGGGACAGAAAGTTCTAATTTTGAAACCTGTCCGCACAGACAAGCTACAGGCCACCTTCCAGGGCCCATACCAAGTGGTAGAACAGAGATGTGACACCACTTATGTGATCGGCCCGTGCTCTGGGGTAGGGAAACGACGCATGCTCCATGTGAACATACTCAAACCCTATCACCAGAGAATAGAGGAGGTAGCAGCCATCTGTGCCCCAGCCACTGAGGATTATGAGAATCTGCCCTTGCCAGACATGTTAGAAAAGGAAGATTCTGCAGAAAACGCTACAGGTGTGCAGCTGGGGGAGCGGCTAAGTCTCCAGGAGCGTGCCCAGGTACAGGAGTTGATTGCGGCAAAAGGTGCTACCTTCTCCAATTTACCAGGGTACACTCTGTTAGCTAACCACCGAGTAGAGACCCCAGGACAGCTCCCTATGAGACAGACTCCGTATCGTATCCCTGAAGCAGTAAGAGAGCACATGAGGAAAGAAATTGAGGAAATGTTGCAGTTAGGGGTTATCGAACATTCAGATAGCCCCTGGGCATCACCGGTAGTGCTAGTACCCAAGAAGGATGACACCACGTGGTTTTGTGTAGACTACCGGAGGCTCAATGACAAAACAGTGTCTGACGCCTACCCGATGCCCCGTATAGACGAGCTGCTAGATAGGAAGGCAAGAGGCCAGTATCTCACTACCATTGATCTGTGTAAGGGATACTGGCAGATTCCAAAAGCCGAGGAGGCCATCCCCAAGTCGGCGTTTGTCACCCCGTTTGGCCTGTATCAATTTCGGGTCATGCCTTTCGGGATGAAAAACGCTCCGGCTACCTTTCAGAGGATGGTAGATCGGCTACTGGACGGGTTCCAAGAGTACGCCTGTGCGTACTTAGATGATATAGCCATTTATAGCCAGACCTGGGCAGATCATTTGAAACATATTAGTGTGGTCATTGACCGTATTGGAGAGGCAGGGCTGACACTAAAACCTAGCAAGTGTCACATAGGGATGGCAGAGGTGCAGTACCTGGGTCACAGGGTAGGATGCGGACAGCAGAGGCCCGAACCGGCCAAGATAGAGGCAGTAGCTAAGTGGCCTACCCCCAGGACAAAGACACAAGTATTGGCGTTCCTTGGTACCGCTGGTTACTACAGAAAATTTGTGCCCAATTACAGCGCCCTGGCCAAACCCCTGACGGACTTGACCAAGAAAAACTTGCCACGACAGGTCAACTGGGCCCCAGAGTGTGAACAGGCATTCCATGAACTAAAAACTGCATTAACTAAGGCTCCTGTGTTAACTGCCCCTGATCCAACTAAACGATTTCTTGTTAACACAGACGCTTCCATGTTTGGATTGGGGGCAGTACTGAGCCAAGTGGGAGCTGATGGCGGAGAACATCCCGTAGCTTACTTAAGCAGAAAATTACTACCAAGGGAAGTAGGCTACGCCGCCATCGAGAAGGAATGCCTGGCCGTGGTGTGGGCCCTCAAAAAGTTACAACCTTATTTGTATGGACAACCTTTCTCCTTGCTCACAGATCACAACCCGTTGGTGTGGCTACACAGGGTGTCAGGAGACAATGCCCGGCTGTTGCGCTGGAGTTTGGCGCTGCAGCCGTTTGATTTCACGATCCATTATCGCCCTGGAAAACAGAATGGTAACGCCGATGGGTTGTCCAGACAGACAGAACTTGAGAAATGATCTGTGAGCACTCCCCCGGACATCCCCAAGCCGATCCGTTGGGATCAGACTGTGTATGCCGGCTTGGTTTTGGGGAGCATTGTGGCAAACCTAGCCACTTGGGACTGCCTAAGATAGAATGGTTGTGCCTATTTTCTGTTGTGTACTGCGCGCCGGTATAGTGTGGCGTCTCCGGCTATGTTTAATTTATGCTGTACTGTGTATGTCTGTTCGAATCCTCCCCATTCGTTAGCATTGCTATTAAAACTGACTAAGTTGTATATTTTGAAGTAGAAAGGTAACGGTTTATGTCCTCGTAGTTTTCATTACTGTATGTTACAGCAGGGGCTGTTGGGAGGAGGACCTGGAAACGGTAGTCTCCCTCCAGTCCCCTCAACCAAAACCCCTGCTGCCCATCTTTGGAAACCCCTGTTGAGTGACCTGCTTTAAATATCAGTTATTTTTAATAAAGTGACAGTTGAGTGACCTGCTTTAAATATCAGTCTTTTTGAATAAAGTGGCAGTTGACTCTCAGACTGTGTTTCGTCTGGTTCTTGGGAGGATTTGGGAATATTGCCTGCTTCCAGCTTTGTACTTGGTTATTGCATTCTACCAGCAGAGATCCTGGGATTATAAAATTGCAGCTCCGCAACACCCTCATACACAGTGTACATTCATCTGTATCATACACGATACCATAAACAACTAATGAACATATACAATATAATAGCTCATATACGCACAAATACAACGATACAAAGCAATTACAGTAAAAATAACACAAGCAGCATACACACCTCAATTTAAAGAACATCACAATCTTATATTGGCACAGTGCTGCTAAAAGGTTGCCTACCCCTGTTTTACCATATAGCAAAGGATAGCAAAAACATAAAAAAAAAATAGCAAATCTAATGATTCTGTGCTTTCCTATTGGAATGTTTGAATGCGCGCAGCACTCGTCGTGCATGTGCAATAGCTCCCCGATGAGCATTGGACTGGACCACACTAGAGGAGGCATGCAGTGAAGTTGCTGGGGGAGGGGAGCTAAGGAGTGCCGCAGGAGCTGAAAAAAGAGCAAGTAAAAAGGGGGTTAAGGCTCTCATACAGCTCTACAAGGACTAGCGTTCTGAATATAGATTTCTAGTACTAACACAGTGTTCCTGTAAGGGTGCTTCATATATTCTCCAGGGCTGCACCAATTCTTGGAACTCCCTTCCCCGTTAGACATTCACCCAGTCTCCATTCCCTCAAAAATCATTGAAAACTCACTTCTTAAAGAAAGCATATCAATTAAACTATTAATAGCTTAGCCCTGCAACCCGATTACTCTCCTGCAACTGTCACAAAAACAAAAAACAAAACACTAAGTCTTTAGTGATTACTATTCTAGCAACCTAGTTTTCTACCCTACCCTTAACTTTTGTGTCACTATACCCCACTCCCTGTTGTATGTAAGCTCATTGAGCAAGGCACTCAATTCCTCTGTTCCCGCGCATCCAACTCATCTGGTTACAATTGTTTGTTAGTCTACCTACTGTACAGCGCTGCAGAATTTGTTGGCGCTTTATAAATAATAATGTTATACTGTCCTCTGCATATAAATGTATTTAACTAGATTAAATTAAAAAAGTGGAGTTAAATGTGCTAATAAAAATGTGCTCCCCAAGTCAATTACAAGACAAAGTTTTAAATGTTTATGAGCCAACACACACTGTAATTGTATTTTACACTTCAGCTCTGTCATTACAGTGTGGTTATCATCATACATCCAGTGTTACAGTTTTAGAGATGTGAAAGCTTTCATAACCAGTAGAGTGTGCTATAGTAACAGCAGTGTTAATATTAAAAAAAAAAAATGATTCTCAGCTAGCCATATTAAATGCATAAATACAGACTACCTCCACTTCAACATATTTCTGTGTTTGTCTTCTTTCTATTCTAGTAACAAGAGAGTGTTGAAGGTGATCTGTGTGTATTATTGGTGCTTAAAAGACAATAAATAAGTGGTTAGAATAGATAGCTGCTGCAACACTTGTGGATCTCTCTAATGCCAAACTTGTAGAAACAGATATATGGGGATCTGAGAGGGTAAATCCAAAAGAGAAACCCACCACAAACACCCTTAAAGTGAAGCGCTAAAGAATACTTACCCTAAATTTAGGGGTATCAGGTAATTCCAATATGGTTGTATGCTAATAAATACCCCTAAATTTAGGGGTATCGGGTAATTCCAATATGCGAGTGTACACTTGAAGACATTTTTCATGATGTGATATATTGATAAGGCTCTTGTCGTTGACAAATTCCAAGGTATACCGGCTCATTGGAAGCAGGCAGCTAAACTCACATCCACTATGGTGGCCACAATGACAGGACAAAAAATAAGTAAAAATCTAGTAAGCAGAACTTTGGATCTAAATTCTTCTGCGAATTTCAGCAACAAAATTTAGAAATTGTGTTTTACTTCCTATATGAATCAAACCAGGATATCAATGCCTTTTGTGGATGGTACATGGTCTCATAGTATGACATAGATTTACTAAAATATGATACATAAAACAGAGGTAGGCAACTTGTCACTTAAGATGTTGTGAAAGTTCCAAAGGAAGAACTAAAACGTTGACTGATTATGTGACAATAAAGGAACACCTAATTACAAATCCAGGAGTGCAGGTATATTTTTTTTATTTAACCCCTTAAGGACACATGACATGTGTGACATGTCATGATTCCCTTTTATTCATGAAGTTTGGTCTTTAAGGGGTTAAATATATATTTTATTTGGGCATTGCCAATTACTTATTAACTGGTTAAACGCCCTTATTTACCAATACCAAGAAATTTTGACTTTGTATAAGTAAAATTGGCTGAAAGACCAATTTTGGCCTTTCAGCTGTTTAGCAGATAGCTCTCTAATACTTGGGGGATTTAGGGGGCTATCTACTAAACAGCTGCAAGCTGCATATCCCGGAGGCATTCAGTGTCCAGACTAAAAAAAATTGTGCTTTTCGGAATCTTAAAAAAACGGCCCAAGTTAATAAAATTCAGTACCAAATCTGGCAGGATGCACACATTCACAAATTATAGTTCATTTGCTTTTATACAAGCTTTTATAGTGAAAATAGTAAAATAACCCTCAGCAGGTTAGCCAGCCGTCATATTAAAAAAAAAACAAAAAAAAAAACACAACCTATGAGGGTCAGTAAGACCCTCATATTACTACTATAAGAGAGGTTTAAAACCTCACTATCTCATATCTGCTAAATATTTAAAATTAGAAACTGGATAGCCATCAGATGGGGACCATTAAAAATAATAAAAAATGGGAAGTGGACAGATCGCATTATCCATCCCACTGCCTCCCTACTGTGCCCCCCAAAGCACACCTGTTGGAGTCAGGTGTGGGATCTAGTTATTATGTTTTTGTATTTTTTTTTTTTAAAGGGGTGTGCATCTGCCACTGTCCACACCCATATAGTTGGATGTCCACCCCTTAGGTGGCTAGGATTTGGCAAATCCACTAGGCACCCCCATTAAACACTATTACAGCTCCCACCCACTGCCAATAGGTGGGGTAAATGGTGAGGACACTATGATTCCCCTCTTTATAGCTACCATCTAAAAAAAATAAAAATAAAATTGTTTTTGTGAGGTCTTTTCAACGGTTGCCCATTCACAATTTTTTTTTTTCCCCATTCAATAAATGTTTTTATTCACATCAGTTTACATACATTTGCAGAACATTCCTCCTACATCACACAGATATGTCTATACCGTCATACAGTAAATCTGTCATCCCGCGGCTCTTAAACGCAGCCAAAGCGACGGTCCCAATATACTAGAAGCAGGCCACCACACCCTCCATCGCAAAATGGGTGGAAGCAACCAGGAAATTCGAAGACGTGAAGGCAACCACCCCGAACCTTAGAGATCGCTACACCAAACGCTGGTTTCACTAGACTAACCGCCTCTGCCGCTTTTCAGAACCGCATGGCGACACAGTAGGCGGAGGAGGAGAGAGTATTAAACCAGAATAAATACAACACCAACATAAAGAGTTGGGGAACGGCCAACTGAGACGGCGACAGGGGATGGAATCACCCACCATCACCCCCTCAAAATACCCACATACACAGACGAGACACGACCCGCCACTACGTATAGGCGTATGTCCAAAGGACAACTGAAGGCGAGACAACGAACCGGCCTGACAGGGACATACACATGTGAACACACACCGCATACGAGCAGCAGAGCGCCGAGCACACGTGGAAAAACAAGTCCGGCTGGAGGGCACACTCCCACAGACACATCAAAAACGCTGCGACTTCAAACTGCGCTACCTGAACCCAGGCCCACTACAAACACACGGACGGTTACAACATAGAGCAGACAGCCACTGAAGCCAGACAGAAACCGACGGGAGTTGCGAAACCACACAATCCGAGCACCACACACATCCACAGTCCAAACACAGACCTATATGATCCACCCCAAACCCCACAGGATGGCACCACAGCCACGTACACAGACGAACCCATCTAAACGCGACAACACCACGACCACGTGAACAGCATGCACAGAAAACGATTCAGGAACACCGAAACATGAATCACAAAGATGCAACACTAGAGGCAGACACACAGAGCTCCAGAGTAAAGCAACACAACAAAGGTACAACCATAGACACACGCAATAGAGGAGACACAGACCTACTGCAAACGGCTCCACCATTACTAGCAGAGGGGACGGCCACGAAACGTACAAAGCCAATACAACCTCAATACACATGAGCAAATAGCCACACGACACACTAGAACTCAGGGCAGCAAGCAAAAGGCCAGAGCACGCAACTGCTCACCCACAGCCCTAACCAAAACAAATAGGCACCACAGATTATTAAAGTGTAAAACGCACAGCACTCGGATATGTACCACAAGGCTGAGCTAAACAGGCCGTGACAAATTCACCTCAGCGAAAGCAACAAAAGACGCAAAAAGCTGACCGTATGTTTATTCAAGAAGCACCATATAAAGCGGAACATTAAGCAGCACCATATCTTTTCTATGTTATGCTCCAGGTTCCTGCTTGATAGTTTTAGAGGCCTGAAAAGCCTCAGCAACAGGTTTAAGCTATAATTTCATAGATTGTAACCGTTATTTACTGATCATATAACCGAGAATAGATTTGGTAACCATTAGTATGCTCCCTCATTTGGGCACACAATACACTCTTTAAGCACATAGAGCACAAAGATTAATGTTGTGTCTCTTAAATACGGCCATATGAATGGAATCATACTCTGATCATAACCCGGTGGTAGCCGCCTGGGAAGATTACGGTGTCGCAAGTTCTAGCCACTTGTGTATCTACTGCTACGATTGGAAGTTCATGCACAAACTAGCAAAAACCTAAAGGAATGTTCCATGCATCACATAGATAGCGCTTAATATTAGCATTCATAGTTCGGTTGCCATAATTCTGACCATTTTTCTAGTTTACCTAAATCATTAAGCCAAATGACTTAGGTAAACTAGAAAAATGGTCAGAATTG
Organism: Pelobates cultripes; assembly: GCA_933207985.1. Taxonomy (NCBI): domain Eukaryota; kingdom Metazoa; phylum Chordata; class Amphibia; order Anura; family Pelobatidae; genus Pelobates; species Pelobates cultripes. The sequence continues at coordinate 118,574,830 of OW240912.1, forward strand.
TGGCAACTGACATTTAATGTGGATAATTGCAAGATAATGCATTTTGGACGTAAAAACCCAAGGGCAGAGTACAGAATATTTGATAGAGTCCTAACCTCAACATATGAGGAAAGGGATTTAGGGGTGATTATTTCTGATGACTTAAAGATAGGCAGACAATGTAATAGAGCAGCAGGAAATGCTAGCAGAATGCTTGGTTGTATAGGGAGAGGTATTAGCAGTAGAAAGAGGGAAGTGCTCATGCCATTGTACAGAACACTGGTGAGACCTCACTTGGAGTATTGTACACAGTACTGGAGACCGTATCTTCAGAAGGATATTGATACCTTAGAGAGGGTTCAGAGAAGGGCTACTAAACTGGTTCATGGATTGCGGGATAAAACTTACCAGGAAAGGTTAAAGGATCTTAACATGTATAGCTTGGAGGAAAGACGAGACAGGGGGGATATGATAGAAACATTTAAATATATAAAGGGAATCAACACAGTAAAGGAGGAGACTATATTTAAAAGAAGAAAAACTACCACAACAAGAGGACATAGTCTTAAATTAGAGGGACAAAGGTTTAAAAATAATATCAGGAAGTATTACTTTACGGAGAGGGTAGTGGATGCATGGAATAGCCTTCCAGCTGAAGTGGTAGAGGTTAACACAGTAAAGGAGTTTAAGCATGCGTGGGATAGGCATAAGGCTATCCTAACTATAAGATAAGACTAGGGACTAATGAAAGTATTTAGAAAATTTGGCAGACTAGATGGGCCGAATGGTTCTTATCTGCCGTCACATTCTATGTTTCTATGTAAAATACATTTATAACATATGATGGCTAGCACGAACATGTTAGACACGTAAACAATGCACTCAATAACTATGCTTAAATTTCTGGTAGTAAGCATGAACAATGTATTCATAGGACATCTCTGAGCTATATGCAAACAAAACACTAACCCTTTTTCGCATGATGGGTCTCAAATTCAGTTTATAGCATTATAAATTAATATGTAGACACAGACATTTAGGACGAAAACAGTGCATTGCTAAAATATGCCAACCGCATTATACTCTCAAAATAAGGTAGTCGCTACTTAAGTGTAAAATGTACTATGCATTACTTTGTTCAGACATGTAATACAAACGTCACGACTAACTTGCCTCTGCGCAGGCAATAAGATGGCATTCCGACTCGTGTAACTGATAACAGCGCCTCTACGTAGGCGAGTACCCGCATACAAACAAAACCAAGTTTGAAATGGAAGTTATGATGTGATAACAATAAACATATTCAAAACACATACATTTGCAGTAGGAAATGTAGACATATTTCAGTATAGGCTGGTGTACAATATTATTGCAGTATTACAATACAGTGAGATTAGTCGTGGTTGCAATAAGGTAATTACAGAACTTAAAAATAATCCATCAATAAAAGTAAACTACGGGGATCGTATCTATTTCCAGACGTTTGTAGTTAGGAGTGTGAACGTATTGTAGTAAAATATGGCATACAATAACATTGCAGGAGAATATTGCATGAAGTTTGGATGCATTTGCAGAGATGTGCTCCATGAACTCAAAAATAACGAAAAATTAAATATGTAGGATTATTAGTGGTAACTTCAGGAACCAGCATTAATACTATTTTAAATATGTGAAAATTATGAACGCATATTTTATAGACTGCACTAATAATCGGTACGAATTGTGTGGGATTTGGTATGTAAGAAATCTCATGGTTGCAACAGTGCCTCAGGCCCATCTGCTATCCAAATTATATAAGCTTGGGAAGAAAATCTTATTGCGAGGGCTCAATGCAGCGTAATAAGTCATATATGTAAAATTCCACATTAGCCTTGGAAGCGTGTATCAGTACACGGGGTATTGCTTATGTATGTCTGATTGTTAATTTTCCTTTGCTCTATTCTTTTTCCTGTGTGTGTGTTCTAAAAATAAAAAGGGTGTAATACTAAGAACTAAATCGATATACAAGGTTACAGTTGTGAACATTGTGCTTTAACGTGCGAGAAGAAGGATACAGCGCATGGGCAGCTCGTATGTTATTCGCCATCTGTGAGCCAATGGTTGCTGGTGATTTGTTGTGTGACAAAAGTGGTCTCATTAACTAGGCTGTATGCTCTACCCTATTCTGCTGTTGGGGTTATGGATCCACAGTTTAGACTATGTGTTAGGTTTGTAGCATGTATATCTCCCGCTAGAGATTCGAACAGTTATAATGCGATAAAATAAAAAGGGAAAAAGAAAAAATTGGGAAGGGTGCCCCCGAGAGTGAGGAGGGGCCTGTGGGATAGGGCCCAACGTGAAGATCCCTAGTTAGGTCCTCTTGTGAACCCCAGGGATTTTGGTCCAAGCACGTGCAGCCATGTTATATATATTTAAAGAGGAGAAAAAATAAATAAGTAAATGAAATAAGAATAGCTGTCTGCTTTAGGTGGGAGCCATCGCTGCATGAAAATGTGTCTCGTGCCTCCCCTCATGCCCCAGTTCCCACATGAGAGTAAGGAGTAGTGTGAAGCCTCTGTAGGGCCATACCCAATGCACCAACAACAGGCAACTATGGGTACCAACACCAGGTAAAGCACCCCACCATGAGCTTCTCGGTACAGTAGGCACTCGAGGGACCCCCCAGTCCATGAGACCCCCCCTCTCCTAGAGTCCACCAACCAGACGGCCTCTGCATCTCCACTGTCCCGGCAGAGTCTCGGTAAATCAGACATGGCGCCTCCGTGGGCCCCCCTCTATCACCGGCAACTTCTAAGCATGGTCCACACGGCCCTGCGGCAACCGGTCCACCGCAGTCCACTACAGTCCAGCCCGGCCAGGTTCACAGCAATGGGGAGCAACACCCTCCAGGCCTCCGGATCTCCTAGAGGTAGAGGTCACTGCTGTCCGACCCAAGACAGCCTGTTCTGCAGCCACCGACTGGTCTCCTTGTGATGCTGGCTGGTTTCTCTATTCAGGAGATATTATTTTGAGGGGCAGATGGTCTGTTTGTGAGCAGTAAATCCGTGTTTATTTGGGCTCAGGACCGGAGCTGCATGAGATGGCTTCCTCTCAGCTCAACGGTCCGGCCCCGCCGCCTCCTCCCCCCGCCCCCCGTTCGCTGCTTTTAAACACATAGTAAATTTGATTTTAAACCTCCCTTATAGTAATATGCGGTTCTTATCTATTTGCCCGCTAACTGATCACGATGCCAGTAGACACATTTTTTTTTTTTTACTTTTGGCCTTAATTTGAAGCATTCAGCCTGGATTTTACCAGTCTGGTAGTGTTGGACCACCAGAATTGCAAATTCCAGTCTTTGCTAAATAGCATGAACAATGTCTGGATGTTTTTACCTCATTCGGCACTGGGCCATTTGGACTTTAGTAAATAACCTTGTCACTCTTCTCATGCACTGGGTCGAAGGACAAACAGCAGCTCCCTTACTTGGGAGTCAGAGCAGTGACAGGAGTACATTTTACCCCAGCCTGGTTTAGTAAAATGAGTTTGTCATGTACATTCGCCAAACATTTATGCACAGCCAGTGAGCAGCTGGTATATTTGTGAGGTATGCGTGGTTTCATTTTAGAGTATTGGGAGGTAGATTAAATAATGTGCAGTAAGTGTTTTTGCTGCTCATTAAGCCTATGTAGAGAAGCTGCAAGTAGAGTTACCGAATGCACAATATATTGAAGTTAGAATATTTCGCATTATTGAAAAAAAATATATGGTTTACTGAAAACACACAGAATGGAGCCATATATTAAAAGTCTGATACCACGCTTCATCACATAGAATAACTAAGTGAGCTGTACCTGCTTTCTGTAAGGAGAAATTATACCAATGTCTTTAGGGGAGATCTTGGCCAGGCCTTTCTTTCCCTGGGTTTGCAGAAGGTCTGTCAAGTAGGTTATGATAACTTCAACTTCATCAATATTGAAGAAGGATGGGCTGTTCCCTTCTCGTTCATCTCTCCCCAGAACGCCATGGAAAATGATTGGACATCCCTGTATATGGAGAATAAGGTGGTTAAAAGAAGTTCTGGAACATATTACAGTGGCCATCAGTCACCTGACTTGAACCCCACAGAAAATCTCTGTTGTGATTTGAGGAAGGCGGTTGCAGCAAGCAAACCTAAGAATAATATTGAACTGGAGGCCATTGCTCATGAGTAATGAGCCAAGATTCCTCAGGAACACTGCCAGAAGTTAGTGCCTGGCTATCATATTTGCAGGCAAAAGAGTGCTCTATTAAGTACTAAAGATGCTTGCCATGAAGTGCTTGAATAATTTTGAATTTGGGGAAACCACTTTGAAGCATTCCTTGTGTTGAGCTATTTCAATTGCTTGTGTTTGATTTGTTCATTGCAAACAGCTGGAAGTCTGAATTTCGACAATAAACCGGATTTTCAATGGGGGTTGAATAATTTTGAGTCCAAATATAAGGATTAATGAAGAAAAACAAATGGCCAGAACACAAGGAAACAGAGGGATCAGAAAGGAGCATGTTGTATTTATTGCTATATCAAAAATGTAATTCAACTGTGCCAGAGAAGAGGACACTACACCATGTGCCTTCACAAAAACCTTTAATGCTAAAATACACTGTAGCTTAAACCTTTCCATCGATGAGGGTGGTAGTGGAATTTCTTCCAAAATTAGCAGAGCAGAATGTAAATTACTTGGAATATGTATAATCTTACCTTATGAGGCAACTTTTCCCAATGACAGTAGGAGTTGGAGAGCAGCTCATCAGCACAGGATTGAAGTTCATTATCATAAAACAGCTCATTAGGTATCTTCAGGATGCTGGGATGAGATCTAGTAAGGAGAGAGGGGAATGTGCAATGTGTGATGTGCTATTAACATTCAGTTACCAATTATGGGTTCATGGATGCTTCATTCACAAAGATAATTAATTTTTTGCTGATTTTGCCATAACTATCTATCAAGCGTGTGGAGTTTGATCCTGGTAAACATTGGTGTCTAACATAGTTTCAAAGTTTATATTCAGAGATTAATATTCTTTAAAATGTATGTGAAGGCAGGTAAGGGTAAGTGACCAAATTTCCACAGATTGCTGTCCAGTCTTTGTGGGCAGCTGTTTTGTATCAGAACAAATCCGGCGTGATCTCAGTTACACATACACTGAAATAAAGACAGGAAGTTGTTAAATAGGGACAATGATGCATTATTATGGTACAAAAAGAAGTTATACCTGTAATTCTTCAATAATTTTGTGACAAATTGGAAGTTATAGCCATCGCTGCCTTTCTGGTAAAGAGAATTTTCAGTCATCAGCCTTTCCAACAAAGACATACCTGTATACCAAACAAAAAAATAAAAATAAAAATGAACAATAGTACATACATTGGAGGGTGTTCTTTAAATTAACAAATATGTACGGTCAAATAGATTACTTCAACTTATAAGCATAAAAAAAAAAAAGAAAAATAAAAAGTTACAAGCTTATGACAGGCATTCAAATAAAATACATTGCTTTTCATGGAGACCCATTCTTCAGTTTGAAAATTAGTTTGGTAAACTAATTTATGCAAAATAAATTAATTACACTCTTACCAGAATGAACACGATCTCCAATGCACTAAAGTAGTCCGCATGACCAAAGTGAACACTACATTAGGAATTTTTTGGGGCCTGAGGAATACGATGTGCCTATTGCAACCAATCAGGATGCACGGAAAAGAACACCGTTTTATATTTGTGATTCTTAACCCCTGAATCTTGTATTTTAAAAGACAAGTGTATAGACACTTATTCATCAGCAATGACTGCATAAAGATAGGTGTAATTAACTTCTACAAGTGGAAGAACCTGCTTTATAGAACCAAAACCTCAAAGTAATAATGAGGGAAGATAGTTCTCTATATAAAATGTATTAAAAAGGAAAAAAAACTAGTTTACTTCTACTGACCTAATCCATTTTCTATTGCTATTGGAGATCTTAATACAGGCCCCAACTGTTTTGGATCGCCTGCCAAAACCAACTGCCCACCATTCACATTGTAGTTTGGATTCATCACATCAAGAATTCCTACAAAAAGAAAAAAAAAAAAAAACACAAAAGAAACAAAATATAAATAGACTTCTAGATGACATCAAATATACAAAAATGTAGATCTTGCCCATCACTACTACATTAGTAATTATCAAATGGAGCAGTAACCTTACAGATCTGGATTCTTCTCAAACAGAAATAAATAAATAAAAAGTATGCATGCATACACCGTGTATGATTGGCCGTAAAGCTATAGAAGCAAAACCATTGAAAACACGTTTTTTCTAACTATTTTTACTTTGTAAGTCCTTAAAGTGACATGAGCATATAACAGGGAATAATGAAAATTCTGTATGGCTGGTGTACACTATACATCACTTTTCTATCCAGTCAGTCAGAAATAACCTTTTCCCTTGTAATTGGTATTACCTGCTATGGCTGTGACACACTCTGGCTCCACGGCATGGCCAGATTCATCAATAAAGACATGTGTAAAGTGTCCATTTGGAAATTTGGCAGACACCAGCCTGGATCAGGAAAAAGAAAAAGAAAAAAAAAAACTGACGTTGCAAAAATAATTACCACCTTCAAAACAGTAGTGCTTATGTCCTATTAGATGATCTTTGTTTCCAGTACGATTGCTTTGTAAATGCATGTGGTGGCATACATATACTGTGACTTGAACTTTCCGGTTGAAGAAGCCACACTGCAGTGGCGAAACGCGTCCCGGTGACAAGAGGACATTGTGTCTTATTTTATTATACTAATAATTTTATTTTTATTTAATTGTTTAATAGATTTTATTTTGAATTTGGACAACCTGGTTCCAGGTTTTATGCTGTTATGGGAGTGTAGTCCCTCACTACACCATGCCTGCACACAGAGTCTGAGATGACTCCCGGTTTGTAAGTACCCATTTGGGACATTTTTTATTTTACAAATATATTACAGACTGTACCTATCCACTTCCCCCTAGGATAAGAACATACATCCAAGACAGGGGTGGGCCGCCTAAACGGACCTAGAAGCAATTAATATTAGAGCTGGGTACACATCTCTCCGCTTGTGAGTGTATAAATATCTCTCAAACACCTTATTTATATGCTTGTACGGTCTACACTATATATTATTTTTACAGGTGTAGACAATATTGTGGAAGTTTTCTCTATTCTACATTCAAAGGAACTGAAATTGCTGTGGATTTTTCCTCTTGAGAATTTTTTTTTTTTTTTTTACCAGAACGTGATTATTTTACTGTATAAGCGCTACATCATCTTTTTTTGTATTTAATTGTTGGTGATAATAGAAAGGAGTCACATGTATGTTTAGCTGCTAAATTGATTTAGTTGTTAATATTTATTGAATATATTGTACTTTACTTATAAGCGCTAGTACCTACCCACTTTTATATACTGTACTTTGTTTTTGTGTATTGCTTTCATTAGACAGATAACGTCTACCACTCTGCATCCTTTAAAATAAAAATAAACTAGGTTGGAACCATGGCCAACAAAACAGTTTTCCTCCCTCTAGCTTATGCTAAAACCAAACACTATAATAAATCCTACAATAAAACTGGAATTTGAAATGACGTGACATTTTCATATCCCATTTTGAATACCTCGCCAACATTGGGAGGTATGAGATCAGGGAGGATCGGCAGGCCTTGAGAGTGGTGTCACCAGTTAAGTTACTTGTTCACTTGTGACGCCAATACCGAGCAGGTTTGTCTGGAAAAAAAGAGAGTCAGGCCTTTCCTCTGATGGGGCTGGTCAGTTGGGCATCAAGCACATGAGACTGACTGACAGCCTGTCTGGCCCTTCACCGAAGAGTTCTATGCAAGGTTCAAGAGCCTGTTCATGGCGCTTCTAATGATGCACTTGCAGTGTGCTGCCCAAGCACAGTTCCCTGGTGGCCCCGGATTCGGGAAACCAAGAAACAAAATCAGGATGACAGGACTGTCAAAACTGGGACTGCCGGGCAATTTGATTTTGTATACATAGAAAAGAAAACAGTTTATAGTTTAAGTATTCTATCATGGGAAACTATAAAGCTGGACTTGCTTACCATATCAATCCAGGATTTATTTGACAAATTAAAGGAGAATTATCACTTCCCTGGAAATTACACTACTGAGTAAACTTCGAAAAATCACCTATAAAATGTTTGCCCCCCCCCTTCATGTGATCCTCCATTTTATTTTCCATGAATATTAAAGATTTAGTTACTGGCATCCAAAATCCAATGCAGTCCAGACACTGCAAGGACTTAACACTTGTCTCATTTCAATTCACATACATAATTTTTTAGCTTTCCACAGTACAAAGTGAACTCCCGGAAACACTTGCTGTGCCCATAAAAAAAAAAAAACACTGCGTATAGAATAGAACGCGAGTACCAGAAATGGCACATGGTCATGAATCACTTTCTTGGAACTCATTGCAGATGCATGGCCTTTGGAATTGCAGCAAATGGAAAAAACGTCAGATATAATTTTATTTCTATATTGTTATTTTATTTTTTTTGTATATATTGTTAATAAATTATCTGTATACTACATAAAAAACAAAATTTCTTTAAAAATAAGGGTAGTGTATGCCCTGGAACTGCTAGGATTTTTAAACAGAATAAATATGATTTCTCCTCCTACACTTACTATGTGCAATAAAAGAAAAGGACAGAGCTTATAACAAAGACTTACAGTAAGCCAATATGGAGGCCCCCAGTTATTTGGACAGAGCTAGACTTCATATGGATGATTTATTGAATTTGCTATTTCAGACCTCACAACCCACATTTCGTGAATATAGGGGTAAGATAAACGTATTAAAATGATGACGTTTCAGTTCACCTCCAAGGATAAAGAGGCATAAAATTAAACAGAGGATATAAATATAAGAATAGGATTATATATGAAAATATTTTTTCAGGATAGTACATGCTATTGATGTTGCAACTTTGTATGGGCTGATCAGTCATCTGTTAAAATGTTTGGATCTATGTTGCTCACATTGTATAAAGCCCTACCTTCCAGCAGTAACCAGTGTTGTGACGATCACTCTATAGTTCATGAGCACAAGTTTCCTTGGATACACATAGCAACCTTTACGGTCATCCCAGTTGCAGCAAGGCTGTGAAGACCAACAGATAATATGTTATCAAAAGGTGTATGAGGGCACGTAGCCAAAAAACCTGTTATAAATGTATTAAACACACAAAAACACTTTATGGTCAAGAGTATGAGGATACACTTACTAATTAAGGCGTTTCAGTAACAGCTATTGCATAAAATCAAGTCCCAATGCTGAAATACACCCACAAGTCCCAAAAAAAAGCCACCCACATCTCAATAATGAGCTGATTCACTTTATGTGGATGGCAAGTCAAGTGCTTCCAAGTGGAAACTGTGCTTGTTATTGTATGGAACGGTTTTAAAGGTAGACCTACAAATCCCATGATGCTTCGCCAGCCTTGTGTTGTCAAAGCATCGGGGGGGGGGGAGCTGTAGTTCCACAATATTTGGCTTCCCTGGTTTAACACCTTCCCGACCTTGGACATACCAGGTACGTCCAGGGCCGGATTAACATAGGGGCTGATGGAGCTGCAGCTCCAGGCCCATGGAATAGGCCCATTTAAAAAAAAAAGGATTTTTTTTTTTGCCGGTATTGCAGTAATACTGGCAATACAAATGCAGGTATTTTTCTCAGTATAAAAATGGAGATTACTCTGCAAAACAAGCACCGGCCAGTAGGGGTCACTGTGTGTGGAGAGAGGCAGACATAGGAAGTTGCAGCATATCCCTGCCTCTCTCCAGTGGTGTATCCTAGTTTTGTGCTGCCCTAGGCAGGACAAAACTCAGGCGCCCCCTTCCACCCGCGCCACCCCCACCCAACCCTTCCCCCCCGCCCCACCTTCTAAATACACACACAGTCAGACACAGTGTAAGCTGTTCGTATGATTTTTCCTGTCCGGCTGTTTACAGTATCCGTGTGTTTCCTGTTCGGGAGTTTGGAGCATTCCCCTGGTTCCAGTTTGGGAGATTGGTGAATTCATGTGTTTGCAGTTTGGGAGATTGGAGATTGCAGTAGCTGCCTGTACATCTGAAAAGGGGAATATCGCCTAAACGGTGTTAACCTTTTGTGTACAACTTAGTCATTTTTTCTGCCTGAAATAGACCGACCACACAGCCCAAATCTATGAAACTGTTTTGGGCATGAAAATGTGCTTGCGGTCGGTCAGAAAGGACTTCCAGTTAACTTTTTAACCACTGGAGGGATTTGTATGATTATTGAGAGTGTTTATATTTTTAGTATGCTGATTATTAATATGTATTTTTTATGAAGATTGAATGTATAGTTTTAAAGTTACAGTACATGTGTAAAAAGTATATTTTTCCTGTCTATGATAATTACATTAACCCATTGTGTTCAGTAATTAAATCACAGGCAGAGGGGAGGATTTTGTGGGAATGAATGGGAGTGTTTTACTATATATTAAGTGTTTGATTGGTTGTTCTTAAAAACCCTGTGGGCGGTACTATGTATTTAAAATGTGCATAAAAGCAGAGTGTTTCATTAAAACTTCAGTTCTACTTCACCCTCAATTTGGAGTGCAGTCTCTTATTGGGGGAATCTGCTACAAGGGATTGCTATGCTAGTCCTACTCTCTTGCTATATCACTACTAAGCTCTTGTAAAAGCTTGTTTCGGTCTTGCTCTCTGAAGGAGTCTACGGTGGTTATGGTGTTGGCTGGACTGCTTGGATTACTCAGATTTCGTTCACGGATATTATCAGTGATAATTTGATAATATTGTTAAGCTCATTTGAGACTCAAATCTGCTTAATACATTGTAATGCTACAAACTTTTTGTAATATACATTAGCAGAGATGAAAGATCTTGTTTACGAATATTCACAAAGTTTGTTTGACGATATGGTTACACTTATTGGAGACTTAGTTTATTTACGACTCTTTCTTTTAATATGCTGCTAGTTCAACATATAGCAGTAGAGTTTCCGATAACCTAATAGAACAACGTGCCGAATGTTATTTGTTGAGCCAAATTGGCTCTTTAATTATCAGTATGTGGAAGATTGGTAAATGTATATTTGTGGAGTTTTTAGCCATCACCTATAGGTTTATATCATTGTCCAACTGGCGTATAATTTGTATGCTATCCTACATCCTTTATCGCTCTTTGTGTATGACAGTTATCCCCTTATGGTGTATGTCTATTTTAGCTCATATATGGTCAGTGTGTTTAAAGACAAGATTTATTTTCTGTATGTGAATCTATGCTGAAGATTCCTATAGACTGATGTTATCCAGTTAGATATTATGCTGGTAGTTGGATATCTGTCCAAGCTCGAATAAATAGTTTTTTCAAAAAAAACAGCTGCCCTGGATCTTGATACGGACTTTAAAATGTGAAAGTTAACCCTTCCATGGTCTGAATGTATTTCTTCTATTCTTCTATTACCTATCCATCCCTTTTTAGAGAAAAGGTGATGTATAAGTATTGCTTATAATTTATGAATGAAAGGTGTAAAATTAAATTCTTCATTCAGTCCATTGGGGGACAGAGTTTTAAATTCATGTATACATCTGCAGTTGATCGGTTGCGTGATGACGTAGGAGGAGGAGGAGGGGCACGCACGCATCCTGAGGTGGGGAGACAGAGCCCGTTCGGGAGAATAACCGCGAGTTTAACTGCGGCACAACAAGATTTGTTCCAAGCTGATATCGATACAAACGGATGGTCCTAAGTGGGAATAAAGCAGTGCTAGATGACCAAGCTTTAAGTCCAGTCAAGGAGAAAAGAAAAATGAACTATCAAATGCAAAGATCCTCCTAACAAGCTGATACATGCCGCCATAAGCCAAGTACACTTCAACAGTGTTTTTCTCTCGAGTATAATATTTGGCCATAAAACAGAAATTGAAAAGAGACTGATGGGTGTAATAGAATAAAAGTAAAAGAGAAAAGGCAAAAATTGGAGAGAAAGAAAGAAATTAAAATATTAAGGAAATCAGAAACAACAAAGAAAAAGAAAGAGTGAAGAGGGGGATAAGCAAAGGAGGAAAGGCGGGAAATAGGCAAAATAGTAAAGGAGATTGCTTTCAATTAGTATATAACAACACTTCAACTTGGGCTTATTCCGCTCCTCTGCTTTTTTTCTCGTGTGGTTATTTCCTTTTTTTCTATACATTATAAGCACAATAAAGAGGTTTCCCTAAAGCTAAAGAATTGAAAACTTGTAGCAGTAACAAGCGACACCTGCAGAAGAAAAACAGATTTTGTATAATTTCACATAAAGCCTGTAAGGAAAAAAGGAAAATTAAAAAAAAAAAGAAAAAAAGAAAAAAAAAAAGAAAAACAAACAGGTGGAGCTCTTATAAAATAAGAAGAGACATTTTTTCAGAAATATCAAGGAAGACAATATAAAGGAAAAGGGTGATCGAAAAAGAGAGAAAAAAAATCAATACCCAATTGAGAGTTGGGGTTAAATGAAGAAAATTGATTAAGTAAAGAAAGATTATTGTCCTCAGCTCAAATGACATTGTTAAGGAAAAAAGAGCAAAAGCTTTCGAGCAATTAAGTAAGGGGATAGAGATATAGGGAAAGGAGAAGTCAAAAAAGGAGAGAAAAAAACAAATCACAAAGGGGGCAGATGCACTAAATACATATTTACAAGTCTCCCACCTTTAAGTTCTCACAACTGAAAAATCTAAAAATTTTCTGCATCTTACTGCAAGAAGTAAAGCTCAATCGCACTACAGACCATGTCATCTAAATCCATAGAGAAGGTGTCTGCTAAAAAAGGAAAGAAAGAAGGATCAAAAATATGAAAAAGAACCATCAAGTTTTTTTTCTACCAGTGAATAAAGCGACTAGAGAACAAAAACTAGAAAATTCGTCCCTCTCCTCGTCAACATGTGAAGATTCCGTGCAAAGCTCTTCCAGCCAAACGGGAAACTACATCACAGCAGACTTTCTGAAATAGTGCCTGGAAGAACAATTGGCAGCAATAACCGTAGAATTCAATAATAATTATGCAGATATTAAAAATCAGCTAATGGAAAGAATGGAAAAATTTAAATTAAGCGAAGAAAAAAAAAATAATCACATCTCTTGAATTTGAAGGAAGTGTACGTAAAAAGCAAAATGAACAATTAAATATCCAACTAAGACAAATGGAAGGAAAAATAGGGGATCTTGAGGATTGCACAAGAAGAAACAATTTAAGAATAAGAAACGTTCCAGAGCCGATCACACATGAACAAATCCCTAAGTACCTTGGCAAATTATGGTCGGCACTTAATAGAGAAGTCCAATTTCAATATCAGTATGGAAAGATATCACCGCCTATTGAAACCAAAAAGATGATTCCTCAACAGCTACTGAGAGATATAAAAACTTTCAATCCTTTCAGTTTAAAGAAGCTATAATATATGCGGCTCAAACAAAATCGATTAAAGAAGAAGAGTTTTGAAATATCAGGATATTTCAAGATTTATCTTTTTTCACAAGATTACAAAGAAGGAAATTTATGGCGGTTAAGAGTTCTTTAAGAAGTTTAAACTTAAAATATTCTTGGAGCTGTCCTCGTAAAATAAGGATCATCACAGAAGGAATAGCAGAAACATTCGAAACCCCAACACAGATTGAAGAATGGCTCAAAAAGGAAAATTAGAATCATTAAAGAGGACGTTGATGAAAATGAAAACCAAGACCTAAACTACAGGATTGGAAAAAGAAAATGAGAGGAGAGACAGGAACAAACAAAAATGAGAAAAGGAGAAACGAGAAGGGACTTTTTTCTCTTTTTTTGTTGACTCTCAATATTTAAGGGGAGGTGTTTATAAGTTCAATTTAGTATTCTAATTGAATTTTATTGTCTATGCCCTTATCACATTACAAAATATTGGTGAAGAAGTCAAGCTATGAGCAATTTAAAATAGGTTAAAGGTAAAGAGAAAGATAACACTAGATGGGGGCGTGGCCTGACACGGAGCTGAATGGACGTGCACTGATTCAGCTCCCTGAACAGCGAGGTGCAATCCAATACCATCGGAGGCCTGGAGGAAGTATGGGGAACCCCAAAAAACACGCAAATGCTCAGGGGGCATCCAGCAAGACGCCTACCGTGAAATCCAGCACCTTTACACGGTACTTTAAGGATGCGACGGCCCGCGAGGACGAGGCCGCAAATTCCAATATGGCGGCGGAATCGGCACCATCAAGCCCGGCACCATCAGAAGGCTCATGCGGTACCCTCACACAGGCAACTGATCCTGACATAAAGGATATGCTGAGGAACCTGCCCTCCAAAGCAGACATGGCCAATATGATTGGCAGATTAGAAGCAGCTCTGCAATCTAAAATCGACGCCATGGGCACAGACATACAACAAGTAAGTCTTAAAGTTACAGACTTAGAAGAAGAAAAAGATGTAATGCAGGCCCAGATTGTAAATAATGCCTCCACATTAGAATCACAAGCTATGACCCTATCCTCTATGCAGAGGCAGCTAGACGATTTAGACAATAGGAGCAGGAGAAATAATCTGAGAATAAGAGGCCTTCCTGAAACGCAAGGGGAGGATCTGATGGCTAATCTGAAAGAATTATTTAATCTTATACTGGGGGACCCTGTGGATAACCCAATATTAATGGATAGAGCTCACAGATCACTGCGCCCTAGAGGAGCAACAGCTGAAGCCCCAAGGGATGTAATCTGCAGGCTCCATTACTTCTCAGTGAAGGACACCATTCTCAGGGCCCTCAGAGAAACATCCCAACCTCTTATGTACCGCGAAAATCAAATACAAATTTTTCCAGACCTATCGTGGTTTACGCTACAAGCGAGGCGAGCACTAAAACCAATCACAGAGCTATTACGCAACCGCAACATGAAATACAGGTGGGGATACCCATTCGCACTGATTGTTCACCACAAAGGAGTGATGCACTCCATAGCCTCTCATCTGGATGTAAAACCATTCCTGAGAGCTCTGGAACTGCCAAACACCAACATCCCGGATTGGTATGCACCTCAACCAAACCAAGATTCTTCTATACTACCCCAAAGACAAAGATGGACTACCCCTGCCAAGAAAAGAAGGACCGACCAAAGACCCTTCTCCCCCAGGAGCAGAATGATGGGGAACCAAAGGGATGATCCTCGCTAGGCTCTCCACCCCACACCCTCCGTCTGCAGCAACATGATTGACTGGTGGAGGGATAGTACTGGTACAATTCTCGGGACATAGCCACAGTGACCAAGCATTGAGCTTTAAGATATGAGACCTCCAAGCCGCCCAAGATTTACACAGGAACAATGGACAAGATAAGGCGCAAGTCCACACCAAGGGTCGATAGGAAATATGCCTCCCGGGCTACACATCTCTTGTACCCAGGACCAGGGACTTAGCGCTCGGGACTGACTGGAACAGCCCCGCGAGGCGACAACTGATTATAAGGTTGGATATTACAGAACATGGAGAGAAAAAAAAAAACAAAAAACAAAAAAAACAAAAACAAATTCACTGTAGGCCTTGAGATTGATGTTACTAGCAGAATTTAATTTTGACACCGACACCATGGATAGAAGTACCAGTATAAAAATGCATTGTTGTTTAGCCAGAGACGGATAGCATGGGGGACAGAAATAAGTAACAAACTGTGTTCAACCTCTCCCCTGGGCTCCCTTCTTCCTTCCCTTTCTATCTTCCCCACCCTTCCCCCACCCTCCCTTCTATCCTCCCCCCCTCATCCAGAGCCTCCTACAAATTATGTACAAAGAACAATAGGATTGCAAGCCTCGGGTTCTAGTCAAACACCACACCCGCATAGTCACTGTTCTGCCTCTTGCACGGGGACAGAATACGAAACACGAGAGAATAGCTTCAAGTGTGTTAGTTAGGATTACCTATAGTAAGTCCTCTAGCTACAAGAGGACAAGTGTCTGGGGACCCTCGTGGATCCTCAGAAGTTCATTATTTTGATATTATAATCTGATATTCTGTTTATATTGTTGCTGTTACTGTATAACTGTTGATTAATAAGTGAAAAGCAAACCCCCAATAATTGGGAACAAGATGACAGGTAGGGATACTCAGACGGGGATTCCACAAATTGGACCCACTAACCCTCAAATTCACGCATCCAACACAGAACAACCATTGACCCTACGTATACACTCCCAGAACGCCAAGGGGCTGAATACCCCAGAAAAAAGGTCACTCGCCCTCACAGATTTCCAGAGATATCACGCAGATATCGTTTTTGTACAAGAAACACATTTTCGCAAGAACCAGGCACCCTCACTTAGAAACCGCAAATACCCCACGGGTTATTTCAGTCACTATACTGCAGCTAAAGCAAGGGGAGTGGCGATTCTACTAGAGAGACAAGTTAAGTTCACCCTTACAGGACAACTAAATGATGACGCAGGCAGGTACATTTTCATTAAAGGAAAATTAGGCAACACCAATATCACGCTAGCAAACCTCTATTTACCTAATAAAAAACAAAGTGTGGTCCTAAGAAAAATACTCCACAAACTGTGGGACTTTAAGGAAGGTCTATTAGTAGTGGGGGGGGACCTGAACATCTCATTGGACGGCCAACTAGACACATCTGCAACATCTAGCGCATACCTAGAGCCCACTCGTAGCCGAATACTCAATATCCTACATGAGACCAGATTGTATGACAGCTGGAGGGCAATGCATCCCACTGGTAGAGATTACTCATTCTACTCCACAACTTCCGGCACATATACTAGAATAGACATGTTGCTCCTGCCACATGCTAACCTCAACTTGATAAAATCAGCATCATATGGTCCTATCACATGGTCAGACCATGCCCCACTGACCCTAGATATAATGATACCCTTGCTAAACAGGGCCGCCCCACAATGGAAACTGAATGATCTTCTCCTAAATAAAGAGGAGGTCATAGAACAAATTAAAATAAGCGCACAGAGATACTTTGAAACCAATTCAAACCAGGACACTAGGCCAGAGGTGGTATGGGAAGCCCACAAATGCGTTCTTAGAGGAGAAATCATTAAAATAGCCTCAGCTCAGAAAAAGCTTAGGGAGGCCAATATAACATCTTTAACTCGGGAAATAAGAAATCTAGAGCTAAATCACAGTAAGGACACTACGATACAAGCTTACAACAATTTACTAGCTAAGAGGGCGGAACTCAAAACCATCCTCAATTTACAGGCCACCAGATCTGTGCAGAGGACCAAACACACATATTATACAAAAGGGGGCAAATGTGGGAAACTACTCGCGCAATCTCTACAACAACAAAGACAATCAACATTCATATCACACATTAAACAACCAGATGGCTCAGTGACACAATTAATGCCAAAAATCATGTCAGCTTTCCACACCTATTACTCTTCCCTTTATAATATAAGGGACACAGTGCCCCCCATGGACAAGATAAAGGACTTTCTAGCCAGCCGAATAAACACTACTATCCCACGCAACTGGGCGGAATTTCTAGACAAACCCATCACTACGGCAGAATTCCATGATGTAGTTAAACAACTCCCACTAGGAAAGAGTCCTTGGCCCGATGGCTTTACAGGCAAATACTATAAGGTTACACAACAAACCCTAGCAGAACCCTTTGTGCGAGCATTTAACTCTTCACAAACCTCGAGTCAGGCACCACAAGAGACGTTAAATGCCACTATAACACTATTGCCCAAACCAGGCAAGGACCTTACAAACTGTGGAAGCTATAGACCAATTTCCCTAATGAATGTAGATCTAAAACTTTTCACCAAAATCCTGGTCAACCGACTGAAACCGCTTCTCCCTGACCTGATACACCAAGACCAAGCAGGGTTTGTGCCGGGGAGGGAGGCCAAAAACAACACTATGAAAATCATCAACATAATGCATTGGGCAAAAGTCAACAAGATTCAGAGTGTACTGCTGGCTATTGATGCGGAAAAGGCATTTGATAGGGTGGATTGGTCCCTCATGACGGCCACGATGGAACATCTGGGCTTTGGACCTAGGTGGCTGGAATGGTTGGGGAGACTATATTCCACACCAACTGCCCGAATACGCATCAATGGCCAGCTCTCAGAAACGATATATATTAGGAACGGGACCAGACAGGGATGTCCACTCTCCCCATTGATCTTTATCCTTGTGTTAGAACCATTCATTCAGGGAATACGAAATAACCCACTTATACACGGCATCACAATAGGAAATATAGATTACAAAGTCTCTGCTTTTGCAGACGACTTGCTATTCACGATCTCTAAACCACTACACTCTATTCCGCATATCCTGGAGGAAATGAGTGCTTACAGTGATGTCTCGAACTTCCAAGCAAACCTCACAAAATGTGAGATTCTACCGCTGTACACAACCATAGATACGGATAAGTACATACAGAAAAATTTCAATTTTACATGGACAACGACATCCATAAAATATCTCGGAATTCACCTACCATTTCAACTAAAAAATCTCTATGACTTAAACTACACACCACTACTAGAAGCCGTCTCCAAAGATTTTAAGGCTTGGAATAAACCATCCTACGGATGGTTTTGTAGAATAAGCATCATAAAAATGATGATACTGCCACGCATCCTCTATACATTACAAACAGTCCCCATAAAGCTGCCAGTTAGCTTCTTCTCGGCAATCAGAGGGGCGTTAACATCCTTCATCTGGTCACAAGCCAAACCTAGATTACCACTACGACTCTTAACTCAACCACGGGAGAAAGGGGGAATGGGCATTCCTGACATAGAACAATACTATAATGCAGTGCACTTGTCAAGGATATATGAGTGGACGAAAGAAAAACCCTCCCAGCAGTGGGTAAACATAGAGAGGGAACAATGCCTAGCACCCCTTGAATCACTTCCATGGCACAAACTGAACACCGCACTAATCAAACATAAAAAACACCCACTCATCTTAGCTACAATACAGACCTGGTCAAAGGTAAATAATTCCACAAAGATAGCACTATATCCATCACCACGATACCATATTACGCGTAACCCACTGATGCCATCAGGTATCACAGGTAGAACTTACGCGATTCACCGAGGGGCCGCAAACATAACTCTCCGGGACATGACCAAGGGTAATGCATTACTAACACTGCAAGATCTAACTCTCGGCCGTCCCCCCACGAGCATGCAACAAATACGTTATGCACAATTAAAACACTTCATGGGGAGCCAGGGGCTACTACCAGGGGGAAACAGAGAATTGTCAACCTTTGAACAGCTGTGTACAACACATCCGTTAAAAAAGAAATTGTTATCTACAATGTACAAATTAATGTTACACTCCGACAAAACAGATATTCCTGTTTTCGCCACTAAGTGGACGAGAGAAATGAATTTAGACATTTCAGGGGAGCAATGGAAACACATTCACCAGAATCCACAATATATCCACTGCAACCTCCAACCAAGAAAGTAACTATAAACGCCTAACCCGCTGGCACTACACGCCCTCCAAACTAAACAAAATGTTCCCAGGAACACAAAACATATGCTGGAGATGCGGGCAGGGGGAGGCTAACCCGACACACATCTGGTGGCTATGCCCTACAATCAAAAAGTTCTGGATCCGCATACACAAACTCATACAGATAATTATGCACAAACAGATACCCTTTACACCGGAACACCTAATATTTATGATGCCTCTCCAAAATCACACTAAAACGGAAAACTATTTAACATCCCAAATGCTCATGGCAGCAAACCATCTAATTCCACTATACTGGAAACAGGAAAGGATACCTTCTATTAGGGAATGGACCAACAGGGTAGAAAGTACTAGGCAGATGGAAGGTATAACACACGCATTATCCAAAAACTACATAACTTTCACGCAAACATGGAAACCTTGGTCGATATACCTAGAAGGGGCGGATTGAGAAGTAGGATTTGGACAGCAGTACAAGTAATAGCACCAGATACGGGGGAATACTCAAAAAGTCATAAGTTCAGCTCTTAAAAGGCACGAATTTGTAGCACCATTCACACGTTGTATTTAATAGTAGGAAAACTACACTGAAAGAAACATATCTTATCCGCCATTCATCGTTAATTGTCTAATGCCTGTCCGGGTCTCAATATATGTCATCATCTGAATAATGATTATCAATATACTGTAAATGTTATGCAACATTACCTGTTAAAACCACGCTGTTGTGGATTCGGATGTAATTAATGTACACATAATTACTGTTATGAAAATGGAAAATCAATAAAATAATAAATACAAAAAAAAAAAAAAAAGATAACACTAGATAATACTATAAAATGTGATCCATAGGCAACACAAGATATAATATTCGAACAGGTAATATAGAATATAGGAAAGTATGTGGAAAATATAGTAAGGGAATTAGAAGGAAAAGTATGCATTCAGGGGGGAAATAACGTAGTCACTAATATAAACACTAATATTAAATATATTACACGATTACGGTGTTTTCACATAACTTGACACAAATGTAATTCTAAATGGATGAGAATCATTATAATAGGAGGCAGAAACGTATCAACTAAAGATTGTAGAAGGAGGGGTTTTTTTTTGTTTTTTTTTCCTCTCTCCCTCTTCTACTGATCAGTTTAGGAATAGGCCAAAATCTAATTATTCTGTAGTTTATATTAATAATTTAGGCCGGGGGATATAGGAAAAATAGGTCCATTTAAAGAAAGCAGAATGTATATATTTTTTTAAATAGAATTAAAAAAAAGATTAAATAAATAATAGGTGGTGTATGATGATAGAAATAAAAAGCCTCTCAACTGTTTAATACTTTTTAAAAGAAAGAAAGTTAGAACCATGATCGTTCCCCCAGTTCGAGGCATAGCCTCTACCACCCCAACCTTGAAAGGGTTGAAGAGTGGGTAGTAAGACCCACCTAGTCAAATGGTTTTTGACACTTTTTGGAGTTTTTTGTATGTATGATTGTTTTATCTAGTGAAAGCACTAGAAAATGTTTTTTGTTTGTATCATTCTGTGGGTTCAACTGTGTGTTTACGAGAGTTTCTCAATCTGCCCAAGGTAATCAAAATATTTGAATATGGTTAAATTGATAACGATAAATATTCAAGGTTTAAATAGCCCACAGAAAAGATGTGCCTTTCAAGAGTATTTAAAAAAAAAAAAAAAGAAGTTCAGATTGCTTTTGCCCAAGAGACTTGTTAGCGTCAACAAGACGAAAACAGATGGACTAGTAGACTTTATCCATTAAAACTATGTGCTTCCAGAGAGGAGGGCAAAAGAGGTGGGGTAGCAATATTTTTCTCTAATGCTCTAAAAATTAATATAAGATTTATGGAACAAGACAATGAAGACATATTATACTCGTATGTACAATTAATGATGAATTGTTTACTTTGGTTAATGTCTACTTGCCCAATAAAAAACATCTGAGTCTCTTGAGACAAGTCTTGAGACACGTGTTGAGTACACGACACCTTTATTGATAAGTTCTCTGAAAGGAAGATCCCTTGGGATAAACAAGTTTTTAGAAATGCAAAAACTTTTAATAATTTGTTGAAAAAAGAAGGGTTATTTGACATATGGAGAGTTAATAATCCCGATGCAAAAGAATTTAGATTTTATTCCTGGCCTCATGATTCTCATTCCAGAATAGACTTTTCTGGGAGAATTAAAGTTGATAGATAGAACACATAAAATAGAAATTAAACCAGAACATTGTGTGCCTGGAATTACACAAAAATAACTTAAGAGGCAATAATAATATAACGTGGAGGTTGGATGATACTTTATTAAAAAAATAAGGAATACAGGGAGCATATAGACTGAATGACAATGTTTTATTTACAAGAAAATAAAAATAGGTAGGGGAGGACACACTATGGTGTTCATATAAGGCTGTAAAAAGAGGTCACTGTATTATGCTAAAGAAATTAAGGAATAAAAAGAAATGGAGCTAGTCTACAAGATCTCCATTTTCAACTTTATAATTTAACCAAAAAAATTAATGCCAACCCGAGCAGAGAAAATCCGCTAATAATAGTGATCAAAATAGAGATCCAAAATAAGATATGTGAAAAAATTAAAAGAAATATGTTAAAACTAAAAATCAAATATCACAAATTTAATAGAGCTGACAAGATACGGTCTAATATGCTTAAAAAAAGAAATGCAACTACTAAGGTTGACAGGCAAATAGTATCGTTAATTATTATTCTATCACCGGAAGATATAGGAAAAGCTTTTAATGATTATTATGCTAATCTATACAGTCTTTCAGAAGCTACTCCTTCAGGATTAATAGAAGACCATATTAGATCAGCTAATCTGAGCAAACTAACCAACACAACTGAACCCTCTAAAGAAATTACAGAAGAAGAGATTAAAAGTGCTATAGACTTGAAAATTATAAAACTCCAGGTCCGGATGGTTTTGGGAATAAATTCTACAAGGAGATGAAAACTCAATTAGCAGGACCTTTAAATAGTACTTTCAATACTGCAGTTACAAAGGGAAGGTTTCCAAATGAAATGTTAAAAGCAAATATTTTACCAATATTGAAACCGGGTAAAGATCCAACCAACATTAAGAGTTACAGCTCAATATCATTAATAAACGTAGATAGTAAGCTATTTTCGTCTATCATAGCCTACAGATTGAAAGAAGTATTGAGTCATTTAGTCCACTTTGACCAAATAGGATTTGTCCCAGAAAGAATGGCAAATAACAATATAAGACGACTGACAGATGTACTAGACACATCACAACAAAATGCAATTCCCATGCGGATTCTGTCTTTAGACACCGAAAAGGCCTTTGACAGGGTCAGCTGGGACTTTATGAAATATACTTTAGAAGCAGCTGGAATAAAAGATTGGCTGTTAACTGCAATTTTGGCATTATATAAAGATCCAATGGCCAGAACAATATAGATCCAATGGCCCAAGTATATGTTCAAATTAAAAAACGGTACCAGGCATGGATGCCCCTTATCGCAGTGAGCGCCAAGAGCCCTGAAGAGGGGCCTCTTCCTCCATAGCGTGCCGGTCAGGCCCAGCCGCCATCTTAGGTGAAGTCTCTGCTCGGGTAAGAACCCCAGGGTAGGCCGGGATGACCCCCACTGGCTCAAAGGGGGGGAAGCAGGGCCATCACCCCACTGAGTTAGGGGACCCCCATGTTGCAGCCAGGCAGGATAGCAGGTCGGCGGCCGTCCACCCTACCCACCACCTGCATAGGCTTGACTAGGCCTCGAAAACGTGAGATGAGATGGATCTGAATTATGGAAGTTTCTCACATGGTTAGCGACTGGAGTTGAGATATTCAGGTGACTGAATTTACGTGTTGGAGAATTCTTCTCCTAGGTTCTTGATAGGTTTTCCCACCGTACTGTAGTTTACAGCTACATGTGATTAGGTATACCACTTTGTCGTGCTACAGTTAAATTCTTTTATAGGGTATATCTTTTTAGTGTTCGTGCATTCCACCGATGGTTTTATAAATTTACACGCTTTGCATTTGCCACATCTGTAAATTTCCTTTTTGTTTCTTGTAACCAGGTTTTAGGTTGGGACGGTGGTTCTAGATGGCTGTGGACTAGCATATCATGCAGATTTTGTGCTCTTCTTGAGTTTATGCTGGGAAAATGGGAGAGGTTAGTGGCCACGTCTTTATCATGAGTTAGTGTTGGCCAGGTTTCAGCAAATATTTTTCGAATAGGGTTCCACAGTTGGTCGTATGTGCCAATGCATCTTGTAATGGGTTTGTTGTTTTAGGTCTTCTAGTTTCTGAAATTAGTTGGTCTGTCCATTTTTAAGACTCGCTGGTATGCCCGTTTTAAGATTTTATTTGGATAGCCTTGTTGTTTAAAGCTTATTCTCATGTTTTTGGCTTCAAGAAAAGTCTCCTCTGTAGAACAATTTAGTTTTGCCCTTAAGTACTGTCTGTATGGTATACCTGCTTTCAGTTTATAAGGGTGGTAACTGTTCCAGTGGAGGAAATTATTGCATGAGGTAGGTTTCCTGTAAAGTTTTGTTTCAATTTCCCCCCCTTGGGACAGGTCAAGAAACTCAAGTCTATCTTCACTGATGACGTGTTAGCTGTAAACCGATTTTGTTGATATTGAGTTTAGACACTAAATCTTCAGACAGTGGGATAGAGCCAGTCCAAAATAAGAGGACATCGACTGTATAGCGATGCCAACTAAGGATGAATTTGTCATATCCGGTTTGCAGGGCAGGTCTTTGGCTAAAGGGTGCCATTGAAGGCACTAGTGATCTACTTCTGACTCTAGGTAGAAGGATTTATAAATTTTCACCTGTGTATACCTTATACTATAGCCTATACAAACTTAGACATACATATTCCTCTGTCTCTGCCCTCCTACTGCTGCATTTCGAACCAGAAATATACAGGGATACTTAGTAGCTATACCCTCTGCTAAACCTCACAGTAACTCAGTAGATGATACAACGTAATAGAATATAATTATAATAATTCTCTAACCAGTAAGGAGTACCCTCCTATTTTGTTTTATTTTTCATTACCATTATTCACTTTTTTTTTTTTTAAAAAGGATTGATTAAAAGTTATATTTTAAATACCCTTCTCACTAAGAAATGACACATCATGTAGGTTAGAAATGCACTGCTTCATTTTTTTGTCTATACACACACACACACACACACACACACACAATCTGGTTCAGTCTACCAGTGCCAATCTGCCATGCCATGCCATGTTCAAAGTTTAAAATGGACTATACCTTGATTTCCTCTGGCACATCACGGTAGCTCCTGCTGCTTGCTAGCAATCTATAAATTTGTCCTCGATCCACATGCTTCATCAGACGTTGGCAGAGCAAGTCACAGGCACTGTTAGAAGGGGCACATGTCAGAACACGCGCATCAGGGATACACTTTAGAACCTGTAAAAAAACAGTACAGGGTGTTAAAAAAAAATAAAGATTATACAAAGATGTTAAGATGATACAACTTGTGCCTCCATAGGAGAGCAGAAAAAAAATAAAAAAAAGGCCTGACATACAAATGACCCTTTTGTGATACCAGCATTATTAGAAGTTCAATGCCTCCATGCTTCAATGAAACATGCCAGTAGACTTTCTTGATGACAGTCTGTGTCAAATGGCTACAGACACATAAAACCTGAACGAAACAGCTGTATAATAGTAAGAGAAGTTACAGCTCCTAATTGACTCATTTACCGATAGCCCCTAAAGAAGGGGCTATATGTGGACTTCAGTGAGAACAATACAAAAAGTAACTCAATGCATGAACAATTGGACAAGACATCTATAAAAAGCAGTCTACTTAAAAGAACGCTATTGTGTTAAGAAAACAAAGCTGTATTCCTAACACTATAATGTCCCCACATACCCCTATGGCAGCTAAAGGGATAAAAACCTTTTAAAACACTCACCTTACTCAGTCTACTCCAACATGAGCGCTGACGGGGGACCGAATGCACATACTTGGCGAGTGCCGCACATCCAATGCTTTCTATGGAGGATTTGAAGAGGTCTGATGTCCTCATGCACACCGTGATCACATCCAGCATTTTAAATGGAGTTACATGCCATGAAACAACAACAGGAAGCCTCCAGTGGCTGTCTGGTAAACTTTAAAAGTCTGGTTTCTATAAAACTACAGTGTTTTAGACTGTGGGGTTAAGGGGACAGGGACAGTGCACACAGACCACGTCACTTAGATCAAGTGATCAGGGTGCCTATAGGATCTCTTCAATTTTAAATGCATTTGTCCCTGCAGCTCACATGGATAGAGAAAGCATGTTTCCACTGTTGCTAAATGTTGTTCTAGAAGACAGATGATACTTGGGAGCTAGAGCATGTATCAGTTGGTAGAATGGCTTGCCTTCTACGAAGGTAAAATAAGCTAGCCTATCAGCAATAAGAAGTCGGCCTATCAATGTCACTTTAACTGCTGTTTTGACATACCCTAGACATATACAGTACCAAACTCTTCAAGGGTCAGCTGATGGGCAGGACATTGACTTTACATTTTTAGCAGCAACAGGAAATGAGAGCCTGTAAGGAAGCCCTCTGAACAAGTTCAACATCGGTATAATTTTGTAGGAACAAGACACTGGCTAGCTTAAATTTTTTTTTTAATTTTTTTTTTAAATGTACATTTCAAAAAAGCACTGCATAATTATTGGTCTGTAATTCTGGCTATAGCACTGGTCCTAAAAATAGACATTGTGTTTACTGCACTGCGATTGATGGAATTTTGCACCGCAGGTAATTAACTAAATGACTGCTCATTCTTTTCATGACCAAAAAACTAAATGTAAAAAAAAAAAATTAACAAAAAATTTCTGTCATTTACAATTCTTCCAGAATACACATAAATTTTAATCTTTACAATAGCAAAGTTATTCTGACTGACACAGACACACACACCTCAGCATTCCCTTGCTACTGCAAAATCTGGTTTCGTGAAATAGGAGGAGAAGCAACAAAGGGTCACTTATAATTTAGTTACAAATTCTGAATCCTCTGAATCCTCAGAAGCCTACTTTTGTGGCTAGTAAAATAGCAAGGACAAGAAAACTAGTAACAAAAACATGTTGCTAAAAAGCACACAAGACTCAAAAACAAAGCCAAACACACATTTAAGTGCAGACAAGTGCCTTGGCCAGGGACAATAAAAATAGCAAGGGAATATGGATTATATGATTATTTTAGTCTTCTAAGACTTTTTGGATACAAAGTAGGCTAATCGAATGTAGTAAATCCTATCATTAAACTAGGCTGAAGATAACTGCCTAGATAGTGTTTTTTCCCCTGCTGCAGTTTATCAAATAAACAAAGTCTTAAGAAAAATAAACAACATGTATAATTAAAGGGACACTGTGGGAACCCAGACCACTTCAGCTTATTGAAGTGGTTTGGGTGCCAACTTCCATCAACCTTAACCCTGCAAGTGTAATTATTGCAGTTTTTATAAACTGCAATAATTACCTTGCAGTGTTAAGTCCTCCTCTAGTGGCTGTCAACCAGACAATCACTAGAGGGACTTCTGGCTTCTTGGACAACTTTTGGTCGTCTAAACGACGCTGCACGTCCTCACGCTATGCATGAGGACCTCCAGCGTCGCCAGAATCTCCATAAGAAAGCACTGAATCATGCTTTTCTGTGGGGAGGTATAATGCGTCGGGCATGCGCATTAGGTCTCCCCCGCTGGCGGACGTCGGCAGGGGAGGAGCGGGGGTGGAGCCTGATCCAGCACCAAGGGACATCGGTGCTGGATTTAGACAAGTGTCTCAAGGGGGGCCCTTCAGGATTCTACAGTGCCAGGAAAATGTGTTTGTTTTCCTGGCACTGGAGAATCCCTTTACTAAGATTTATTTAGCTGATACACAAAAACTAATCATCACTTGAGCAACCGCATTTCAGTATCTTACCTGTTTAATTGATTCCACCATTGTAACAGTTTTTCCTGTTCCAGGGGGTCCAAAGATAAGATATGGAGCAGGTCTAGATGTTCCACTCACAATCTGTTTCACTGCATTCTTCTGTTCCTCGTTGTGTTCTAGACTACTATCATAGAGCCTGAAGGATGTGGGTTCAAAGTGTGATATCATGAGCCACATATTTTAGCACAATTATACAATTTCTGCTACTGCACTTAAAAGCCATTACAGAATGACTCAGATTTTCTAATTGTATGGGAAAACCAAAAAATAAACATGTCACACAATCTAATCACATACTAGAGAATTCGAAGTCAATTAAAAAAAAATATTTATATTATTAGTATAAAAAAAAAAAAAAAAAGGTATTTTAGACATGGAGGTATCAAACAAACAAAAAAATGGCATTTAAACCCCATCATGACCAGGAACAGTCAAATCCTTTTTTTGGGAGTCCTGATATGCCATCTACAAAGAGTTTGAATAGAAGGCATATTATCACACACGTATTGGTAATAATACACTAATCTGTGAGATCAGGACAGCTTCAACAATAATGCAAAGTGATAAAATAAAAGAAAAATTTAAATCTGTAAATATAATTATTACAGCTGTCTTTTGGTAAAAAATGAAAGACTGTCATTCTTAAAATGAACACACACCCAGAGTACGCAAAATAATGAAATTGCATGTACATTTTTTAACAAAACTAAAAAAGGCATATCATGGACGCGTGTGCAACATGTTGCTTTAGGATGTTCATCTAGAGAAAAAAAAAAAAAAAAAAAAAGACATTAACTAATTTATAATAGGAGATACAAAATACAATTTACTAGCACTACTGACCAGTTATTTTTTTGACCCTGTAAAACAAAGCATGTCAAACTTGCGGCCCACAATGGATAAATTTGCGGCCTACCTGCCCTGGGGACACTTTGTGTTATGGCTGCGACCATCCGCAAGACAGGAAGGATATTCTGATTCTCGTTTTCCCTCCCGCAGGCCAGCCACTCCCCCTTCCCTTCTGCTTGCAGTGCCAGAGGAGCGTCTGGCCTGCTTGAGCAGGGCTGGAACTGGAGGACAGGCGGTTCATCTTACGGTAGGGAAAGAGTGGCTTGGGGGACCTTCCTGTGTAGTATGCTAAATTGGGGAGTGGTGGCAGTGTATTAGAGGAAGGGAGAGAGCCAGTGTATTTATTTGGGGGAGGAGGTGGGGCAGCGTATAGGAGTGGTGGGAAGGGAAGGCAGTGTATTAATTTGGGGAGAGGGCAGTGTATTAATTTGGGGAAGGGAGGAGTGCAGTTTATTAAGTTAGAGTGGAGGGAGGGGGCAGTGTATTGAATTGTGGGCAATGTATTGGATTTGGGGCCAATGTATTTGATTTGTGGGCAGTGATTGGGTCTGCATGGAGGCGCTGAACACTCCACATGGAGACCCTGATTTTGCCACACATGCACAATAGCTTCCTAATGCTTTCCTATGGTCTCCGCCAAAGTGAAGAACACACTCATAGGACTTCAAAATCAACAAGATAACGTCATATTTTATTTTGTATTTTTTTTAAAGCTGTGAAACAGCATACATTCACCATTAACAAACTTTTAATATGTCAAGGTAGTTGAACTGAAACATGGGTTATATGCAAATGCATGTCTCCTTAAAATAAATTAGTTTTTTTTGTTTACTTTGAAACCCTACGAGTGTGTGAGGACGTCCAGTGTCAGTTACGCAACTTTTTTTACACTGTACTTTTCTAAATAAACCTATGTTTCTATGAAAACCTTGTTTTTTGCGTCCCACAAAAACTAAAACCTTGTTTTTTTTGGCCTGTGTTAGTCTCTGAGTTTGACATGCTTGCTGTAAAACATTGCAAACAAAAAAACAAATGTACACAGAGAGACATATACTGGAGATGGGAGGAGAGAGACAGGAGGTGGGAAAGGCAATATAGCCTTGCATTACGCTGTAACTGGGTAAGCCAGCACAAAAATAGTGCACATCATTTTAAGAAGCCCATTTTCCAGAAATGTTTTACATTAGCCGGCAAGAAGAATTAAATACTCACGATAGTCTTTCGGTGTTGCTGATCGTCTGTCCGTAGGAGAACGAGGGAAAAATAAACTCTTGTATGTTTTTCTCTTTGGCCAGAACAACAGCTCTGTGCTGAACTTTCAGTGGAAGGCGGTTGAATGTGAACACGACATCAAACTTCATCCCATCTATAAATCTTCGTATGAGACTATAGGAAATTGTAAACAGAATATTAATTATAAAAAAAGAAAATAAATAAAGTTTGATTATTTCTTAAGAAAATTACTGAAACCCCGGGAAAAGACAGATTTGAGAGAAAAATAAATAACCCTCCCCCACAAAACAAGGTAGTGTTAAAAATGATACAAAACATAATATTTGGAGAGCAAAAAACAGGGAGCAAGAGAATACTGAGAACGGGCAGCATCTGAAATAGCCTGCCCTTTCGATGGGTCCCCGCTCAGTTCTCAAGCTGGTTTTAGCTCATCTTGTGCCATTACAGAGAGAACATCTTTGAAACATATCAGACTGGTCCCACCCATACGGGCAGTCCAGATCATAGCTGACCCCTTGCTCATGGTGCCTAGAGAGATGTCAGCTGTACCTTACTGATGATGCCTAACAAGGCTGAAACGATCGTCTGGGGTTGCTGTGTCTCTCGTGCAGAGGGAACTTGCTGGCATTTTGGATCTGGACTGCCCATATGGGTGGGACCAGTCTGATATGTTTCAGAGATGTTCTCTATGTAACGGCACAAGATGAGCTAAAACCAGCTTGAGATCGGAGCAGGGACCCACAGGAGGTTAGGCTATTTGAACTGCTGCCCGTTCTCAGTATTCTCTTGCGCCCTGCTTTTTGCTCTCCAAAACATAATATTTACAGAGATGGCTGAAGCCAAAAATGTACAGAAAGGTTTTCCATAGCCCATTAATTTAAAAATCTATGTAAAAGGGCATTATTTCCTTATTAAAATTTCTTTCATCCACTTACTTTTGAGAAAAACCAAGCTTGACACTCTCCAGTTCTACTGCATGTACATAGCCTTTGTAGCTGATAACATTAGGACTTTGTTGCTCCTCAGACAAGGACACAAATAGATGATCTCCCCGCAATACTGAAGGCCTGTTCTCTGCAACTCCAGGCACCTAACAAATATAGAATAATAAAGTTTTAAAGTAATTGTGTGATTAATCTTTATCTTCATTTACAATTTCTAGAATCTATAATTGGTATAGAAAGACACAAAGACATCCCATTCTCATCGCATGTTTAAATACAATATATATATATATATATATATATATATATTTTTTTTTTTTTTTTTATTTTTGTAGTGCAAGTTTAGAACAGCAAGCCCATGTTGCCACAACAGCAGTCACAGGCATAACATCAACATACAGTATCTGACATGGCAAGTGAGAGAACTGCACAGTTTTATAAATTGAAGCAGAAAAGGTCCGCACATTCTTTGTTTTGTTAAAGTAACTGAATAACATATGAGCTTGATATAGGTATGCTTGAATACAGTACTAACATGGTAACGTTAGAAGTAAACAGGTGTTGGTCGCTAAACCGAACATAAACTTCGCCTAATCTGGGCAAGTAAGGAGTTAGGGTGTAGTATCGCCCTGCTAGCCAGTGTGGTCTCCTAAGGCTATGTGCCTCAGCTCGCTGAGGTCAAGGACACAGCGACATGAGTGGTAGGGCTGTGAGTGGTAGGGTTAATCTGGGTAAGTGTAGCGAGCTCTTGGAAGCATGCCTCCCATACCCCTATCGTAGCTATAGTTAAGTGGCTAGACTGCGTGGGCTAGTGTGGATAGTAGGTGTGCAATTGAGTTGAATGTGGTGGAGGACCCTGGGTGTTGTTCCAACTGATAGTCCCCGTGATCCGTAGCCGGAGCGAGAGTTCACACCTTTGTGTAGGTGAAAAAAGAAGAAAAACGTCCCAGTGAGCAGTCCCTGGCTCAGAGTCTCTGTTCAAGTGGTGGCTGTCGCATAGGGTTCCGCTGGTCTTTGCTTTGGCACAAATTCCGGTGCTCTAGCCGAGTGTGTCCCGAGGCTGCAGCTTGTGGGGCCTCTCTGCGCTGAAGCAGCTTCTAGAGTTGACAGTGGGAGGTTTAGCTTCTCTAATGCCTCTGCGGCCTCTTGTAGGTTCCGTGTCAGCACAGGGCCACTTGCGCTCTCTATGCTCAGGGTCCGGCCGGGTCCCCAGCGGTATCGGATCTTTTGCTGCCGTAGGAGAGAGGTGACCTGCCGGAGGGACCTTCTCCAGGACAGTGTGCCACTCGATAAATCCGCATAGAAAGAGAGGGACATTTCTTCAAAGGTGTATGTTGGCCTGCCCTTGATGGCCTCGAGTACTGCCCTTTTGTCTCTTGCTGTTTGAAAGCGGAGGATTATATCACCGGTAGCCGTTGGTGGGGCTGTAATCGGCTTTGGGATGCGAAAAATCTCATCCAGCAGGATCGTTCTTGCCACCTTTGGAGTCAGGAGCGCAGTTAGCAGTCGCCTGGTAAGGTGAGGGAGCTCTGCTTCAGGAATGGAGTCCGCGACCCCCCTTAGCTTCAGGTTATTTTGGCGTCTCCTATCTTCTTGGGTGGCCAATTGTTGTGTATGGAGTGTCGCTTGTTTTGTCAGGTCGCTTACCGCTGCTTGCAGTTCCGCAATCTGGCTTGTGTGGTCTCTGGAGGTGTTTTCCACCGTTCCCAGCCGGGTGCACAGGCCTTGCAGGTCTTTCCGGATTGTTGCCACCTCCGTTGAAATTTTTTCATGGTGGGAGGCCATGAGTGCCGTGATAGCCTCCATGGTGACCGGCGTGTGGGTTGAGGCGGGTGGTCGAGATTTCTCAGGCAGCTGTGGTAAGCCAGTTGGTATGAGGCTCCCTTCTCCCTCGTCGGATGTCTCATCCGAGAAGTCTGTACATCCTCCATGCAGGGACTCCATTGTTGTGCTCGCGGCCTCTTGGGCCTGTCTCCACATGTCCCCGATGTTCATACCCTGACGGGGCTTGTCGGGCTTGGGCTTCTTCGTTTTTCTGCCCATCGTCGTCGGGTGTGTTAGGGGCACCTTGGGGTCCGTGGGGCCGTGTTGGGCTTCAATATCAGCAGATTTGTATAATTTTAGTCGGGAGCTCCTCGTCCATGCGACTATCCTTGTCCGTAGCTTAACTCCGCCCCCATATATATTTTTTTTTAATACAATGTTCAACAAAAAATCTGCACACCAAAAAAAAGCCATAAGACTTGCTTTTCCCACAAAAATCCCAAATCTGCAGTGATGTTACTACCACAAAGTATTCTGGGTGGGCATATGCAAGTTAGCTCAACAAGGAATCCCATTTTTGCGTCATTAAATTTTAAACATGGATTCCTTAATAAATAATAAAAAAGGTATAGAATAGAACAAGAGTAATAGCATAGGCATTGGACTAGTAAGAATTCTGGTGAATCTCTCCTCCCCCCTTCTCCCCATGGAGGAGGGGGGGGAATGTGCATAAATGTGCATAAAAGGTTATTATGACTGGGCACTATTGTGTGTATAAAGAGCATCTGCAACATACTTTATGCAGTTAAGCCAGTGGACATCTGCATTATCCAGGGATGCCAAGTGGAGTTGTGACTCATTTCTATTCAGCTTAGCAATCCTCCATAAAATATAATCGTGGATAAAATGTTTGTAATACATGTTACTGTTTTAAAACACTAATATTTGTGTTCAGTGAAGTCTTAAAAGTAAAACAGTACCCCCCATGTACAGGTTTTATGGTGTCTTGGAAAGTTACAGGGTTAAATATAGTGCTAGCAAATTAAATTCCCTGGACTTTTGGCCTCGGTTGTCAGGCTGGTCCTGCTAATTGTAATTAATAAAATTACCTAATTATGTAAAATTACATAAATATATACATGTGTGTATATAAAATATATATATATATATATATATATATATATATATATATATATATATATATATATATATATATATATATATATATATATATATAAATGTCAAATTATTTTCATTTATTTAGCGATATATACGTATATACTTATGTATATAGATATATATATTTCATTCTACATGTATTTTGATATCTATATATTAATTTTAAAATACAGTTAGAACGAATTTACACATTTATTATTTTTTTAATTAAATTTTTTGAACGTATTTACAGATTTTATATTATATATAATGAAAATGTTATATATATCAATATCATTGTACGTGTATTTTGATATTAATATATATTATTAAAATACACATAGACAGTGTATGTGTATATAGATACTTAGAATATATATATATATATAATCTAAGTATATATAATGTTATTTTACACTGTTTTAAACTCTAATTTTTTTTTCAGACAGCAGGGGTTGTACCTGTCATTACAGGCACTCCCCATGCTGGCAATGCCTTGGATGGCTATGCCGTCCATGTGATTGTGAGGTCCTCACAAGGACCTCGCAATCACATGGCCCAGGAGGGCCGAAGAGGTAGGAGAGGGACTCCCTGGGCTCCCAGGTAAGTCCCCACACCGCGATCGCCGGGAACCGTGTAAGTAGAAAGGACGGTTTGGGCGTTCTATGCCGCCCTCCGGCGCTTAGAGCCGGTTCCTTAAGGATGGCATAGAACGCCTGCCATCCTTAAGGGGTTAAGATTTATAATTAACCAATTAATTACCTGTAGTAATTAGAAATGCTAAGAGAGAGATAGAGATGGTATATCTCTTTGATTGACAAACTCTGCAGGAGACATACTTAAAGCTTACCTGTACAATCAGGAAGGCTATGTTATACTATACTTTATATTGCAAGCATATATTCATTTAATTCTATATAATATATTCATTTTTGAAAGGTCTATATTCATTTATATTAAAAAAATATTTTAATAAAAAGAGACAAAAAAGTTATTGCGTCCAATTCCCTAATTTTTATTGTATGCTCAATTATCTATATAAATTTATATAGAGAAACTCTCACCAGCTATAATATTTTGCTGAAGATCGCTGTATGCAGGGCCAGATTAAAAGCCCAGTGGGCCTGGTGCTGACAATTATGATGGGGCCTAATTATAGAATTGTCACGGCCTCTGGCTCGCCACAAGGTGCGGTCGCACCAGACCAGTGTGACTGCGCCAACGAACTGAGCTTACCTGCTAAGTGGCGAGTCGGGAGCCGCTCTGCTGGGTTCTCCTGGCTGCCTGCCCGGGTTCAAGATGGTGCCGAACACGCGGTCGCAGCCAGATATAGCTCTGCTTCCCAGGGTCACACACACGTTCTGCAGTCAGAGGCCAGAGGGATATTTAACCTAGGTTATTACCTTGTCGTGGTTTTCGTTCCTGAATCCTGAGAGTGCGTTTTCTTGTCCTGTTTTTGATATTCCCAGTATTTTGACCTTGGCTATTCCTGACTATTCTGATTCCTGGCTTCTCTGACTTGGCTTGTTAAATGGTATTGTATATTTCTGGCTCCCTTGACCATTTTCTTTGTTTTTAATGTATTAGTCCGGCCATTCTAAGGACCGGTTTACGTTTTATCATTTTCTGTTCTGTCTATGTAGATGTTACATAGTTCTGCGTGCTGGACCACACTAGCAGTCATGACAAGAATCTAATCGACCATAGACACTAAAACAGTCATACCTCTCAAGCGTCAAGTATCTAATTGAGATGGTGTTGGAGGGAAACTCAAAGGATGCAGCTTTAAGAAAACACATACTCTATGCTAATCTCTCTCTAATTTATGCTTTAATCTTTCAAGTAAATCCATACCCCCTAACAGCAGTGTCCAGTGAAGCAGGAAGTCAATGGGGACACTGGGAGAAATGGGGACACAGACACTAGGGACACAGACACTGGAAGACATGGGGACACTAAGACACTAGGGACACTGAGAGACATGGGGATACTGGGACACTGGCTGGGAGGCATGGAGACACAGGCATGGAGACACTTGGGGACACTGGGATACATGGGGACATTTGGGGACACTAGGGACACTGAGAGACATGGGACAGACACTGGGAAACATGGGGACATTTGGGGACACTGGCTGGGAGACATGGGGACACTGAGACACTAGGGGGACTAGCTGGGAGACATGTGGACACTGGTTGACATGGGGACACAGAGACAATAGGGACACTGGCTTGGAGGCATGGGGGCATTGTGTCCCATGTGTCTCTGTGTGTCCCCCAATGTCCCCACGTGTCTCAGCATCCCCATATCTCACAGTGTCCCCTAGTTTTTCAGTGTCCCCTAGTGTCTCAGTGTCCCCGTGTCTCCCTGCTGCCTTTCCCCCCATACTTCACTTACCTGGCTTGTAGTCTGTCTCTGTAGACTGGGAGCTGCTGTATGAACTCTCTGTGCTGTGTAGCTGCTCCCCTGCGGATCAGTGAGTATAGATAGGCAGGAAGGGAGATGCTGTAACTTCCTATCCCTGCCTGTCTCCACATACCAGCCAGTGCTGGTATTGCATAGAAATCTCTTATTTATACTGAGAAAAATACCTGCATTTGTATAGCCAGTATAGCCAGGTAAGCCTCAAATACTGGTAAAATACCAGTCAGGTGGCAAACCTAAGAGTAGTGTGTGTAAAAAAATTAAATTAAAAAAAAACTAATTTTTTTTTTTAAATGGGCCTATTCCATGGGCCTGGGCCTGGAGCTGCAGCTCCATCAGCCCCTATGTTAATCCGGTCCTGGCTGTATGGTCAGTCTTACTAAATTCTATCCTTTAAAACTTTATAGTGGTAAATAGAGGTACTAATGGTTACATACACAGCACACACACTCCTGCTCCTTTTAGTTTTCTCTATCCTGACATCACTCATGGACCATAATAAATAACAGGATGTAAAATGATGACAGATCAACCCTTTCTGTGTCTTCTAAATCCACATATTCCAGGAACCTCGTGGTTATTAAAAAGGAACAATATCAACAGTGTCTTTGTGTAAAACAGTTTTAGAGTGCTTTGGTAAAAACAGGGGCTCTTATTGGAACCCAGAGACTGCCCCCTCTTTTCAGCAGACTTGACAATTCATAGGAAATATCAAGTACAGCCCAGCCCTCTCACACAACTACACAAATTTCCATTTTTGGGAGGGACTGCTTAGAAGTCATGCTCCTATTATTATTATTATTATTATTATTATTATTATTATTATTATTATTATTATTATATTTTTTTATAGCGCCAACAAATTCCGTAGCGCTTTACAATGGGTAGACTAAAACATGTAATAGTGACCAGACAAGTTTGACACACAGAAACAGAGGGGTTGAGGGCCCTGCTCAATGAGCTTACATGCTAGAGGGAGTAGGGTAATGTGACACCAAAGGTAAGGAAGTATTAGGGAAGTAGATTAGTAGAATAGTATTTAATTAGGCTTAGTGTGGGGTTTTGGAGCCATTAACAGTTAAATTGATATGCTTTTGTGAAAAAGTGAGTTAATGATTGTTTTGAAGGAGAGGAGACTAGGTGAGCAACTAACGACAAAGGGAAGGGAGTTCAAAAGGAACAGTGCTGCCCTAGAGAAGTCTTGAATGCAAGCATCAGAGGTGAGAGTACGAACAGAAGATGGACGCAGGTCTTCGGCAGAGTGTAGGGGCCTAGACAGGACATATTTGTGTATTAGGGAGGATAGACAGGTGGGAGCAGAATTATGTAGAGATTTAAAAGCAAGAGTTTTATTTTGAGCCATATATCTTACAGGAAGCTAATGGAAGGACTGACAGAGGGGTGAGGCGTGAGAGGTGCAGGCGGACAGGAAGAGGAGCCTCGGCGCCGCTATCATTTTAGACTGCAGTGGGGCAAGTTGGAAACATGTAAGAAGTGGATTGCAGTAGTCAAGGCAAGAGAGGACAGTGGCATGGACCAGCACCTTAGCCGCATCTGGAGTTAAGTAGGGGCGAATGCGCACAATGTTTTAAAGATGGAAGCGGCAGGATTTGGCAATTGACTGGATAGGAGGGGTGAAGGAGAGGTGAAGGAGAGGTCAGAGTCAAAGAGAACACCTAGGCACCAAGCCTGCGTGGTGGAGCTGATGGTAGCACCATTAACATGGAGGGAGACAGAAATGGGGGTAGCAACACTCGAGGGAGGAAAGACCAGAAGTTCTGTTTTGGACAAGTTGAGCTTAAGGAAGTGGACAGCCATCCAGTTAGAAATAGCAGAGAGGCAGTCAGACACACTAGTCAAGAGGGGCTGGAAGAAATCAGGGGGAGGACAGATAGATTTGCATGTCATCCACACAGAAGTGATATTAGAAGCCAAAGGAGCTAATGTGTTTACCAAGGGAGGCAGAATAGATAGAGAACAATAGGGGACCAAGGACTGAACCTTGGGGGACACCAACAGAGAGGTTGGGAAGAAGATGCAGAGCCAAATGAAGAGACACTAGAAGTGCGCTGGGAGAGGTAGTAGGAGCACCAGGAGAGAGCAATATCTTGTAGACCAAGATTACGGAGGATGAGAAGAAGCTGTTTATGATCAACAGTTTTAAAAGCAGTGGAAAGTTCGAGAATTAGGATAGAGTAGTGACAGATTTTGCAGCGAGTAGATCTTTTGATACTTTGGTCAGAGCGGTTTCCACAGAGTGCTGAGCGCGGAAACCAGACTGAAGTGGTCGAACAGAGAGTTGGACTCGAGGAAATCTGTCAATCTCACATAAGTCTTTCAAGCATCTTGGACGCAAAAGCAGTAGCGAGATAGGGCGGTATTTGGGCGGGGAGTTAGGGTCAAGGTTGTTTTTTTGTTTTGTTTTTTAAGAATCAGGGTTACAGTTGCATGTTTGAAGGGTTATGGAAATATGCCAGAGGAGAGGGATATATTGAGAATTTTAGTGTGAGGCAAAGAAAGAGAAGGAGACAGAGTATGCATGAGATATGAGGGAATAGGATCAAGGGAGCAGGTGGGTGGCAAGAGGACTGGAGCAGATCAGAAACCTCTTCCACTGTAGCAGGTGCGAATAAACATAGAACAGCAAAGGGAGTGAGGTTGGGGGAAATATTGTAAGGTGAAGGAGATTGATGAGAGATCTCTTCCCTGACTGTAGAGATCTTGTCAGTGAAGTAAGTTGCCAAGTTTGTGGCGGTTAAAGGGACACTGTAGTCACTATAACTACTTTGTCTCTTTGAATTGGTTATAGTGCCTGGAGTGCCCTGGCACTGTCCCTCCATTCAGAGTTGCACCATGTTTGTGCAGTATACCACAAAAGAAGAGTCCCTGGCCACCCACAGTCCAGCCCCTTCTGTATGTGTAGCTAAGGCAGAGATTACACACTGCCTTGTTGTCATACACATTCATACAGTCAGTTGGAGCTTTGACAGGTTAAAAGCAGTCAGATGACACTCTCAGCCAATCACAGCTGCCTATTGCTGCTCAGGGTAATACTTCCTTATTAGCCAAAGCAGCTCAGAGGGAATGGACTGCCGTGGTCTCTTGTTTAGCATTAAAACATTACAACATTAAAAACTGTTTAATGCTGAAAGAAATGATGGCACCTGGGGACTCCATACACTATAACCAGTTTAATGAGATGAGGCAGATACAGTGCCTACGGTGTCCCTTTAAGTTGGTAGGAGGAAGAGGAGCAACAGGGTGAAGAAGAGAAAACAAAAAGTGTAAAATAGTCGTTTGTATTGCTGGGAGTGTGTGGTTAGGAGGGTATTGAAGTAATTTACTTTTGCAGAGGAAAGAGCCAAGCTGTAAGAGCACAGCATAAATTTATAGTGGAGAAAGTCAGAAGCGGAGTTTGATTTTCACCAGCAGTTCTGGAGCATTTTAGGAGGTATCGAGTCAGCTTGGTGGGCCAAGGTTGTAGTTGGGGATGCTTGTTGTGTTTAAATGTAGGAGGTGCCATGATGTCTAGTTGAGAGGAGAGGGTGGAATTGTATAAGGAGATTGTAGACTTAGGGCAGGTGAAGTTTGAGATAGGAGAATGAGAGTTTGGAGGTTAGTGGAGAAGTGCTCTAGATCAAGACATTGGAGTTTTCTGTGATATTGATGTGCTGAGGGGGGTGTCAGTTGGGTCCTGGGTGTGCTGATGTCAACAGTCAGCAGATGGAGTAATAGGTATATTGGAGACATTAGAGGAGGTATAGAGGTTGGTGAAGGCGAGAGCAAGAGTGTTTTCCGCTGTATGTGTTGCTGAATTGTACCATTGTGAGAGGACAAAGGAGGAGGTTACAGAGAGCAGACGATATGCATCAGTGCAGTTGTGGTTATCAAAGTACAGCCTGGCCAATCTAAGTCTTAAGTATTAACTGCAAAACACCAACCTGTTGACGTCATGTCAAATGTGGTTCCAGTTGTCTGACCTTCTAACACCTTCACCATGTCGGTAGGAAGTGGGAGCACACCTTTAATTTAGAATGCTCAGTCTGAATGAAAGTGGCAAAAGGAGAAGATCTCTGAAGGATCAGTCTCGCCTCACCTGATATCTTAGATTATCTTTGTAATCAGTGTTCACTTAATTGAAATAGTGACTTATAAACGCACTTTAAAAACATACAACATCCAGGAGACAAATTATGTTTTGCAATTCTCTCTTACTTCAAGAATCAGAAGATTTTTGTTCTTGGGATCACGCCTCATTTCTTCTCTTGTTTTATCATATCTCCTAATATCAATTTCCATTTGTATTTCCTCCAAGTGGAGCAGCTGATTGAACTTCGTATCATAGTTGTTAAATTGCAATTTGCTGAATAAGAGATTCCTAGTAAAGCAGACAAAATGCGAAGAATACAATTAACACAGATTATCCGTAATAAAAAATAAAATAAAAAAAGTTTTGATTTGGCTTTTTGTGTATAATTATTCCTGCACATAAATTACTGTGAAATTTACAATAAAGTTGTCAACAGAAGGAAGAGAACTACACAAATAATGAACTACCACACACAGGCACAATCAGCCGGCCCCTGGCAAACTAAGCACTCAGCCTCATCCACCTACACAAACAGACAGCCACCAAATCAGTGATCTGATTTTCGTCTTTTTTAACCCTTAAGGGTAGATTTAATTTATTATTGTAATTTTAAAAAAATTGATTAAGTTAGCTGGGGTGGGTGGACGTTAATGGGAAATTGGAGAATATAGTGTGGGGCTAGTTAGAAATTAACAATATAAAAAAAAGTTTATAATAAAATTTTTATATAGATAGATAGAGAATAAAATTGTTACAGATATAAAATTTATAAAAATGTGCAGGTCTATTGAACGCCATATATAGGTTTCATTAGTTTTAATAAATACCTTGCTTTAGTTGTGGTGGCAAAGGAAGCCTGTTATGTGCTATCTATGGTATGCCTTTGTGGCATAGCTTGAATTTGCAACCTGCTAAAATAATCCAAGATAGGACATGGACCCAGCATAAAAAAAAAA
Source organism: Pelobates cultripes (assembly GCA_933207985.1). Lineage (NCBI taxonomy): Eukaryota > Metazoa > Chordata > Amphibia > Anura > Pelobatidae > Pelobates > Pelobates cultripes. Next base: position 118,615,747 of record OW240912.1, read on the forward strand.
AAAAAGTCTGAATCAAATGTGCCCCTTCAACATCCACTTATACCTGGCAGGGGTAAATACAGGGGAGTTCTGTACACAGACGACATAGCAGAGCAACCTATGAAGAAGTATACTGCTGTAGCACAAATAAGGTTTGCAAAACATACAGTAAAAGCTTGCTGTCTGTGTCAAAAAGGCAGAAAAAAAAATGCTCTTTACCACTACACTTGGTACAAACTGGATGCAGTCCTGCAAAGATTAATACAGTCCAACTCTGAGGAGATATGGATTGGTGCGGTGCAGTGCTTGCCACACTTGTGCACTAGACTCCCAATGCATCAAGCATTGGATTGGCTGAGATCATCAGTATTCAAGATCTCAGTCAGGAGAGGCAGCATGTTAAGGCGAGTAAATCGGATTTCCTTTGTTTGTTCAATTAAAGGACCACTCTAGGCACCCAGACCACTTCAGCTTAATGAAGTGGTCTGGGTGCCAGGTCCTTCTAGGCTTAACCCATTTTTTCATAATTATAGCAGTTTCAGAGAAACTGCTATAATTATGAATGGGTTAAGCCTTCCCCCTAATCCTCTAGTGGCTGTCTCATTGACAGCCACTAGAGGCGCTTGCGTGCTTCTCACTGTGATTTTCACAGTGAGAGCACGCAAGCGTCCATAGGAAAGCATTGTAAATGCTTTCCTATGCGACGGGCTGAATGCGCGCGCAGCTCTTGCCGCACGTGCGCATTCAGCCGGCGGGGCGGAACGGAGGCGGAGAGGAGAAGGAGAGCTCTCCGCCCAGCGCTGGAAAAAGGTACGTTATTACCCCTTTCCCCCTTCCAGAGCCGGGCGGGAGGGGGTCCGTGAGGGTGGGGGCACCCTCAGGGCACTATAGTGCCAGGAAAACGAGTATGTTTTCCTGGCACTATAGTGGTCCTTTAATGTGCATCTGTTTTGAGCAAACACTTTACAGTCCGTGGTTGCAGTTCACTTTAGTGGATTTCTGAGAATTCACTGTCATTTTGTTGCAATAATTTGCTTTATGATATTTTGTTCACTCCAACACATTATTGGAGATATGGTAAATATGGGAATTTTACAGTTATCTACAGTCAACCACACTTAACCAACCTAATTTTAGCCAAGCATTTACTTACCTTTCTGGTAGTGATGCAGCATACCCTGTACGTTGTCCAGTTGTGGAGAACACACCTGCCTTAATGTAGTGCTTCAGAATATCTGAAGGAGTAAAGTTGTCAAGTTTAAGTTCCTGTTCAAGTTCGTAACTCAAAAAGCTGAAAAAAATGGAGAGAGACAAAAACTGAATTTGCTTAGAGTCGTATTGTTTTAACATAAAGATTTATCATACAATCACTGCAATTGTCTCTTATTTCTAAAGAAATCATTAGACTTTCAACATACACTTGTGTTCAAAAGTTTGAGGTCACTTAGAAATGCCCCTTTTTTTTTTTTTAAATAAAAGCTGATTTTTTCCATTAAAATAACATCAAAATCAATCAGAAATACAGTGCAGGCATTGTTAATGTTGTATAACTATTATAGCTGGAAACTGCAAATGTTTTGATTTAAATTCACATACGCATACAAAGGCTCACTGTGAGCATCTGTTCTGTCTTTCAATGCCATGTTGTATTTGTTAATCCAACTTTTCCATGTAAAAAGGCTAATTGATCATTTGAAAATCCTTTAAAATCATGTTAGCACATCTAAAAACAGTTATGCCAATTAAAGAAGCCATAAAACTCGCCGAGTATCTGAAGCATCAGCAATTGTGGGTTTGATTATAGGCTCAAGATGTCCAGAAACATAGAACGTTCTATTGAAACTTGTCAGTCTATTCAAGTTTTAAAAAATGAAAGCTATTCCATGTGAGAAATTGCTTTGCTTGAGAAACACGGCCAGCCCAGACATTTTGCCGCCCTTGTCATCAGGGCCGCCATCTGGGGGTAACAACCATGATGGTTGTCATGGTCCCGGCAGTCCTGGCCCATGCACTTAAGGCTACCCGATGGGTATAGGTCTTCAGGGGCCCGGTCAGCACTACAGCCCTTTAATAGCGTGACCAGGCCCCTTTAAAGATGGCAGCAAAGCCAGTGCTGGGAGGAAGTGATAGCCCAACTTACTCGGTGCAGGAGGGAGCTGGCATTGAGGAGGGGTGAACCAGCTGCCAGACCAACTGCCAACAGCCCCTCTTGTGCACCCAAAAGGAAAGAAATAGAAGGGTGGCTAGAAAATAACCTGCATGTGTGTTAGTATGTTGGTGTGAGAGTGTGTGTGTACACACACACACACTACAAAAATGCACACCTGCATTCAAAACACCAACATTCACACACATACTCCATACAAAGACATGCTTATTGACATACACTGCATAGACTATACACACAAACATACTCTGCATCCACTATGATTTGGTGGCATGTGAGTATGGGAAGGAGGCTGCTTTTCATCTTTGGACCCAGACAGCACAATGTCTTGGGGATTGTGACATTCAGGTATTTCAAGTACTCCAGCTCAAGCATACCTGGTGCAACTAATGAAGCCATTGATCAGTCACATCAGGAGTGCTTGAGGCAACACCTGTTTTGCATATTTGTGCTGTTGTAAATTATTCTATTTAGGGGTTGAATAATTGAGAGACCGGAAAACATGAGTTGCATTTTCAGTTGAATTTGGGGAAACCACTTTAAGCAGCCCCAGACGATTGGAAGTCAACAAATGTTTTACCCATTCACAAGCAAGGTAGTAGGGAGGAGTCAGGCAACTATAGGCCAGTAAGCCTTACTTCAGTAGTTGGGAAAGTGATGGGAACCATGTTAAAGTATAGGATTGTTGAACATCAAAAATTACATGGATTTCAAGATGAGACAACATGGGTTTACTTCAGGGAGATCATGCCAAACTAATATTGATTTTTTTGATTGGGTAACTAAAATAATAGTTCAGGGTTGTGCAGTGGACATTGCTTACCTATATTTCAGTAAGGCTTTTGACACTGTTCCACATAGAATGCTCATCAATAAACTGCAATCTTTAAGTTTGGATTCCAATATTGTTGAATGGGTTAGGCAGTGGCTAAATGACCAGCAACAGAGGGTTGTAGTCAACGGAGTATATTCGAAGCAAGGTCTAGTTACCAGTCGGGTACCTCAGTGATCTGTATTTGAACACATTATTCTCTTTAATATTTCTATTTGTGATATTGCAGAAGGTCTTGATGGTAAGGTGTCTTTTTGTTGATACTAAAATTTGCAACAGGTTTGATGTTCCAGGAGAGATAAGTCAAATGGCAAATGATTTAGAAAAATTAGAAAAATGGTCAGAGCTGTGGCAACTGACATTTAATGTGGATAAATGCAAGATAATGCGCCTGGGGTGTAAAAACCCAAGGGCAGAGTATTTGATACCCTACTAACCTCAACATCTGAGGAAAGGGATTTAGGGGTAATTATTTCAGATAACTTAAAGGTAGGCAGACAATGTAATAGAGTAGCAAGAAATGCTAGTAAAATGCTTGGTTGTATAGGGAGAGGTATTAGCAGTAGAAAGAGGGAAGTGCTCAGTACAATGTAGTGAGACCTCACTTGGAGTATTGTACTAAGTACTGGAGACCGTATCTCTAGAAGGATATTGATACTTTGTAGAGAGTTCAGAGAAGGGCTACTAAACTGGTTCATGGATTGCAGGATAAAACGTCCAAGGAAAGGTTAAAGGATCTTAACATGTATAGCTTGGAGGAAAGACGAGACAGGGGGGATATGATAGAAACATTTAAATACATAAAGGGAATCAACACAGTAAAGAACTACCACAATAAGAGGACAGTCTTAAATAAGAGGGGCAAAGGTTTAAAAATTATATCAGGAAGTATTACTTTACCGAGAGGGTAGTGGAATAACCTTTCAGCTGAAGTGGTAGAGGTTAACACAGTGAGGGAGTTTAAGAATGCTTTTTCCACCTGCACTGTGAATGTTTACATGGTGTGTTCAATAAAGACATAGCAACATTTTATTAGTGTGTTATTAGTTTAAGCAGACTGTGATTGTCTGTTGTTGTGACTTAGATGATGATCAGATCACATTTTATGGCCAATTTGTGCAGAAATCCATATCATTCCAAAGGCTTCACATACTTTTTCTTGTAACTGTATGTCTTACAGCATTATATCAAACATTAGACAAGAGAAACTGGATGGATTTACATAGGGCTAGAAACACAAGGGGCTCATCTGCTAAATGATATGTTGTCATTCTGATTATCAGGCTCATAGTGTATGTTATATGGCACCTATACAGTGATTCCTCATACACATAAGTGAGGTCAAACATCGTTAGTAAAGTCCATCCGATGTGATATATAATGGCTTCTCCGTACATAGTATGGGGAAAATTATTGTGTCTTTAGATTTGGCAGAGTAGCTTAATATAGCCATAAGTAGGTGTACCCCATAACTTGTGCCAGAGGTAGCAAGACCTGGATGGATTCACATAATGTTGAGCCTCCAAAGGGGCCCACCTGCTAAACATTATAACGAGATACCATTATGATTGTGAAGCATATAGCATCTCATTCCTATATATTAAGTCCTCCTAAAGATAAGCAAGATTAATCCACCATTGGGAAGGTCCATCCCATAAGATGTTAATTAGTTGTATAGTGTCCTCTCAATATATAATGTGGGCAGAAATTGTGTCATTGAGCTTGACAGGATTATTTTATATAACTAAATCCTGGATTCATAAATGTGGCTCTTAAATAACAAATTGACAACCCAATTGAATGAAATGGTGAAAAAACAAAATATAGAAAACCTAGTGTCTAGAAATTAAATATAAATATACCTAAATAATAAACTAAGTATATACATAATTGTGTCTTTCAATTAAAAACGGCAAGAACTAATTTTAGCTCTTATATCAATGAAGGGGGTAAATGCAGGGCTGTATTTACCACAAGGCAAACAAGGCAGACTCTTCTGTGATTGTAAAAGTACAATCCAGGAAATTGAGAAATGAATGTCCTACCTCCATTGTGAATCTGAGATTCAAACCGTTGTTTTTAATGTTTTTAACAAACTGGGTAAAGAGATCCCCTGTGCCCGTCCAAACAATGACGACATCATCGATGTATCTCTTCCACATAGAAATGTGGTCGGTTACTCCTTTATACTGTCAGAGAAAATTATCTTCTCTTCCCACCAACCCAGGTGCAGATTGGCATAGGAAGGGGCACAAGACGTGCCCATCGCAGTGCCTCACACCTGGTTGTAGAATGTATTATTAAAAAAGAAAGAAGTTAGGAGTCAGAATAAAGTGTAGGAGATCCAGGACAAACATCGTATGGTTTTGGTGTATCGATCCCATAGTCTCCAGAAAATACCTTTCATGGTCAATGCCTTGAGAGTGAGGAGTTGATGAATACAAAGCCTCTACATCTAGGCTACATAATATGGCACACTTTGGTACCTTTACTGACGCTAAGCATTTGAGAGTATCCTCAGGTACGAGGGAAGTTTTTCTCGGAATGGACGCAGGATTTTGTTGACATATATACTCCCTCTATTAGTAAAGATTATTAGAACCCGATACAATGGGCCTGGCAGAAAGATTTGTGTATTGCTTATTGCTTATGGGGCTGCAGTAGAATGTCGATATAGTGGGGTTTTTGACAAAAATGTTAGAGTACTCCTCTTTAGACAAAACTCCTTGATCATATGCTTTGTCAAGAAGCTGTTTAAACTCTCTTTGGAACCTAGTTGAGGGGTCTGTGGTGAGCATCTTGTATGTTTATTCATCATGTAATATGTTCAATTATGCAAATTACACACATTTTTAGGAAATCATATTTGTAAAAAAAAAAATCTGGTTTGTTACAGGTCACATTTGACTAGTAAAATCAGACCCACTTTATCTACATTTTGGAACTGGCATGGGGTGCACGTTTTGCAATAGTTAGCCTAAAGTGAAGGACAAAATAGTAACCTCTGCAGGATACACAAAATGGGAGGCAAAAGCTTCAAGAGCAATGAGAACAGTTTCTCCATTAGGTGTTGGGGCTTAGGGACTCTGTTAGGATGAATTTCATTTTAAAATCTTGCAGCAGCTTAGTAGATTACTCCCCAATTCCCGCGGTATCAGGGAGCTATCTGCAAAAGGCTGAAAAGACCTAAATTGGTCTTTCAGACAAATTTACTAATACCAAGTAAAGATTACTTAGTATTAGTAAATTCTGCCCCTCTCTATACCGTAGTGGCATGTCTATTAAAGACTGAGCAGCCTGAAAAAAAAAAAAAAAGAAAAAAAAAAAGGAAAACCAAACAGTTTTCTCCCCCCAGAGCTCCCACCCGTGCCGCACAAGTGGGGGCTATTAAACTCCCCCCTCCGGCCCCCACCCTTGAGCGGCGGATGGGGACCTATTGACCAAATTTAGTCGTGCCTCGGGCAGCACAAATCCAGAATACACCATTGGGTAAATGTAAAACCCTCATTTATACCTTTTGGGGCCTAGGTGTCCAACTTGTAGATCCAGTAACATTCTCTTTTCTTGAGAGTCTTGGCCAAGTCACCTCCTCTTCGTCCTAATTGTACTTTCTCAACGCCGGCAAACCTCATTCCTTTTGCTGACTCATTGTGATACAATCTTGCGACCGGAGTATCTTTATAGTCACAGAGTGGACATGCTCCATTACCGAGCGGAGGGTGGGGTCCCTAGATGTCCTCCTCCCCTCCCCCCAAAGGTGACTAGGGGTCCCCAAGCCCCTAGTCAACACCCCACCAAAAAAAAAAAAAAAGAAAGAAACCAGAGTGCAAAACACCCCCCAAAAAACATTTACCGCACTTGGTTGGCTTGAAATTCTACCAGAGTGCTCTGTCATTTTACACAGCATGGGAAAGTTCCAACTTTCTCACGCTGTGTAAAATGACAGAGCACTTGGATTGGTTGGATTTCAAGGCTGAAAAAAAAACTGAAATTTTTACTTAACGTAAATTCTTTTTTTCTTAATATGGTGGCAGTACATGTGGGTTTTGCTCCTTTCCTGTGGACAAGCATCTAACAAGATTTAATTAAATCAACAAACCCCTCCCCCTTGCCCTATAAAAGGGCTATCTGGCAAAACCTACCTCATTAAGTAACAAGAAAAAAAAAAAAAAACACAGATAAAACTTATACCGTAATCAAGAAAATTTAATATAGAAGGAGGGAAGCTGTACTGCCACCATATTAAGAAAAAAAGAATTTACGGTAAGTGAAAATTTCTGTTTTTCCTGTCATATGGTGGCAGTACATGTGGGATATAGCAAGATCCTCAACCCGGGCGGGTCCAATGTCACCCCAGGTCGCAACGTTTACGCCCAAAGGCCATTTCAGAGGATGAGAAGATCTCTAGCCTGTTGAGTTTAACGAAAATGTGGAAAGGCAGCCCAAGATGGTGCCTCACAGAAGTCCACTGGAAAAAAACAAGAGCTCTTACTGCGCCTGAGGCAGCCAATACCCCAAGTGCAAAGAGCCGTGAGAGAAACTGGAACTTGAAGACCACCGGGAGAAAACTGCCAACCTACTCACTTGTCTCAGTCAAATGAAACAAAGAATTGCAGGAAGCATCGTATCCTTGTAATTTTTATAGGAGGATAACAAACAGATGGCCAGAATACCTGAGGTCTTCGGTCTTAGAAAGAGAGATATTGCAATGCTCATTCAAGATACAAGAAAAAACTATTTAAGTCCCAGAGGAGAGATGGCATAACCACCAAAAAGGAAAGCAGAAACAAACGGTGACTCATAGTACAAACCCGTGTTCACGAGCAATACTGAAAAGAAAAAAAAAAATATCATCATCATCTGGGGATGAAAATGACTGAAGCTCACTAAACCTTCTAGCTGATGTGATGGCCCCCAAGAAGGTGGCCTAGAGGAAGGAAACCTTTTTACAGGATCGAAAGAGAGTTACCAAGAGCAAGTAAAATTCAAGGATAAATCCCAGGAAGGAAAAATAGAACTCTAGGAGGATGTCTGGACCTGGCAGATTACAAAAAAATCTTAAGCTTAACATATGGATGCAAAATCTTCTTTCAGCAGGATTCTCGAAGACAACTTGTAAATAGTGTGAGCGGAAGAAAGACGCATGCCAGCCTGACATTACATTACAATGAGAGTTATCTATCACAGAGGGACCTGCTCTGAACAGGGAGGTGACTTGGGGAACCTTGCTCTGGAAATGCTTTCCAACACCACCAAATTTCCTCTCCAGACTGTAAAAATTACATGGGCCTAAGGACCAAACTTTCTGATTCCAATTTCCCTTTCTGAGCTCGACGGCTATGTAATTGTCAATCCCTCTGAATTGAACTGCCAAAATATCTACTAGATAATGTTGCACCTCAGCAAAATAACCGCATGCAAGCAAGAAAGAGCGCCTACTCTGGTTCCTCCCTGCCGGTTGACGTATCAAAACCTTTGTACAAGTGTCCGTATGAATCTTTACGGCCTTCCGCCGTATCCACGGACTGAAGAGATCTAGGAACTCCTCACATCAACTCGTCAGAGCATATAGTGGATACATATACAGAGGCTGTGTCCTCATAATAACACATACATAGAGCATATCATGGGTACAAATAATGAGGCGGAGTACTCCTAGTAACTCATACATATCGCCTATAGTGGTTACGAATACTGAAGCTGAGTCCTCACATCAACTCGACAGAGTATATAGTGGATATATATATATACACATACATACACACACACAGAGGCGGAGTCCTCATAATACTCATAGCAAATAGTGGATACATATACTGAGGCTGAGTCCTCACAGAAATTCCTAAATAGAGCATATACGGAGTCTGAGTCCTCATAGAAACTCATACATAGCGCATATAGTGAATACAAATACTGAAGCAGAGTCCACACTTCAACGCGTCATAAAGCATATAGTGGGTATACATAGCGCTTTAAGTGGATACATATCAACGCGTCAGAGCATATAGTGCATACATCTATAGAGGTTTTGTCCTCATAAAAACTCATACAAAGAGCCTATAGTGTGCACACATATGAAGGCTGAGCCCTCATAAAAACAGCAAATAGTGGATACAAATACTGAAGCAAAGTCTTCCCAGCCACCCGTCATAGAGCATATAGTGGGTACAAATATTGCTCACAGCAACTCTTCATAGAGCATATAGTGAATACATATACTACTCACAGCAACTCGTCAGAGCATATAGTGGGTACATATACTGCTCACAGTAACTCGTCATAGAGCATATAGTGGGTATATACACTGCTCATAGTAACTATACACAGAGCATACATATACTGAAGCTGAGTCCTCACAGCAACCCGTCATGAAGCATATTGTGGGTACATATACTGCTCACATTAACTCGACAGAGCATATAGTGGGTATATACACTACTCACGGTAACTATACACAGAGCATATAGAGGATACATATACTGAAGCTGAGTCCTCACAGCAACCCGTCAGAGCATACAGTGGGTATATACCCTGCTCACAGTAACTCATACATAGAGCATATAGTGGACACACACTGTGTCTTTGCAGGAGATATCAGCCCTATATCCATAGGGTTTAAATGCCGAAACTTTCAATATAGAGAAAGCGGACCAAAACATTACCCATCCTGAAATAAAAGCTTGTTACCACTCTCCGTCCTCTTCTTTCCTTGTAGCTTCATACTCCTTGTAAATTAAGTGTATAAAACTTTTACAGAGATCATTTTGAAGGAAATATTAATTAATGGGGGGGGGGGCTGGTGACACGGCGTACCACTTCTGGCAAGCATCCATGCTATCAGTGGCTACTGCACAGCTTCATCTACACCGAGCATCAAATTTCACTTTTTTTTTTTTTTTATAAAGTTTTGGTATGCGCATTTGCGCCACCGGAACTTTTGGTGGAACGGATCACCTCCCGGGCGTGCGTGGCACCGCTGTGCGCAGGCTTCCACCAGTTTTACCTGTGCCTCAAGACCGCCTCCAGGAAGTACTCGTCAGAACCCTCTTGGCATAAAAGGCAACGTATCCACTTGCTCCGTAACCATAACGGAACAAGCATGGTCTCTCAGCTAATAGCCCTGGCAGCTCTCGGACCGGATTCCCCCAGACCAGCAGCCTGTGTTTCTCACCCTCCAGATGCTGTGTCCTTCCCTCTCGGGACAAGAAAGGAAACGGAGGTAGGTTTTGCCGGATAGCCCTTTTATAGGGCAAGGGGGAGGGGTTTGTTGATTTAATTAAATCTTGTTAGATGCTTGTCCACAGGAAAGGGGGGCAAAACCCACATGTACATGTACTGCCACCATATTAGAAAAAAAAAAACACAACATCAAATGGTAAGTTTTATTTTTTTCAGGGGTGGGGGAGGACAATAGGTCCCCTTATTCTCAATTAGTGCCCCCACCCACCACTCAGGGGTAGGGGCGGGGGGGGGGACACGCCAGGTCACCCCCCTTCAGTTTAATAGCCCCCACTCACGCAGCACGGATGGTGGCTCGGGATGGGGTGGGGGAATACTAAGTTTTTTGTTAGGCTGCTCACTGTTTAATAGGCATGCCCCTACTAACAGTATAGCGAGTAGGGGCAGAGTTTACTAATACTACGTCATCTTTATTTAGTATTAGTAAATTTGGCTTAAAGACCAATTTTGGTCTTTCAACCTTTTGGTAGATAGCTCCCTAATACCATGGGAAAACTGAGGAAAGGCGAGAATTGAAAATTGCTCTGACCACTGGAAATGAAGCACACATTGCTCCTCCGCTGGTCAGAGATGGTCAGAGATGGTCAGGCATAGGAAACCTCCATAAGACCAATAGACCCTACTTTGTCTTATGTTTTAAAGAAAACTAGAGCAGATAGGAAGAAATGAACTGATCCTGAGAGAGGGAGAGAAGAGGAATCGATTAAAGAAAGGCAAGTTCGGCATGACAGTACCGCTTTAAGCTAAAGTTATTTTTGTGACTATAGTGTCCCTTTAAGCACTTTGTACTCAAACAGCAACTGTTTTGCCTAGATAAATCTCCCCTAAAATTTTAGTCAATTGAAAACCAAATGGTGAAATGTAAGCAAGAGTATGCTAAAAATTGTACGTAATTCTCAAACTCACCTATAACCACAGCTTGGTTATTTCAGTCTACACATTTTCAATTGAGGATTTAGCAACTCAGCTGTAAAACCATCTTGTTGCTTTTATATTTCGGTAAAATATTAACTGTATGAAGGATTTTATTCCTGTGTAACTTTAAATATCTTACATGCAACAATAAGATGTGGGTTCTTTTTACAACTATTTATTGCTCGAATATATGCCTCAGTTTAATAAGATTTCCAAATGATTCAATATAGTTAAAAACAAAAAATATCTTACAAAATGATTTATATACAAAAACCCCTGTAGACTTTAACAGGGACTTCTGTAAATAAACCATTTGGAAAGTTTATTAAATCAAGGCCTTGGTGTAACAAAACAAACATCTTACTTCTCTGGTGGGACTCCCTCATCTTCATTCCTCACAGTTTGCTTGGTGAGATTTCGCTGGTAGGGTACATATGGAGTAGAGGGTCCGAGTTCATCTGATAATTTACTGTTACAGACAGCGGATAAGAACCGTCCAATAAGAAATGGTCCGGATTCTGCATTATTTTCGCTCTCAAATTCAAACACCAATATTACAGGAAAGTAGCCATAGTATGTTGTGGAGCAATGAACAGTGATCTCATAAGCACCACCTGAGAATGAAAATTTGAAAAAGGAGAAAAAAAATCCACACAAATAAAATTTAAAAAGTTTGAAAAAGACATTGCCCAGTTCATAAAACAAAAATCTATATACATTGTAAGACAACATGAACACAAGAAAAATAAAAAATACAACCCCAAGAAAACAACTACACACCACAGAGTAAAGCTGTATGATGATTTAAGGATCATCCATAAAACCCAGAAAGCCAGTGGCATAACTACCACGGTCGTAGCAGAGACCAGGCCAGTCACTCAAGGAGGCAAGGCCGCAGCTACGACCTCTGTGACCGTGGGCCACCTGACTACCTTCAGAGCTGGTGCACTGCCACACTGGCCTGGAGTGCGCCATTGCCAGGTGACTGGCAGGAGGGGAGCGCTGTGCTGCTCACCTCCTGCCGCTGTAGTATGACAGGAAGTCAGCACTTTGTCAGAATGGAACCGCGCCTGTGAGCAGGTACAAGAGTGGAGGGAGACAATGGAGGGGGCCAGAGTGAGCAAAACATATGGAGGAGCTGGGGTGGGAGGGAAGTAGACACATGAAGGGGCCCTAGGGCAATTTTTGCACGAGGGCCTGGTAGTTTCTAGTGTGAATTGTCTGGAATTTAAGGTGAATTTCAATTTAATGCAAAACAGCCAAACTGAAAAAAAAATTACTAATCTCACTCTAGTGAATAATCCTCATGAGTGTTCCTTCTGAAGACCTTCATCTTATATCAAAAGTCTCTCACTGCCTTCCAATTCCAATCACCTCCTAATAGGTGCACATAATTTATTGTTGTAGAGTGTCAAACATCAACTCTGTAATCAGGACATTCCATTGATGAAATTCCAGCCAACAGTACTCTAGCATTAATGCTCTAATTTCTTAAATTTTGAATGGTACATAGGCTTTACCAGGCAAAATGACGACACTTCACTGGATTATATGTAAACCCAGAAACACAAAGACTTTGATTTGAAGATTAACTCAAAAGGTGAGGAGTTCAGCTTTAAATTTATCTGCATGAGCCTATTCTAGATACCTCACCTGGCTTTAAGATTATCCTATTAGACGTCGAAACATTAAGATCATCCTTAAATGAAAAAACTCTCATTCGTCGCAACAGCTTGTACTGAATAAAAGTCACATCAGCATTAGATCTATTCTCAATGCGAATGGAAAAACTTTTGGGATCGTTTAGCGGCAGTTTTAAACGTATTCTTCCATCAGACAAGTCACAATCTGAAGTTATACAAATCTCACTGTTGCTGCCAATGAATTTTGACCTGCAAAAAAAAAAAAAAAAATAGAACAAAAATAAACCCAAGTGTCCATCGCAAGCAATACTTAAAAATATAAAATATTACGTTTTTGCACACACCTATTTTGCTTCATCCATTCAATTATTCTCCGAGCTTGGGCTCTTGTACAACTTATATCTTTGCCAGGGAGTGGAAATGATGCTGGTTCCTTTGGTGCATCTCTATGTACAGCCCAATATTGATCAAAAAGCATGTTATTTTTCATCACAACCTACCAGAGAAAAAATAAAATAAATAAAAATAAAAAAATGGGGAAGGGTGTTATGAATTGTATTGAGAAGAGAAAAAAAACAAAATATAATATATATATATCCTTAAACAAGTCATAAGGCTTCAACAGGTTAAAAGGAACAGTCCACTGCCCACATTGGAGAAAAAAAATATATCATTGTTTACTAGATATATCCCCCCTCCCCCCAATAAATACATGTATGAATTTCCATGCACGTAGTCATTGGGGGCATATCTTAAAAGAGTTTGCAAAGGCTGCAGATTTTATGAACTGCAGCCTTAGCAATTCCTCCCCTTTCCCCCCCAGAAGAGACTTGCAGTCTATTCACGGGAAAATAACCAGAGGCTTCTCATTGAGAACCCTCTGAATTGGTAAACACGTGCACACACAGCTATATGTGCACGTTTCGGCTCACGTCTAGTCTGAGGTCTTGAGCTGAGGTGCTCGTGAGTGGGAGGCAGGCACGCTCAAGTGGAGCGTGCTTGCTACTTCCGTTAGCTCAGGGGAGTTAACGGAAATAGGAAGGAATCCTCCCTGGCTGTTCCCTGTGGGAGGGGGGTGTCATGCCAAAAGCATGAGTTGGTGTTTCATGTATTGATATATGTTAAGAGTTGTTTTTTTGTAAACCTTGGGATGACATTTATTGTGGTCTTTGATCTTGCACCAGGCCTAGACCATAAAACATCTAGATAGCCATCACCAGAACTGGACACAAGGAACTGCATAGAGTGGGCAATAAACTGGCCCCCCCGGGGGTCTGCCCACTGAGAAACAACTAGTTTAGGTATATAATGGAGGGTGCTGGACTATCCAGGGAGTTATTCATTTTTTTATTTGGTCAGCAACTTCTAGGAGACCTATACCATCTAAGACTCCCACAAGAATTCTATATTTGGTAAATACATGTAAGGAATTTCTGGTGTTTTCTATTTAATGCACCGTTTTGCAATTTGTTATCTGTATGTCATTTATTTCTGTATTTTGTACTCAGCCCTGTGAATCTTTTTTGTCGGATTAAATGTTTACTTAATCAGCATGTGTGTCTGTTCTCTATGAGCTTCACTCTCCAGAAGAAAGCTCAGGTAAACACGTTACCAAAAAGGGTTAATTATGTGTTTGATCAGTAAAAGTAGAACTGTGATTCTATAATTCTCCTGTGTGTGGGGTAACCTAAGACGCCCGGGTTTAAAGTCTTGGTGGTGGCAGTAAAGTGTGTACTAGGGGGTTAGTGTAGAAGGGATTGCAGGGGTTAATTGAGTGGTTGCTGGGACTAGCAACAGGTAACCAGGGATCTGGTGTCATTAACCCTGTCACTTCCACACTCTTCCCACTGTCTCAGCTGGGCCTATAGCCCACGCTCATGACATGGGGGTTCACTAGAAAATGTATAAAAATGTGCTGATTTCTCATAGAAATCAGCACTTTTATAAACTAGGTTTAAACTATGCTACTCCTCAACCCATAAAGCTCTTTATAGTTGAAGTGCTTTTTGGGTGTGGAATGGTCCTTTAAAGGACCACTATAGTGCCAGGAAAACAAACTTTCATTTCAAACCATGTTACGGGACTGAAAAAAAACAAACAAAACAAAAAAAAACATTTAATGCAGTGTTTTTGGTGCATAAAGTGGTAATTTCTTTGAAATTGCAATATTTAAATTAAACCAGACTCTCAGCTTTGATGAGGAGTTACACAGGATACTTTTAGTGGATTCCATGCTCAACAATGTCAAGATGAGAGATATCAAGCCACTAGGATACAGATGGGAGCTTCATCGATAAACATTACCATTTTAAACAGGAGGAGAAGAAAAGGCAATCATGAAAAATGAGACAATTTAATAGACAATCTTTATTTATATAGAAATCTCAAACAGGGAGTGCATAAAGTGCAAGTTAATAAATAGGCAACAGCACCATTAGAGACAATAAGCTTGTTTGAACTGGGTCCACAACATCTTGATTGGTATACCTGTCAAAATGTGTAGTTGTTTACAATTTAAATTTCAATAATAAATAAAAACAATAAAAAAAAAGAGGTAAGAGAAATAAGAGTGGGAAAAAAAGGTAGGGTAGAAGGAGGTGTAAACTGGACCAACTGAATAATGCGAATTGTCAATCACAATGGAAAAAAAAAAAAAAAGGGAGAGTGTTTAATAGCAATTAGGCCCTCTTGTATTGTTAAACATTTGGAGCATAAGTTTTATATAAATATGCAAGCTTTTCATTTAAAAAAAAAAAACACTCCAAACACCGTAGCCACTGCAGCCCTCTGTAGTGATTATGGTGCCAAGAGAGCCCAGGCACCCTCCAAAGTTAAGTAGTCAAACTGTTTTTACAACTTACCTTGGGTTCGCCAGGTGCAGCTTGCTGCTAAGAATGAAGCTCCTACTAGGAGCCATCATTAGCTTCACTAAGCTAAGTTCTGCTGCCAAGATTTTCCCAGCTGCAAAAGAGGAGGTGGCAAATGGACTCTAGGTAAGTTGTCAAACCATTCGCATAACTTTTGACTAACTATACAAGGAGGGTAATAGGGAACTCCTGGCATCACAACCAACACAGTAGCTGTAGTAGTTATGGTACTTTGAGTGTTCCTTTAAGATAATATGCTCATCTTACAAACTTGTTTTCTTTCTTGTAAGCTACACATTTTCAACAGTCTCCAATGGCAAAAAAAAACCAAAAAAAAAAAAAAAAAAAAAACATACTTGGTTGAAATGAACTGTATTTCCATGTACTGATGCTTTTCCAGCTCTACGAAGGCCACAGAGTACCGATGAAAAACTGGGTTTCTTTTGCAAATCCCTGTGGGGGGAGAAAATATTAAAGAATTTTCAAACAGAACATTACAGCTTGTGATAGAATAAAAAGCACACCATGCGGTTGTCACAATGTAAATTTTAAGAAACATGCATGCACACTCCAGGACAGGCTCCTTACAGTCATTACAAAGTAATGACTTATGTTAAAATAAGTTGCATCCTACAGAAAATTATTGCAGACGTGGCACATGCGCAGAAATCACACCAATCCACTGGTTCTCCATAAGATACATGGAATCCAAAGATTCCCCATAGAAGCATTGGACATACGTGGTAAATGGCTAAAATTCTAGTCCAAAGACCCTAATGATTGTCTGACAGAAACGAACAGTCATGGGCAATGCAAAATATCTAGCACTGATTCTGACAAACAGCACTGTTTTCATTTGCATTGCTAACGAGGCAGCATCTATGTAACAAGATCACAATTAAACTGAAATTATTTGATGCTTATTCACCTCTGCTCACAGAGATATCCAATAAATGGTAGATTTTAAGGAACAGACCAAAAATACCTTTGTGAAGTTATTTTTTTTTCTCAAACAAAAGTCAACTAATGCGAGTTTAAATATGAACTGCAACACTTAGGCAAAAATAGGCAAGTTGTAACTATAGTGGAAGAGGCTATTTCTACCAAGTTAGCCATTCTCTGCCTAAACATTGCATTTTAGTTGTTAGTTTCCTGTGATCTAATGATTAGCAAATAAACACATTCACATTTTAGATAATTAACACTTTAATGAATATCTGTAATCTGAAAAAAAAAAAATCATCTTTATAAAACTCATTAAAAAAAGGCTATCAGGAATAGCCATTAAATTGGGAATTTGTGAAGAATTGCAAACTTTATACCAAAACTAGTAAAATGAACAAATATGAGGTTATTTATACCCCAGTTATTTTTGGCATAAAAACTGCAATCGTCAGAAACCGGTTTATTCATTAAATTGTTTCAAATTAGAGGTCAAGGTAACCAACTGGAATGTTTCCAATTTGGCTATTTGTACCTTGAATTCTCCCTTTACTGAATAACCCTGTTAGTGAATACGTCTGACTACTGGAACTGGAATTTTGCAAATTCTATTATAAATGTAGGTCACACACCTAGATTTAGCCAGTACATGGGCTCTGCTCCATTGGTGTTCATTGATTGCAGAATAATACATAGTGAGGAAACTGACCAACACCTCCCACACAACTCCAATGAGCACAATGCACTCTGGGATCTAACAGTTAGCTATTCCTTTTAAACCACAAAGCACTATGGGGTTTATTCACTAAACATAAAATATTGCACTAAACTTAAAAGCTATTTGCAAACTGTATGCAAAAATAGCCAAGAGGCGACTATCTCAGTTAACGATGTTTCCAAATCAGAACTTTTGTCTAGATATTGCAATTTGTTTTTAATTCACTACATTGTTCACTACAGTGTTTAGTGAACTATCCCCACAGATTATTTCCATTAACGTAATTTGTGACTTTGAATGCATACTTCAAGGCTGTCATCAGTAAACACATAGAAGGTATACTTTACTTTGAAACACTGTAAAATATTTTATATATGTGTGCCACACCTTATAGGCATTTGACTTACTGAAACAAATGTCTGTGACCATGTAGTATTACTACAGAAATGCTAAATAAAATGTTATATAATATATTTATGTTAAGTAGCAATAATACAATTATATATATATATATATTATAAGCACACACTGGCTTTCAGAAGACAATTCACACCTATACCATTCTCGTGTTTTTTTGTTCATCATGGGAAAGTTGATTATAAGCTTAAAGTAGCAGTATATATTTATTCCTGAAATCTGTGAGGAAAAGTATACTTTACAGCTAATGTATTTTAAGTACATTTTATTTACCCAAAGAAGAATGACTAAAAATAAAGGGAAAATAGAGAGAAATAAAAATATAACTCTAATGTTATTTTTATTAAAAGGACATTGCTGAAAACTATTTTTTTAATATAATCCTTTCATCAAGTTTTGAAAGGAAATAGATTATTTTTTAAATTAAGTATGTGTAAAAAAAGAAATGAAAGGAGTTCAAGAAAAGGTGCAGTGTCCAAGTGGAACTGCTGAACAGGTGAATTTTGGATTAGCTCGGAGCATCAGAAGGCTCTAACAGCATATCGAGCGATAAATCACGGCACCTAGCCTCGAAAATCAAGCCAGACCAAGCATAGACTATAGCCCCCTCCAAATAGGAGAGACAGCCTGATGCCTCCAGATCCTCTGGCCCATTGAAACGGGAACAGCCGAGTGACTGACAAGATGGCACGTACACAAGCATGCCCTTTCCCGTGTCAGACACCGCATCAGAATCCGAAGTGCTGGAATGACTTTCAGAGAGTTCCCCAGCATTGGACAATAAAATTTACACTGCTCCACACTATAGGTGCATTTGAAGAAAATTGCTGAACTCCACTGGGACATCAAGTGGAGTGGGTGACAAGACTGAGCACCTGGAGGGTATGATGGATGAGCTTTGTACAGCTCATAATGAAATTGTTGATAAAAACACCTTCTAGAAGAATCCCACTCTTTACTAGTTACCAAAATTGCTGACATGGAAGATAGAACCCATAGGAATAACCTGCTCATCAGGGGAATCTTAGATTCAGTCACTTTGGATGAACTGCCATCTTGCCTTAAAATTAATGCCATTGCCTCTCAAATTGCTGACACAGACTGGCTTCTAGATAGAGCCCACCTCCATCCCAACTACAGTCGACCACTTGAGCATAACCCCAGAAATGCAATTGTCAGGTTCCCCTACTTCCATGCCAAGACAGAGCTACCGGAGGCTTGCTGCAAACAAAAGATTTTCCTGATCTCTACACAGAGATCAGTACATAGCAACAATGGCCAAGCAGCGAGAAGTCTCCCAAGTCACCATGGCACTGAGGGAACATGGCACCACCTAGCTTTGGTGCTTTTCAAACAAGCTCCTTGGCATTGAGGGAATGGGCCACCAGAGTCTTTTGTACCACAGCAGATGGTGTAGATGCTCTTGAAGCGTGGAACATCACACCTACACACCTACGAAGGCACCGGCCAAGGTAGCCTTAGATTGAAGAGAGTGTCCGCGTCAACATGAAGTCTTGACTCACGTGTTCAGATAGGACTACACCTTGTTCTCTCTGTGGCTTCCGGGCTATAGTACTATGAAGGGGTCAGTGTGGACCTGATGCTATGAGTATTCCTTTCGACCATCTACTTTGAAAATATATGCAAATGTTGCTGCTAAAACTTGGGTTCCCTCCCTCTTTTTTGAAAGCTGTCATGGTGCTATACATCAGCTAAAATCTCAGGATCTTGTTTGATAGCTTCCATATCTCTAACAGAACATGACAGGAATGTCCACTCTCCCAATAATTTTTTATACTAGCACTCAAACCATTATTGTACAAGATCACATTAAATCCAGAGGGTGAGAGTAGCGCAGATAGAACACAAGATGAAAAAAAACCATTATAATTTATAGAAAGGCAGATAATCTAAAGAACAAATTAGCTCCAAGTATTTTACCTACCAAAAAAATTATTCCTGCTCAACAGGTTTTTTTCGATGTGGAAAGTGTTCTACATGTACATATCAAAAAAAGAGTACTAATACATTCACAGGTACTTATACTCAACAGACCTATCAAATTAAAAAAAATATCCAATGCTCTACCAGGCATGTGGTTTATTTACTGCAATGTGGTTGTGGAGCACAATATATTGGCCGTACCATTCGAAAACTGCACGTCAGATTATTGGAACACTTTCAAAATATAAAAAACAAAAAATTAGAACATAGTGTATCCAAACATTGTGCCCATTGTCCACTTTTTCAGTGGAATACTTTTATAGCCATTGGGATAGACAAAATAGATAAACATTGGAGAGGTGGAAATATAGAAATTT
Source organism: Pelobates cultripes (assembly GCA_933207985.1). Classification (NCBI taxonomy): domain Eukaryota; kingdom Metazoa; phylum Chordata; class Amphibia; order Anura; family Pelobatidae; genus Pelobates; species Pelobates cultripes. Next base: position 118,635,787 of record OW240912.1, read on the forward strand.
CATTAAACACAAAAGAAGCACAGTGGATTTTTAATTTAAAAACTTTAAAATTTGGTCTAAATCAAGAAATAGGCTAACCTCGGAGCGGGCTAGACGTGGCGGGGTGAAGCTCTGCTCCGACGACGCTGTTAAATAGCTTCTTACAGCACTTTTTCGGAAGCTGAACACCCTCCTAGGATGGAGAAACGAAACCCCAAGAAGAGCTCCAAAAAAGGTATGGAGTCTGCAGCCTCGGTCCTCGACCTGATGCTGGGAAGCAAGGGGGGCCCTGCAGAGGCACAAAATGGCGCCGGGGAAGGCCGCACTCCTTCCCGGACCCCGCCGCGCAGTGGAGAGGAAGTGGAACCGACCCAGGGAGATACAGCAACCATATTAGCAAAGCTGGCAGAATTAAAAGTATATCTAGCTGGGGAAATAGAGCGGTCCACGACAGTCCTGCAGACAGAGCTGCAGGCGCTTGGCGCCAGAACGGGACAGCTAGAGGAGCGGATGGAGGAGACTGTGCGAGCGCATAATGATGTAGTGACACAAGTAAACACTCTCACTACGCGCCTATATGAAGTGGATTTGGCGCTGGAGGATGCAGCAAACAGATCCCGGTGCAATAATCTGCGTGTCAGGGGGCTACCTGAAAGAGAGGGAGAGGGACCCCTGGCAGATCTCCTCCTCACCATCTTTAAGCCAATCCTACCAGAGATCCCAGACAGCCAGTGGCAGCTTGAGAGGGCGCACCGGGCACTAAGGACCAGGCGCCCCGACGGAAACGCGCCCAGAGACATCATTGTCCGCTTTCTGCACTATACCACCAAAGAAGCCCTGCTGCGCAAAAGTAGAGATACGGAGATTAAATATGGAGGAGCCACCATTGCCCTATATCAGGATCTGGCGCCCAGCACACTCCAGCGCCGGCGGGAGTGGAAGCCTATTACGGAGGCCCTACGTTGGGCTAGCATACGCTATGCATGGGGCTTCCCCTTCCGTCTCATGGCGTTTAAGGATGGCCGGGTGCATGTGCTACTGCCAGGGGGAGACCCTAGGCGTCTCTTTGCTGATTTGGGACTGGCACCCCCTTTGAATATCCAGACGGTGCCGATGCCCATGGAAGAGCTGCAGCACCTGCCAAGTGAGTGGCGGACAGCAGGAACTGGAGGCCACTGAGGACAGAACAGGATGCCGTATACCAGGAGACCACCACTCACATGCGGTAGACATGCTGGACGATATGTTGAAGCCGGGTACCGGGCATGGGACAGGTGGGAGGAGGCTAAGGGGGAGGGTATGCACCTGCTGGAGGGCTTAGGCATTAGGTGGGGAGGGCTAAGGGGAAGGGAGGTCTGGGATTTAAGTCCCCGAGGAGGGAACGCTACCCTGGACTGTGCAAATCCACTGGACTGAGGGGAGGAGGACGCTCGGAGTACACAGAGCAGAGGGACAAGAGGGGCACCCCAGTTATGGGGGGCAGAGAGTATGGGGGCTCCCGGGGTAGAGGGAGACCCTGAGGTGAGATGGCAAGGGGTAACACAAGGCCCCGGTGGATGGAGACAGGGGGGGAAGCGCGGCCCAGGTGTCCCTCATGCCCAGGGAGGCAGTGAGCTATCAATCTCCCCGCGGGGAGCGGAGGAGTGAGGAGTGAACCGGGAGAGGTGGGCCTCCCACATGGCAGCTGGGGGACAAGGGGGGAGGTCCCGAGGGCATAGGGCCCAGGGAAGCGGTTGGACTTAGCCACCTGTGGGGAGCTGGGAGTCTGGAGGTACCAGCCCGGGGAGACAGATCAGGGGAGGGGCAGAGGGGACTGCTTAAGGGACTTTAGGATGGTGGAGACGATGAGTTCGACATGGACGGCCCACAGGCCCTAGGGGAAAACACCCGGGGGGAGTAGCACAGGAATCCAGGAGGCTGGGGGCTGAGCGGAGGCAGAGGGGGGACGAGGACAGGTGGTACTTAAAACATGCAGAGGATGGGTAGCGCTCCCGACTAGGGGCAGACCCAGGTAAGGCTATCACCTTGGGGGCAGGGGCTTCACTAACAGTTCTCGGGAAGAGAGGGAGAAGTATCTAGGCCTTAGAGGGGGAATCTCCAATCAGGTGGGACGGTATATAGGGGACTAGAGGAGACCCTGGAATTAGCCTCCCCCGGTATTGGTTAGTTTGCAAAGGGAGCCTAGAGTGTGAGGGTGGGAAGGGTATGCGATATCCAGGGCTCGGGGTAGGCCTGAGAGAGAGGAAGTTAGAGCAGATAGGTGAAGATAAATATCTGGGGTTATAGTTGTTAATAGAGATTGGGTATTATCGGGATAGGGTGTTACACAAATCGATCACACTAGTAATTTCCAATAGCGTTACAGCGTTAAACGGATTTAGGTACTTGGACCCATGACGCTCGCGGATGCAGTGCGTGGGTGACCACAGGGGTCGTACTCCCCAATCACACCTGGCGATTAGTAAGACCAGGAATTTTGTTGTGAGCCTATCAGTGCGAGACATGAGCATGTTACCTAATTCTTCCTTTTTCGTTTTCTCTCTTTTTCTCTCTACATCTTCTGGGCGAGGGCACTGGGGGAGGGGTGGGGGAGGGGTGGGGGGGGGGCCCGGGGAACAGGGGGGGTCTGCTTCCATAGCATGGGTCTTGGAAGGTTATCATGACGGTTAAACTTACTTCGCTGAATGTGAGGGGCCTTAACGCCCCGACCAAACGGCGACTGCTCTTTAGAGAGCTGAAGAGAACGAAAGCTGATATTGCTTTTATTCAGGAGACCCATCTCCCCAAACTGGGACGCTTCCCTCTGAGAGATCATACCTATTCGGCCTCGTATGAGGCCAGATCTCACCGGAAGCGCAATGGGGTGGCCATCCTAGTGCGCAGTAGCTGCCCACTGCAGGTTACTGGGACGGAGGCAGACGGAGAGGGACGCTATATCATTGTGTCAGGAGTGCTTTACTCCCATACCCTCCACTTGGTGAACGTATACGCTCCCAACTGTCCAGACCCGGACTTCTGGACCACTTTAGGAGATAAGCTCCAGAAGCTACCAAAGGGCATGATTATGGTAGGAGGGGATTTTAATGCAACACCGAGCCCGGCAGTAGACAGAAGTACCCACAAAGGTGTGCCCCGGTCGCAGGGCAGGGGGAGACAAGATAAACTGCTACAGGAGTTTATCACAGGTTCAGGTTTAGTGGATATTTGGAGGGCCCATCACCCGAGTGCGGTTGACTATACTTATTACTCGGCCCCACATGGCACCTATTCCCGAATCGACTTCTTTTTAGTCAATGGTAGTTGTCTCGCCCGGACCACGGACTCGACGATAGGGACCATTACGTGGTCTGATCATGCTGAGGTTACAATAACCCTTGGGAATCTATGTGCAGCGACCCCCTGGACGTGGAGGCTTAATACCTCATTGCTGCGGGACCCCACAATTACAGAACAACTACATAATGAGATAGTGGAGTTCTTTAAGGTTAATGACACACCTGACGTTAGTGTACCCACGATCTGGGCAGCCCACAAGGCGGTAATAAGGGGAACCCTTATACGCATAGCAACAAGCCGGAAAAAATCAAAAACACAAACCCTAGAGAGGCTCCTTCAGGATTTGAAGGGGGCAGAGCAGAGACACCAGACGCTTTCAACAGGAGACACATTGAGAAGGGTAGAGACTATTAGAAACGAAATACGAACCCTGTTGTTAGACGATGTAGCTAGGTCCCTGACGTGGACTAAACGATTTTACTACGAAAAAAGGGATAAAATGGACACTATGTTAGCCAGGACTCTACGGCCTCGGCAGCGCCGTACGCACATCACATCCATCAGACATGCTGACGGGTCCTTGAGGACTATGCCTAGGGAGATAGCAGAAGTCTTTGGGGACTTCTATCGGACATTGTATAATCACACACCCGCGGACGTCCAGGGAGGCACCCAGGAGGTGGACCGCATCGATAGATATCTAGTTGGCCTGGGGCTACCGAAGCTACCGGGAGGGGTCGGGGCACAACTGGCAGCTGAGATAACGGACGAGGAGGTGGACAGGGCGATCGGGGGGCTGGGGGGAAATAGGGCCCCGGGACCAGACGGGTTTGATGGCACCTACTATAAGACATTTAGGGAGGAGCTGGTACCCCATATGCGAAAACTTTTTAATCATTTGCGGTCGGGGGGCATTCCGACCCCGGACATGACCTTAGCTTCAGTGGTACTGCTACCTAAACCGGATAAGGACCCGCTGAGGCCTGAGAGTTATAGGCCCATTTCCCTTATAAATCAGGACATGAAGATCCTAGCTAAGATACTGGCCGAGCGACTCTCCCCATACTTGACACATCTTATTAACCCAGACCAAGTGGGTTTCATCCCTGGCCGTCAATTGTTTGAAAATACCCGTAGAAATATTGATCTCATCTGGAAACAAACGATGACGAATACACCTACACTGACAGTCTCTATTGATGCTGAAAAAGCTTTCGATAGAGTGCGGTGGCAGTATATGTTTACGGTGCTACGACACTTGGGTTTCCCCGAGGAGTACATTACCGTGGTACAGGCCATGTATTGTAACCCTCGAGCACAGGTGCTGGTCTCGGGAGCGCCGCTTTCCCCCTTCCCCCTCCATAACGGGACCAGGCAGGGCTGCCCACTGTCCCCGTTGCTCTTTATATTATCCTTAGAGCCCTTGCTCCAGGCGCTACGGAAACACCAGGGGATTCACGGGGTGCGGGTGGGGGGCAGGGAATTTTTAGTAGCGGCTTATGCCGACGACGTCCTGCTGACGCTTACGAGACCTAGGGAATCTTTGACAGCATTGAGGGAAGTCCTGGCACATTATGGGGAACTCTCTGGATTTAAAGTGAATATGGAAAAATCGAGCGCGCTCCCCATCAGGATGCCAAGAGACGAGGTAGCCCAGATACAAAGAGAGCATCAGCTAAAGATAGAGGCACGCTCAATTAAATATCTAGGGATTCAATTAACCGCCGATCCTACCGAATTATATGCGAGTAACTACGCCCCGTTATGGCAAGCATTGATGAGGGACATGGACAGGTGGATTGACAAGCCGATCTCTTGGATAGGGCGGATCCACGCTGTCAAGATGAACGTCCTGCCAAGGGCCTTGTTCCTCTTCCAAGCTCTTCCGGTCCCTTTGAATAGGGCGCGCCTTGCCCCGCTCCAGCGGGCGATAGGGAATTTTGTATGGCAGCATAAGAGACACCGCATATCCAGATATATATTACATAGACCGAGGACGAGGGGGGGACTTGGCCTCCCTGACCTGTACCACTACTATCTAGCGGCACAACTGGCGCAAGTTGCACTTTGGCACTCACCTCCGGACGAACGGAGATGGGTGGATATAGAGTCACTTATGGTAGGGTTGGACCTACCGCAATTTGTCATGTGGATACCTAGAGAACACAGACCACGGATCGGGGTAACCTGTCCGGCAGTGCTGAATTCTCTACGGATTTGGGATGCATGTAGTAGCAAATATGGATTGGCATCCTGTCCCTCGCCCCTGATGCCAATACTACGAAACAGGGAGTTCACCCCAGGGATGGAGGCAAGGAATTTCAGGAATTTAGAACAGGCAGGTCTGCAGAGACTGTGTCATCTCTACCGGGGCTCGGATATAGTTACTTTTGACGAACTTAGACAAGACAGACACCTCACACCGACGGACTTTTTCAGATATCTGCAGATAAGAGACTACGCCAGACAACCCCATGTACAGGCCATAGCGCAGAGCCCACTGACGTTCTTTGAATCCATGTGCAAGTCAGAGTGTATACCGAGGGGACTCATAACGAGACTGTACGCGCATCTCTGTACAGCTGCGCGGGAGTGGGGGGAGCTGACCTATATTACACAATGGGAGCGGGACCTGGGGGAGGAACTGGAGGGAGAGGAGTGGCAAGAGATTTGGGAGGCTAGTAGAACTACCTCGATATGTGTAGCATTACAAGAACAGGCCTTTAAGATGATGTTCAGGTGGTACATGACCCCAGTACAACTCTTTAAAATGCATAAAACCATCACGGACGACTGCTGGAGGGGGTGTGGACATAAAGGAACCTACTTGCATATGTGGTGGGGATGCCCGAAGCTCAAGGGCTTCTGGGAGGCCGTGAAAGACCTCCTGACCCAGGTTTTCTCTAGGGCCCCAGATTTAGATCCCTGGGTGTATCTCCTCAGCAGGTCAGTCGACGGCTGGACGAGACGGGAACAGACTCTACTTCATAAACTCACCCTAGCAGCACGGAGAGCAATAGCATACACCTGGCTAAAAACGGAAGCCCCACCAATGGCTAGTGTATACTCACGGATAAGAGAGGTGAGACTTATGGATGACTTGACAGCTAGAATACGAGGATCCTTGGGAATGTTTCGGAAGGTCTGGGGACCTTGGGATGAGAGCCCGCTAGGGGGATAGGAGGAACGGGGAACCTAGGGGGCGGTGGTGGGGGAGAGGGGGTCTGGCGCCCCGTCTCTTTCCTGGGCCCGCCCTCCCTGGCAGCCTTCTCCTTGTCGCCTTATTGCCCCGTCGGACTTATTTCTTTACTCTTCTCTTTCCTTTCCTTTACTCTTGTCCTCACTGTCTAGTGTGGTTCACAACCGGGACCCTTACTGGAGGGGTACGGTGCCGAACCGCGAAGCGTGACTTTGTTACTTTTAAGCTATTGGGTATTCTGCTCCACAATGTGCTGTATCTGTTAACATACGTGCGTGTTCTGAATGGCTTGTACTTGCTACCCAGGTTATACACGCATAGAGGCTAAAAGAGGCGCATATATATGAAATAAAATTAAAAACGGGGGCGACGCCACTATTTAAAGATTTTTGGAGTTCACAAGACATAGAAACATAGAAACATATAGAAACATAGAAACATAGAATGTGACGGCAGATAAGAACCATTCGGCCCATCTAGTCTGCCCAATTGAAATAAATAAAATGCCCATCTAGACATGGGTTGTTTAATGGTTACAGGCTGTTTTTTTATGAAAATGCATAACTTTACTGACACTAGCTTCCGATTATATGTACACGTGTTAATGGAAGCATCTGAATTGTGTTGTATACCTTGCTGTGGTGTCGAACCTTGACATAAATAAAGAATTATAAAAAAAAAAAAAAAGAAATAGATCTAGTTGGATTGATTTAATTTTATTTTATTTATTTCATTTTATTTATTTCATTTATTTATTCATTTATGTTTATTTTCATTTTATATTTACATTTATTATTATTATTTATATTTATTTTTATTTTTATTTTTATTTGTATTTTAATGTTTATTTTTATTTTCATTTTCATTTTTATATTTATTTTGTATTTTATTTTATTATTTTCATATCTTTATATTTTTATTTACATTTATCTTCTTTATTTGTTTTTATACTTTTATATTCATTTATTATTTTTCATTATTATTATTTTATTTTTTCATTTTTTTATATATTTTATATATATTTTTTCATATATAAATTTTTTGATTGGTCCATACTTGATTATTAACATTTGTTTTCCAATTTCAGAAATTTTCTCTGATAAAAATTTTTTTCTCTTATATAACTTTTCCAATACATAAAGTTTAATAATATATTATAGTTCTTTATAGAAAGGGATATGTTTTTGTAAAGAGATGGAGAGTGACAACAAATGGATTTGATAAAGTTTTTTGTATTATTTTTCATATTTCTCCTTTTTTTTATATTATATTTTGGTAATATAAATTGATATGAATTAGGTTGTGAGAAATATATATATATATATATTTTTTAATATATTTTTTAATATATTTTTTAATATTTATATTGTGTACTATGTACAACATTTCCATTGTTGCCACTCTTCATCCCTATGGTGATCATTGTATTATATATATATATTTTGAGTGTAATTGTGGCCTTAAACTGTTGTGGTAACAATATATTAGTGAGGAGAGAGTTTTCTCAGCTGCAACTGTCAATGCCGTTTCAAGAACTGCTGTTCCATATTGAGTCCGCGAAACCGGAAGTGACGTCATGCGGAAGCAGAATGCGTTCCACAGTGGAACGCACGCCGACACCGGCAAATGATTAATCAATTTAACGGTGGATATAAAAGTGGACTCTCATTCTTATTAGTATTATACATCCCTGAGGAAGTCCCAAGACGGACGAAACGCGTTTAAACTCTTTATTTTATTGATTTTATTGTCCATCTGTACTCTTTATTCTTTTGCTGCTGTCTGAAATCCTGTGCTGTGATTGGATCAACTATTGCATGTGGACACCACCTGGTGTGGAGACACGCTGGTTTTAACTTGCAACATTGTAAGTGCAACTTATTTATAATAAATTGTTACATTTTGTACCATCTACACTATCTATTTTTCTCTTTACTAAATTAAAATATCAATAAAGGAAAATGTTTATGATAAGCGGATACCTAGGAGTTCTGGTTTATTATTGATACACACAGACACACACACACACACACACACACACGTATGTGTGTATATATATATATATATATATATATATATAAATTACATAACAGAAATGTGTATCCATATATTTAAATATACAAATATGAGCTCACCTTTCTTTAAATTCAGCAAAAATGCGTCTTAACTCTTCTTTATCTGAAATATCTCCTCTTTCAGTGTCTATAAGAAACTGCACATACTTTTCACCCCAAGTTCTTATTTCTCGCTTGTTGAATTTAGGCATTTTCTTCTTACACAGTAGGTATATTAGTACAGGTGTTCTCCTTTTCTGGATACCCTGGTAAACAGTCAACTGGATGGAAAGAAAATGAGGCACCTTTATATACTGTGAGAGAATGAAAACTGAAACAAAAAATCCACCCATTAAAAGGAAACGAAACTTAACACTCTGACAGTGAGTCACCAGGCATAATCTGTTACTACAGCTGTTGTGGACTGCAAATCCCTTTATACACAGATTTCTGAGCACCTGCATTATCCCAGAGACAAAGATGCAAAAACAATGGGGGATAGTTATCAGTGTTACAGGCACATGTACACTTAATTTTTGGCAAAATTATGGTGCAATTTATCTTATTTTTTTTTTAAGCTGATCTCTCTCTGCCAAGTTTGCACCATCATGCCCAGTCCAGACAGAGTACTTCCAGCTCTTACAGAGACTGGGTATGACAACAGGAAGACCCCAAGTAAGAAATAAAGCCATTATAAAATGCGTCACTTTTCTTTATATCTCCCAAAATGCCCTTGCAATGGTTTGGTTCAGAGAAAAAGCAATAGATTTAATTTAAAGGGTCACCAAAACAACTTTAGCTTAATGAAGCAGTGATGGTGTATATGTCATGCATCTAAAATTTCACTGCTCAATTTACTGCCATTTAGTAGTTGAATCACTTTTGTTTCTGTTTATGCCCAAGCCACACTTCTGATTGTAAACATTTTATCTCCTGCTCTGTAAATTGAACTTTAATCACTCCCAAGAGGCTCCTGCAAGGTGTAGCAAGCTATTAACTGAGCAAGAGATAATACATTCTAAATTAAATATAATTTGCAATAAAGAAAGTTTAAACATTAGATGACTCTTTACAGGATGTGTTAAGAAAGGCTGTGCAAGTTACACGCAGAGAGGTGTGACTACGGCTACATAAACAAAGTTAATTCACTCTTCAATGGCAGAGATTTGAGCAATGAGATTGCAGGGACATGGTCTATACACCAAAACTGCTTCATTAAGCTAAAGTTGTTTTGGTGACTATAGAAAAAAGGTGAGGGAAACAACTGGGGGCAGAGAGGCATTAATTAGTTGACAACCCTCTCTGCTAAGATGATGAAAGTGGGTAAGTAGTCCCAGTGGCGTACTAAGGGGAGAGCGGGGGAGGCGGTCCAAGGCTGGCCAGGCTTGCTATTCTGTGAGCTGTGTGGCTGCACCAGGCGCCATAGCAGCAGGGGCGCCGGGCAGCCAACACAGCTCACACACGCAGGGGCTGGGAACAGGAGCAGGAAACCTGCACGTAGAGTTGGGGGCGGAGCTAGAATGATGATGGGGGTGGAGCTAGAATGAAAGTGGGGGTGGAGCTAGAATGAAAGTGGGGGCAGAGCTAAATGCAGCCTCTTACTGCTCACACAGAGGGGAAGCAGGAAGGAGTCCCTGCTTCCCAAATTCCAACACAGCAGGGACTGAATCCACTCCTCCTCCAGCCCATGTTTACTGTAAGTGAGAGAGTGTGTGCTGTGTGTAACTGTGATTGTGACTGTTTTTGACTATATGTGTGTGTGTGTGACTGTCTTTGACTGTGTGTGTGTGTGTGTGACTGTCTGCCTGTGATTGTGGGTGTGTGGGTGTGAGTAACTTGTGTGTGTGACTGTGTGATTGTGTGTGTGTGTATATGTGTGTGACTGTCTGTGACTGTGTTGTGTGTATCTGTGACTGTCTGCCTGTGTGACTGTCTGCTTGTGATTGTGATTGTGACTGTCTGTGTGTGTGTATGTGTGACTGAATGCCTATGACTGCATATTTGACTGTCTGCCTGTAACTGTGTGTGAGTAACTGTGTGTGGGACTGTGTGCATCTGACTGTGTCTGACGGTACTCGCCCTGCAGTGAGCCGGCAGCCGGGATATGATGTCATCGCGGCCTCAGCGTCATTACAGGGCGTGTGATGGACCTGTGCAGGAAGAGCACAGAGATCCCAGTAGCAACCACTGACCACCAAGGACTGAGGATCCACTCCAGCCCTTCTAGAGCAATGTAATGTTTGTGTGTGTATGTGATTGTGTGTCTGTGATTGTATGTGTGTGGGTCGTGATTGTGTTTGTGTATATCTGTGATTATGTGTGGGATTGTGTGTATCTCTGTGTATGTGTTTAGTAGATAGCTCCATTATTTTGGTGTCCTTCTGCCCATTGGAGTGGTCTGGGTGCCAACTCCCACTACCCTTAACCCTGCAAGTGTAATTATTGCAGTTTTCATAAACTGCCATATTTACCTTGCAGGGTTAACTCCTCCTCTAGTGGCTGTCTGCATGTGTGTATGTCAGTGTATGTGTATATGTGCAGACATCTCAAAATCTCGCCAACACTACACACAAATACACTCATGCATTTTAACATCAACACTACATACAAACCCCACCATTATATATAATCATACCACTACATTCAAATACCACACAACACACAAATGCATGCTTGCATTCAAAGGCCCAACACTACATACAAACACACCCCTACATTCACTCACACATACTCCATACAAAAACATGCATACATTCAAACATACAAATACTGCTCAGTGCTAAATACATTTAAAAAAATTGAGTTTTTAACATTTTAAGTTGAGGGGGGTAGTGTGCCAAAAATAGGACCTGCCCCGGGTGCCAAATGCTCTAGGTACGCCCCCGAGTAGTCTCCTCCCTGACACATTTGACTGACAAGCATACACCTGTGTTTATAAATATAATATCGCTTCATCAAGTTTAGAAAGGATTTTTTTTAATGATGTATATGTAAAAAAGAAATTGAAAACCTCATCCCTACTTATAATATATGACAGAATCCTTCAGCCATATACAGGCACCTTGGGTCAGGCAGTATTTCAAAACAGTTAGTCTTTATGGGTTTCCTGGTTTCTATGCACAAAGAAGGAAACAATAAAATAAATTGTTAACCGCCAAATCAGGGGCATTAATAGTAGTCACAGGGGGTCCTGGTGCAAGAATCAAAGAAGAATTCCCCTTACCTCCCTCCTTTCTATCACTAAGCAACAGTGGCGTACTAAAGAGGGGGCGGTCCGCCCCGGGTGCCACCAGGTAGGAGGGTGCCACAACCCTGGTCTGAGGGCTGGAGGGGGATGTGTGAGCTGTGCCCCATTGTAGTTGGAGTGCCGGGAGACGGCACAGCTCACACACGCAGAGACCAACTGAACTGGCCGCACGGAGGAATGTGGGGGCAGAGCTACTAACCTTTGGGGGTGGGGAAAAACATCAGAAGGGGCGGGGCTTAACACTGCCCTTACCAGCTGCTGTTACTTCTGCACATGGAGGTGAAGCAACAAGGAATCCCTGCTTCTCCAACTAACAGGCTCCAGGAAGGACTTGAATCCACTCCTCCTCCAGCTCCTGTCTGTAAGTAAGAGAGAGAGAGTGTGTGTGTGTGTGTGTGTGTGTGTGAATGTCTGCCTGCCTGTAATTGTGTGTGTGTGTACCTGTATGCCTGTAACTGTGTGTGTGTGTGTGTATGTGCAACTGTCTGCCCGTAACTGTGTGTGTGTAACTGTCTGCCTGTAAGTGTGTGTGTGTAACTCTCTGCCTGTAACTGTGTGTATGTGTGTGTGTAACTGTCTGCCTGTAACTGTGTGTATGTGTGTGTGCATGTGTAACTGTCTGCCTGTAACTCTGTTTATGTGTGTGTGTAGCTGTCTGCCTGTAACTGTGTGTATGTGTGTGTGTGTGAGACTGCATGCCTGTAATTGTGTGTATGTGTATGTGTGTGTGACTGCATGCCTGTAACTGTGTGTATGTGTGTTTGTGACTGCATGCCTGTAACTGTGTGTGTGTGACTGTGTGTACCTGTCTGCCTGTGACTGTGTGATGCTGCCTGTAACTGACTGTGTGTGTGTGTGTGTGTGTAACTGTCTGCCTATAACTGTGTGTAAAAATACAGTAAAACAAGTGAATAAATTGGCGCTACCAATTATAAAAATCAATAGAATATCTTAAAACGGAGCAGCAACTAAACAGTGTATTAGCCCAAAAACACACTGCAATAATACCTAAAAACAGAAAATAGGTGCGCTAAAATTTAAAGTGCAAAATTATTTAGGAGCATTCAGTGCAAATATACAGTGAAATAACATGGAGTGCAATATTTTGTGTAAAAGCACTCTATTCACATATATACAATCTGTGTAATTAATCCACTTTGCACTGAAAAGTGGATTAATCACACAGATTGTATATATGTGAATAGAGTGTTTTTACACAAAATATTGCACTCTATGTTATTTCACTGTATATTTGCACTGAATGCTGCTAAATAATTTTGCACTTTAAATTTTAGCGCACCTATTTTCTATAACTGTGTGTGACTATGTGTGTGGGACTGTCTGCCTGTAAATGTGTGATGTTGCCTGCTACCGTGTGTGTGACTGTCTGTCTGTGACTGTGTGTGTGACTGTGTGTACCTGTTTGCCTGTGACTGCGTGTGACTGTCTGCCTGTGACTGTGTAATGCTGCCTGTAACTGTGTGTGTGACTGTCTGCTTGTGACTGTGTGTGTGTGTCGGTATATGTGACTGTCTGCTTGTAACTGTGTGCATTACTGCCTGTAACTGGCTGTGTGTGTGTGTAACTGTTTGCCTATAATTGTGTGTGAGTGTCTGCCTATAACTGTGTGTGACTATGTGTGTGGGAGTGTCTGCCTGTGTGATGTTGCCTGTAACCGTGAGTGTCAATGTCTGTCTGTGACTGTGTGCGTGTGACTGTCTGCCTGTGACTGTGTGATGCTGCCTGTAACTTTGTGTGTGTGACTGTAACTATGTGTGTGACTGTCTGCCTGTGACCGTGTATGTGTGGCTGTATATGTGACTGTCTGCCTGTAACTGTGTGCGTAACTGTCTGGCTATGACTGTGTGTGATTGCTTGTAACTGACTGCGTATGGGTGTAACTCTCTGCCTGTAACTGTGTGTGTATGACTGCCTGTGACTGTATGTTTGTAACTGTGTGTGAATGTCTGCCGGTAACTGTTTGTGAGGAGGTGCATGGATTTTGTAGAGGGAGTAGGGGTTTTGTATTGGGACAGGCATCTTGTATAAGGGGGGCTAGGCAGGAGATTTGTGGAAGGGGAGTGCAGGGGTTTGTAGAAGGGGGCAGTGCAGGGGTTTTGTAGTAAAGGGGCAGTGCAGGGGTTTGTGGAAGGGGGCTGACAGGGGTTTTACAATGTTTACAAATTTGTGCAATACATTTAGGGGATCGTCAGGGATCTGACAATTCTAGGAAGGTACTAAATATGAAGGTACTAAATATGTTAACATAACATAACATTTTTTTTACCTGAGCGGCGGGTTGGGGCCGGAGGAGAGGACAATAGGTCCCCCCCCCTTATTGGTATTTAGGGCCCCCAGCCGCCATTTAGGGGTGGGGGCCAGGGGGGAGGATAATAGGTCCCTGTGCAGCTGTAACTGTGGACACTTATCACATCTATTTTATGCTTAAGCGCTTTTACACTTTTTCTGGTTTTATCTCTGGAAATATCTCTGGAGGTGCAGTGTTTCAAAACCTAAGTCACATACCCCCTGTATTGGAGGGCCCAGCCACTGAACATTCTAGTCTTTCTGGGCATTTTATTCTACTACTAAAATATTGTAATGTAAAACCAGTGCAGCAGATATTCTAGCTGAGATGCTCATCTTTGCATCAATTCAGGTGTAGATAGTTATGGTAAGGTATTTATATGCACTTATGTACTTTGATCCTAACGTGAGAAGTGAAACTAAAGAACATTATTATACTGAAAGATAAATGAAACCTAATGTTTCACACAGCTGTCTTATGTTTACAAACAAATTCATCTTTCTGCTGTAACTAGTCCAATGGAATCTACTCTTAATGTGGTAATGTTGCTGATGATATATCCTCATGTAAGCTTATTGTTTCGTTTTAATGCAGATCTGACAAATCCATTTTAAAGAGACACTCTAAGTATCCAATCCACTTACTCCTAATTAAGTGGTTTTGGTGGATATACATTCTAATTTTCCTTAGGACAATGTAAAACACTACAGTTTCTGATAAACAACAATGTTTACATTTATTCCAGTCATGCCTCTATTAGTTGTCAATGTTACAAATAAAATATTTAATCCATAACTTCCTCAATTCCTCAGTGACATTAAAAAGTGCAAAACAGGTACAGATCAACATTTCAATTGGTAACTGTTAAGCTAAAGAGCAACACACAGGGAATCATATATATAGTAAAATAAACAAGAGGAGGTAAATTAAAATCCTCAAGACAAGCAAATGATACAAAAGTTGCAATTAATCACATGATGCAATCTTTCCACCACTACTAAATACAATTTTGCCACCACTGTTAAACAGTGCAATAAATTATATAACGTGATAATTAAAGTGCTACATATAATATAATATTAACCAGTATTATATAACTTACCACTTATAAAGAGTTGTGTTGTACTAAAGTGCAGGGCCAGCGCTACCATAAGGTGGCACAGGAGGCTGTCTAATGACAAACCGGCCCGTGTGATGGAACGCCAGGCACCCTGACTGGGTACCTCCATCAAGCTTACATTTGGACATTTCCAAATGGAGCTGCTTCCCGTTCTCCCAGAACATTGAAACATTGATTTTTGTGACCACAGTTACAAACCGCCTCCAGAGAGCCTGTTCTGCACCAGACCAGTGGAGCCAGACTGCAGCTAGAGCCCATCATCATCCTCATCTGGTTGTAAGTAGGCAATCTAGTATATTATTCGTGGCACTAAGCTCTAATTTACCTCACATTAAAGAAACACTATAGTCCCAGAACCACTTCAGCTTAATGTAGTGGTTCTGGTGTCTATAGCCTGTCCCTGCAGGCCTTTTAATGTAAACACGGCGGCACTGCAGCACTGGCGTTAGTTAACATGGCAAATCATATGGGTGGGCACTGGCGTACATACCAGGGTCGCAGGGGTCGCGACTGCGACCGGGCCCGGCCCACCAGGGGGCCCGGCCGCCCCTGCGACCCGGTATGTAGCCACAGAGCCA